>JARFIW010000619.1:2685850-2910850 GCA_036346225.1 Platerodrilus igneus | reverse complement strand
AAACGGATAGATATTTACAGTAATAACAAGTATGAAATAGTTCAACTTACACAACCAGGAGCACAGGAAGAGTTTCTATAGAATTGGACCAGTTCGGCTACTGATAGCCTTGCAGTTGGAGCTGGTGGAGTATGGGGTGTCCATGGTTCCATCCCCTTTATCAACTTGAAACTTGGTAAGCCGGATGCCCTGGTGTAGCTTGGCAAAGATTCACAGTCTACTCGCGGGGGTGGAAGTTGTGGTACAACAGACAGGAACACATGCAACACACGCAACTAAGAACAATTAAAGTTAGAATAGTTCCGATCCAACCATCCGTCAAGAATTTTTCCGTATTGCGGATCTGCTTCAGCAGAAAGAACTTCGTCAACTTCTGAAGCTAATTTCAGTTGGTACAGGCATTGTTTGAATACGGTGAAACATTTAAAAGCACGATCACTCTCACAATCTCGTCTTTAAAAAAAGAATGTACGTTCATAGTTTATTTACTTATTAAATGCAAGGTAAATTTAACATATCATTAATACGGAATGAGTTAAACACTTCTGCAATTTGTTTTGCAAAGGTTTTAGGAGTTTTAAAACCTGACTAAAGTGACCTTTAAAAATTCTGTACAAGTTTATTGCACTTCCCTGATAAACAGAAGGGACCACTACACTAGACCGCACGCACATTACTCCTAAGAAGAATCGGTCAAGTTTAGCAAGCAAGTTCTACAACTTTTATTTCAAGAGAAACTCAACTAAAAACACAATTAGTAAAGCACGCGTAATCAATCAAGCCGTCTGTCCAAATGTCCTTAAAACCCACGTGCGTCGACCAAACACGTTCGCAGTTAATATACAGCTTTCACTTCACAAGTAAAACAACTAAAAGCGTGTCGTAATTGTTGATACACGATTCGAAATTGATTCCGCATTCATCCTCACTATCTTCAAAGCAACCGGAAAGCAGTCGTTTTACCGTAACCAACATATAGGAACCAAGCACCAAAACTAACACTCCCCATCTGTTTTCATTCGTTTCAAAGCAAACAGCAAAACGTTTTCTCAACGTAAACAATCTATAGGACCGAGCAACAAACTACAACTCCTCGCTATTACAACCGCTTATCGACTCTAATCTCCACTCGTTAATAACATAAGGAACCTCCAAAACGTGAATGCAACAATCATATCTACTAATTAATTACAGCGGTTTATCATTTCCAATAAGTATGGAAAGCAATTTACGAATAATCCATTATTTATTAATGAAAATCAATCTTCAAATTATCTACTTTTAAATTAATACACACAAGTTAAATTGCATACAAATCTGAACTATTCTGAAGTATTTACTTTATACAAATAGCGATCCCAAAGAAACGATGTATTTTTAAGTACTCTAACAGAAAGGAAGCGTAAAATGTTAACCTACAAAAATGCCCGTTACACCCTTTATGATAATTAGAACAATGTCATATTGCGTAGAATTTATTCAGCTAAAACTTCAGAAGCTCTCATTTGGGGATGCACACATTAACAAATTCACGGTTATTTCATAAATCTAAAGCTTACTGAAATATGGCATTCTTTCACTATGCAATTCTATGGTTATAGTTGGTTTATTTACATTTTTGTAGTTATAACATAATTTATAACCCGTATTTCAAGTTTCCTTATGTATTTCCAGAAATTAAACTATTCCCTTTGTGGTCTTTAGTATAATTTGAATAAAAATACGAATTTAGTTGCAAGAATTGGTTTTTAAACACTGTTTTATATGAAATTAATATTCTACAGGGTGTTTGACTAACAAATTAGTCCATTCAAGATTAAATAGTACTTCTTTCCAATATAATTTATGATCAGCGTAACACACTGCAATACAACTAACAATTCGCTGATTTTCATATTTGAAATTCCCGACATCGTGCTATTTCTAACGAAAAGTTGCAAATTCGAATATAAGGGATTTAACCTAGAAGCTAAATGTTGCATATAAATACCCTAGGCCTACGTAAGTAACTATAAAAATTTATTGTACTCATCGATAGCATCCCAATAATCCTCGAAAAGTTAGTAAGAAATTTGCAAGTAGGTTGAACTAAAATCGGAACACGCTAACGTATCATGAGGATTGGGTTATTTATCAATTGATTGTTATTCGATATCTTTTAGAACTGATATAATTCAGTAATACCTTATGGTGATGAATTAGCGGTGCAATGAAACTGCATAGAATCTCAAAGCAACCTTAACATAGTTTTATAAGTTATATCCTTACCGTGAAATTTCTTGCATGCATAATAAGAAAAATTAGATTGTTTTTCTGTAGGTTCTTATACAAATCATTCAATGGGTTGATGTTACTCATGAGCGAATGGAGGTTACAAAAATAGACGACCACCAAGTTTTCAAAAGCAATATTTTAGATTAGTCAACTTTGTTGGAGTTGACCCCTATAAATAGTAATTTGAATCCGGGCCATTTGCTGATATACCATAGAGGAAAAACAGAGAGATTCAGAGCTTAGTGTTTTCCAACGCAAGACGAAAAAACATTTTTCGCTTTTAGTAGTAAAATATATCTAAACTGAAAAGCAGAATTAATTTATACAATGTGCATAAAATCGATATGTTCATAGGCGTAAGCAGTATTTAAAATAAACATTGCACGTGCTTTATAACCTTGAAAATTTATTGGAGCAAATATATAAGGTGTACAAAATTTGGATGCACACCATGGAGACTTTTGTAACCGTAAAGTTTGATTTAATAGGAAAAAATTGAGGAATTATAGTTATAATCATTTAGTCTTTACCGATGTAAAAAAACTAATTTTCATTTTGAAGTTATTTCGGAAAAAGTAATTTTTGCGATGGTATAAACATTTCTTCTCGTGTGATAAATGCAGATAGAACAAAACAAACTCTACTTGCTTATAGCACTATTTGATGGACAATCACCAAGCGCCATAAGTTTCGTGTTAAGACGTTTCGTTTTCATAACTCTATCGTCCACCCTCTTTTTCTGAAATATGGCCCTGGAATTTTTAAACTGAATTTAGGAACCTATTGTACGACCAAACCAATTTATAGTTGAAATTGGTTTAAAGATAATTACAGTCACATCTATGATTTTGAAAATTTTTACATGACGGTACTGCACCTATCAAAACTAAGCATTTAACATTTAATTTACTGAGAGTAACAAAACAAACTAATTAATATTAAAATAGTATGAAATTACACAAAATGTTTAAGATAAGAACAATTGCCTTTGAAACATATATATCATATCCTAGATGTGGAGTTTAGAATACTTTTAAGCATTTCTAGAGTAATACCATTAGTTGCTTCAACTAGACAAACTGTTAAGTGAAGTTTATTCTCAAAATTAATTTTGTATGCATAATATGTGATATATCCCTGAACAAAAAAATTGTGGGTGTTGACTTCGGCGAGCGGTGCTGGTCATGAAAACGTAGAATGTGTACCGATTTATTTTTTTTAGATCTGTAAAAGCTAATTGATTATCACTATAATTCCTCAACCTTTTTTTATTTTACCAAATATTTATATCTTACTACTACTAAGATCCCCAGGCTGTGCATCCTTATCTTGGAAACCTGGAAACCTCGTATATATGTATATATATATATATATATATATATATATATATATATATATATATATATAAAAGTAAGATGTATCTGTAAACAAACTCTTATGAAAATAATAAGAGCCATTGACAAATACAAATCGGGCTGGTAGTTATATAGCCATTAACAAAACATAAGCTTTATTACTTCATAGGAGAGGAAACATCCACTGACCAATGGTTTCGGCTAGTTAGCCTCATCAGAGTGGAATAGTTCCCAAGAACCCTATGAAGTAATCGAAGCTATTATAATGATATAATTTCGAAACAATCACTGTACTATGGCAAAAGTAAATAAAACCGCCATCAGGTGATAAAAACCAACACTACTAAAGTGTGGAAGTACAGAATTGAACCGAAACTACATAATAAATTTGATTAAATTGACTATATAACCAGTCGAACATTGCGCGTTGATGTTTCCCATGAAGTTCACAGCTATGTATTTGTTAAGGCTATATACGTACCAGCCCATTTGTATTTGTCAATGGCTCTTATTATTTTCATAAGAGTTTGTTTACAGATACATCTTACTTTTATACAATTTTCTTATTGCGGACTGCAAATAACTTGTCTTTGTTTATATATATATATATATATATATATATATATATATATATATAACAAACTCTTATGAAAATAATAAGAGCTATTGACAAATACAAATCGGTCTGGTAGTTATATAGCTATTAACAAAACATTAGCTTTATTACTTCACAAGGGAGGAAACATCCACTGACCATTGGTTTCGGCTTGTTAAGCCTCATCAGAGTGAAATAGTTCCCAAGAACCCTATGAAGTAATCGAAGCTATTATAATGATATAATTTTGAAACAATCACTGTACTATGGCAAAAGTAAATAAAACCGCCATCAGGTGATAAAACACCAACACTACTAAAGTGTGGAAGTACAGAATTGAACCGAAACTACATAATAAATTTTATAGATGACTATAAAAGCACGTCTGGACTTTGAGATTTGCGGAATGTTACAGCAAAATTTATTTACAAACGTAACAAACCTTCTCGTGGCGACACCCGGGTTCATACCCCAAAGGCAATTCAAATAAATAAAGACAAGTTATTTGCAGTCCGCAATAGGAAATAGTATATAAAGTAACATGTATCTGTAAACAAACTCTTATGAAAATAATAAGAGCTATTGACAAATACAAATCGGGCCGATTTGTATTTGTCAATAGCTCTTATATATATTGCTGTGATAAGGGGTTGTTTAAGGGTGCACGTTATAGTAAAGGTCGTTCGGGAATGAGTAATTAGAATGATCAGCAGAAAACTACACTTATTTAAGGAAATAATTAAGAAATAGACATAGTTTGTAGATAGTAAGTAGTCAACACCCTGTATATAGAGTAGAGATAGTTTTGGGCGACGCAGGTAAACATAGCAAGACGCATAGTTGGCGTAGGAATGAGAAATGCATGTATTAAGTAGATAGTAAATATTAAATACCCTGTAGAAAAAGTTTAGTTAATTTAGGTAAAACAAATAAGGATATTTTTCAGTGGAAGCACGCGTAATAAATGATAAAGTGTAATTAGACACGCATTAAGAAGAACAGTTCCAGACAATTAAATTAATACGGATATAGAAATAGAGTTTCAGGTAGTTAATATAAATGCATACAAAGATCTAATCATTTGATAAGAGAAATGATTAAAATTGCGTGAATCGCATGTAAACATGGAAATTTAAAGTCGGGTTGCATCAGTTGTTTATAGAAAAGCAAGTAATCTATCAAAATACAGCATGTTGATAATAATAGACAGATGCGGACAGGTGGTGATTATGAGGAAACGTAGAGCATTGCATCAGAAACTGCTCAATATGTAATTATTTGATTGGTCAGAGACAAGCGACGAGTTCTAGACCAAACCCACGGATGGAGAGGGAGTTCGAGATTATATTAGCAAGCACCTTGATAGGAAAGTCAGTTTTGAACTCAATGAAGGCCGAAGTGCATTGCCATTAAACAAAGTGATACGTAATAAGTATAAAAGTGAAAATTAATATGAGTGCTAATATGAAGATTATAATTACCGTTTAAACGTAAGTACGTTTTTAATGAATTTATTGTAAACTAAGACATAAAAATAATAGGGTTTCGAGGTCTGAGGGAAATAGACTAGGATTCTGATGCTAAGAAAAATTTACAGTAATATAATTTAAATGTCAAGGGGAAAAGAAGAATAATACAATCTTGAAGTACAGGGATGAAACAAACTACAATTTTAAGTCTGGGGCAAGAATGTTAAAAGTCTAAGTTTGAAGAATTGAAATAAATTTGGGTATAATTTAATAATGGTGGTCCATCGTGTAATAATTTGAATGGAATCCAGAATTGGGGAAGATCATTTTTATCGGAAGCGTCGATGTGAAAAAGATAAAAACAGGTCAGATTTTCAGTTATAAGACATTTGTTTTTCTATATAAATTTTTATTTTATTTTTAATATTGAATTTGCTAAATAAGAAATGCTTGTGAAAAGTCAACAAAAGAAGTTGCATACGTATTGAATGAGTAATAAGAAAACAGGTTTAGAATATTCTACATTTGTTGGTAAAGATCATAAATTTTCTATGGTGACTTTGGGTTTTGAGTAAATGATTGTTAATAAATGAGATTTATAAAATTAACTGATTGAAAAGTGTATTTCGAATAATTTCAAAAGCTGTACATAGCATATTGGTTTCATTATATAAAATCTAAGTTTACTGAATTTTATAATTGCAAATAAATGCTAGCCGAGGTCATAAGATTTAAATAGTACAAAAGGCGGAGCCACGAGTTGGACAGGAAAGTGATAACTCGCAAGGCGGTAACGTATCGAATTTTGCCATTGGTAGATAGAGTTGTTTACAGATAAAGTCCAGTTGATAGCAATATTAAGAAAACAGCTGGAGGAGGAGATAATTACACTTAATCGTGAATATTAAAATGGTGGTCCAATAATTTAGAGTACGTAGCAAATAAATATAACATCCCAAAGTCGGGGCATGATAATTCATCGAATACCATAGCAATATATATATATATATATATATATATATATATATATATATTACTCAAATTTAGACCAGGGTAGAAAAATTAATAAACGACATCAAATAATTTTAATCACCGTGTATAAGAAAGCTTTGGGTAATAATACGCTTTATTTAAAGGCATATTGGATAAATTCGTCATTTACTTCTAAACGTAGGGTTTATATTGTTTAGATAATGTTAAACACCGTGTATATTAAAGCATGGAAAATAGTACGCTTAATTAAAGGCCTACTGTGTAGATTTAAATCTTTAATTAGAATGTAGGGTTTTTGTATATAATCATAATCAACGTTTAGAAGGAAGTAATGTAGAATGTCATTAGATAATACGCGTTTTAAAACCGTGGAGCATAAAAATTTATTCGTTTCATTAAAAATAAGGGGTTGAGATTATTCACTGGACGCTTTCTATAAAAAGAAGCAGAGTGAAATTGTTCAATTTGTAGTTAATTTAATCGTTCCAAGTACTCAAACTATCGAGAAATTATAAAAGACATGGGAAAAGTCACGTAAGACTTCGGCGTATTAGAACTCAGAACACTTGCAAGAATAACGATGTATATGTTAGTCGATAAACTTCAAGCTATATGAGTGCAAGTAAGAAAGCGAGTTTGTGGTATAAAGACAAGCGAGATGGAATGCATTAGCAGTTAAATGAGGGGGAAAATGTGAAACAAGCGCACAGGTTTTAGATAGAACGAACAGACTAGATTGGCGATTAAGGTTAAAATAAGATGCAAACATGAGAGGGAAAGCATATCAGTTGGTGTGTAAAATTAATTAGTTGTTCTCGGACGTGTTGCGAGGCGTGTGGAAAATTCTTAGATTTCAACTTGGACGTGTGCAAATTTTTAGTAAAATCGCTGTGCCGAGCCGTCGGAAGGTAAAATAGAATGCGAAATTCTAAAAATTGTCCGTCGTGGGACAAATTTGACTTGCAATTATATAAACCCGTGCTAATAGGAGTTTCGCTCTCTTATATTTTTGATTTTATTCGATACTTCAAACAGTTTGCTCTTTATTTTTTTTTATTATTCGATACTTTAAGTAGAATACGTGGTGATTACGTGCTACAATAAAAGTTATTAGTACACTTGGGAAGATAAATAAAGGTAACAAAGTCTAGTTATATTTGCGGGTATTACTGTACCAATTATCCAAATTAATAACGATAAATAAATAAATAGAAGTAGGCAGTTTTTGGTATAGCGTGAAAAAATTATGAATTTCAGTGCTATGTATCTGGAGTGTTAGTAATCAAATGTTATTCGTAAACGTGATTGGATCCACAAAACAAGATTTCGATATACTTAGATGAGTTCCTGAGAAACCCTGAAACCTTTTAGACGAATGGTGGTGTAGAAAAATTTTAAAGGCGGCCAGAAATCCGAAGAAGTAAACATAAACCAGCTGGAATGGTGGGATTAGCAAGTCCGATGTACATTGAAGCCACGAGTGCATTAACCTTCAGGTAAATTATGCATTTTGTTCGGTGTTTGATGTTTTGGTGTGTGTTGAATATCTTTATAATTTGTTTAATAAAAATGGACAGTAGTAAATTTGTATAAACAACAAATTTTTAATTTTAAGGTAAAATTTTCTTGTATAAGTAGAAAGGAGTATTTATCAGGTTTATGTTTTTAATTATGATGAAAATTTGGGTCTGTCTTTGAGCTCAATTAGACTAACCTGTTAAATTAACGTAAAGGGGTGGGAGATGCTCTCTTTTATTCAGACTCAGGTCTGCAAATATTGTTAATTTAATTAGTATGCATCCTACAAGGACTCTAATTCTGGATGCAAATTAAAATGATGACAAATTTGAACTTGAAATTTTATGATGCTGCAATTTATGCTGAAATTTAATTTTGAAATTTTAATGTATTGTGAATATTGGTGTAAATAGAGTTAACGTTGATGTTTGTGGTAGGAATGTGTTTTTTTTTTTTTTATGAATGAGGATGAAAGTTTTATCTAGGTGAGCTGCAGAGGGGCGGAAAGAGTCAAGAGGCGATTATCAGAAGAAAGTCAACGGACAAGAGGATCACAGCAATTCTTGACGCCCAATTCGTGAGACTCGATTCTTATAGGGAATCACAGCAATCTTGACGTCCAATTCGTGAGGCTCGAATGTTTTTTAGAAAGGACCCAGTTCCTGTGGACGAGAATCACAGCAATATATATATATATATATATATATATATATATATATATATATACGATATATTATTAATGGGTTTGAGGTCAGCTGGAGAAAAGTATACTCTTTTTTAAGGCCTAAATTTTCGAATCTATTTCAAATTCTTGATCACAGGCTTTCTAAAATACAATTAACTAGGCTAACATATACATCAATTGCTATTAACTTACAAGGTGAGGATATATATTAAATTAACATAGATATTAAATCGAAAAGTATTTTTAAATTAATGTTTGCTTCAAGTTGTTGTATAAAAATTGTATAACTTGTATAAATATAAAAATGTCAGATTTTGAAACCTTTCAGTTTCATTTTTTGTTATTTAAAGCGTTAAATATAGGATGCCTATGTGTGCATGTGTGTGTGTGTATGTATGAACATGAGTGTGCGTACATGTTATACTTATATGAGTGTCCATGCATATTTCTGATTATATATTTTAAATCTGTTTGTTTGTTAGTACGTGTGTGTATGTGTACATGTGTATGTATGTATGAATGTGATGTGCATGTATGATGGAAGTATTAATCACTACAATATCAATTATTGCATTAGGTACAGGTTACTTCTGAAGACTAAGAAAGTATGTATAAATCGAACTTAAACCACCAATATCTGTTTTTTATTTATACAATTTTTTTGCGAAAAATATGATACATTTCAAGGAATAATCTTTTTTTGTATCTTTTCTAATTCTAAAATTTTAGGATGTTCAAAATCAATTTTGTGATCTAAATTGAGCGAGTGACTTGATAAAGCACAAGAATTTGGTTTGATTCTAATGTCACTTTTGTGTTGGGTTATGCGTTGTTTTAAAAATTGTGACGTTTGTCCAATATAGGTTACCACAATCTATACAATTAATTTGATATACAATGTTTTTGAAACAAATTCAGAGTTTTATCTTTAAATTTTGAAAAATAGTTCCTAATGTTAAAATATTCTTTTTAGCGTATTTGAAATTGTAATTTTAAATACTTGAGTTAATTTATTAGTTAGGTGATCATCTATGTTTGGTAGTGTTTTGTATAGTTGTAAAGTTTTGTTATTTTCGTTAGGTGTGTTATTGCTATCTATATTACCATCGTTATTGTTTGTATTAATGTATTTTTGAGTTATATAATAATTTTGTGATAAGGTCTATAGGATAGTTGTTGTTTTGTAGAATATTTGAAAGTTTTTGATGTTCTTATTATGAAAAGAGGATGGGATATTTTAAAATTCGTTCTTTTAATCCTAAAATAAAATTTAGCTTTGTTTTAAATGGATGAAAAGAATAATAGTTTAAATATCTGTTTGAATGTGTAGGTTTTGATACCAATCTAAAATGATTTCATTTTCATTATTTCTAATTAATAGAGTGTCTAGGAACGGTACTGAGTTATTTGATTCTGTTTCGACTGTAAATTGAATGTGGCTATTGTATTTATTAAAAATGTTAAGAGTTTCATCTATTTTATCTTCTGGAATAGCTGTCACTAGATCATCTACAAATTTTTAATAAATGGAAGATTAAATGGAAGTTGTGGAATAACAGAATTTAAGAGTTCATCCATAACTATTTGTGCAATAATGGGACTTAGATTTGATCCCATCGGACATCCAAAAATTTGTAGATAAAATTTATTATCAAACGAAAATAACAGTTGTCAAATAGAAATTCAACTATTTGTAAAATGATGTTTTGATAAATTACAATTTTGTTCAATGTCGGTCCAAATTTTAATAATGTTATTCATAGCTAAATTTTTAGGTATATTTGTGAAGAGGGAAACGACGTCTAAACTGATTAATACATAATTTTCTGGTAAAAGAAAATTATTTATTTGTTCAGAAAATTCAAAGGAATCTTTTATATTAAATACGGTTTTACGAACTTACATAACTAATACTTTAACAAATTTTTATCATCAAAATTCAAAAAGAAAATCAAAATTCTTATACGAATATTATCAATGCAAAAAATTTCTAAAAGAACATGAAGATTTATTGATAGTTAATGCTGATAAAGGCAACATCACCGTTTCTATATCTAAAACTAGTTATTTAGAAAAAATGTCAGATTTACTGAAAGATAATACAATATACAAAGAAATTAAAAAAGATCCAACAGCAAAACTTCAGAAACAAACATTAGACCTTATAAAACAGTTAAAAATTAAAAAAATGATTAGCGAATTAGACGCAAAATCATTTAATAATTATAGCAGCACAATTCCTAAACTTTATGGTCTACCTAAAATACATAAAGCCGATTTTTCATACCGTCCCATTGTTTCCACAAATAACGCTGCCACTGAAAAACTTTCCAAATTCATTTCTGAAATTCTAACAAAATCCGTCCGTAAAACCGTATTTAATATAAAAGATTCCTTTGAATTTTCTGAACAAATAAATAATTTTCTTTTACCAGAAAATTATGTATTAATCAGTTTAGACGTCGTTTCCTCTTCACAAATATACCTAAAAATTTAGCTATGAATAACATTATTAAAATTTGGACCGACATTGAACAAAATTGTAATTTATCAAAACATCATTTTACAAATAGTTGAATTTCTATTTGACAACTGTTATTTTCGTTTGATAATAAATTTTATCTACAAATTTTTGGATGTCCGATGGGATCAAATCTAAGTCCCATTATTGCACAAATAGTTATGGATGAACTCTTAAATTCTGTTATTCCACAACTTCCATTTAATCTTCCATTTATTAAAAATTTGTAGATGATCTAGTGACAGCTATTCCAGAAGATAAAATAGATGAAACTCTTAACATTTTTAATAAATACAATAGCCACATTCAATTTACAGTCGAAACAGAATCAAATAACTCAGTACCGTTCCTAGACACTCTATTAATTAGAAATAATGAAAATGAAATCATTTTAGATTGGTATCAAAACCTACACATTCAAACAGATACTTAAACTATTATTCTTTTCATCCATTTAAAACAAAGCTAAATTTTATTTTAGGATTAAAAGAACGAATTTTAAAAATATCCCATCCTCTTTTCATAATAAGAACATCAAAAACTTTCAAATATTCTACAAAACAACAACTATCCTATAGACCTTATCACAAAATTATTATATAACTCAAAAAAATACATTAATACAAACAATAACGATGGTAATATAGATAGCAATAACACACCTAACGAAAATAACAAAACTTTACAACTATACAAAACACTACCAAACATAGATGATCACCTAACTAATAAATTAACTCAAGTATTTAAAAATTACAATTTCAAATACGCTAAAAAGAATATTTTAACATTAGGAACTATTTTTTCAAAATTTAAAGATAAAACTCTGAATTTGTTTCAAAAAAACATTGTATATCAAATTAATTGTATAGATTGTGGTAACCCCTATATTGGACAAACGTCACAATTTTTAAAACAACGCATAACCCAACACAAAAGTGACATTAGAATCAAACCAAATTCTTGTGCTTTATCAAGTCACTCGCTCAATTTAGATCACAAAATTGATTTTGAACATCCTAAAATTTTAGAATTAGAAAAAGATACAAAAAAAAGATTATTCCTTGAAATGTATCATATTTTTCGCAAAAAAAATTGTATAAATAAAAAAACAGATATTGGTGGTTTAAGTTCGATTTATACATACTTTCTTAGTCTTCAGAAGTAACCTGTACCTAATGCAATAATTGATATTGTAGTGATTAATACTTCACATCATACATGCACATCACATTCATACATACATACACATGTACACATACACACACGTACTAACAAACAAACAGATTTAAAATATATAATCAGAAATATGCATGGACACTCATATAAGTATAACATGTACGCACACTCATGTTCATACATACACACACACACACGCACACATAGGCATCCTATATTTAACGCTTTAAATAACAAAAAATGAAACTGAAAGGTTTCAAAATCTGACATTTTATATTTATACAAGTTATACAATTTTATACAACAACTTGAAGCAAACATTAATTTAAAAATACTTTTCGATTTAATATCTATGTTAATTTAATATATATCCTCACCTTGTAAGTTAATAGCAATTGATGTATATGTTAGCCTAGTTAATTGTATTTTAGAAAGCCTGTGATCAAGAATTTGAAATAGATTCGAAAATTTAGGCCTTAAAAAAGAGTATACTTTTCTCCAGCTGACCTCAAACCCATTAATAATATATCGTATTTGTGCAAGGTCATTATCTCCAAACTGTATATATATATATATATATATATATATATATATATATATATATATAGAAGATGGCCGCACGTTGAGGCGCCCCTGAAAGTGTGCTGTGACAATGCCTCGTTTCGATGCGCCGCTAAAAGAAATGCTGCGATACAGATACAGCAAACTGTAAAATTTTAAATTGTTGACTTACCTTTCTTTCTAACTTTGCCAGGCTAGCTCAACGGAAATGTTGGAGTTTTCAAAAATAAAATCAAACTCGGCAATATCACAAAGCATTTATACAGTATGAAATATTTTCTCGCATACAAAAGCACGTAGAACATTTACAATATAGTTTATTTCGAACATCAAATAATTTTTAAAAAGCAGTTATTTACTTAATTATAAAAATGTTTCTTACCTTATTTTAAATTTACAAAACTAAATTTCTTCTCCTATGGACGGTTATGATTCTCGCGCTAGTAAGATTTGTTTTGGCCAAAAAAATCCTTGATAGAAAATCTATTAAATAGGTCAGAACTCTGAACACAAACTTTCCTGGAAAAGATCCTCACAAAAAAATATTATATGATTAACACATACTATTCTACCTTAAATTAAATGACAAATACTCCAACATCAGTTAAAAATAAATCTAAAAGTAATACTTGCAGAATTCACAAAAGCGTACCTCCAGTTCGTAATTAAACATCTTCTTATTTTAAATTGACGTCAAATCAGCTTATAAGATTTTTCATATTTAACATCCTCGTTTCAAGCAGCAGTTATCAAAGTACATTTTGCGTAAATCTTCCTTTCAATCATTTAATAAAATGTTTAAAATAGCGTTACATTGAAGAATTTTCCCTCTTCATTGTATTTAATAGTTTCCATTTTTATGTAAGTTACGTTTAAAACATCACTTCTAGATTCATAGTAACATCATAATTATTAAACTACAGTATGCTTACTGCATACTTCAAATATCATCTACTCAATGCAACAGCTCGCGACTTAAATCAAAATAACATTTCGCGATCGAATTTATGAAAGATTTTATTTAATAAACGCTACAAAATTGTCTACTTCTAGAATGTAGTAGTATTTGCGTTATTGCGTTTACAATAATATACGCCGATCTTACGTAATTTTCTGCGAAATCTTCATTTGCGTACAAAATACCGAGCTTCATTACCTCGTTATCTCGTTCCAGTTATAGTGATGTGCGTTGCTCGTCTTAGTTTAGCACCCAAGGTTATTGTGGTTATTGCGAAGGAGAATAAATAATTTTTATTAATTTTTGTTACGTTTAATGTTTTTTTTTATTATTCCGCACGATTCGTAGAATAAGAGTTCCTTTATTAATTAGTTTATACGAATTTTGACGTATTTTTCTCAATTCCTCTCGAAAATACGAGAACATATTCTATTTAAATTGAATTTAGGTAATACACAGGATAGTTAATTGAAACTTTAATGGATTTATAATACAAATTAATTGCATTTTATAGCAAAAATTTGCTTTCAAGATTTCACGGTAAAACGTGTTTTAGGATTAAAATTAGAGTTTTAAATACAAGATTCATTGTAGTTTTTATGCTAAATGCGTAAAGCTAGCACTATTCTATGCTATTTACAGCAATTGAATACCATTTTTATCGAAAATGTATTGATTTCCGTTCGCATTGAATGTGTTTTTAAAGTATCTGAAAATTAATTATTTCTACATTTACAGTTTACCTTATTTGCAATTTATTTACAATACGCTTGTATCATACAGCGTGATTATTTATACACGCGTAGTTGCATTTTTCCCTTGTACATTAATAAATAAAAGCACACTTGTACTATACAGGGAGTACTATGAATTTACGCATATTTCTATTTTTTCGGATTTTTTATATCTTGGGGGGGATTTATTTCCAGAATTTGGGTTTCAATGATCTCTGTCACCCCTTAACACGTCAATATATTAATATTATTTTAAATATTTATTCTTGGGATTTTGGTCGAAATAACACGGAAACCTTACCATTTCTTTCACTTACTCACACTTCAAACGTTATATCTTAACATCCTTCATTTATGTGTTACAGGACGTTAAAGTAAAAAAAAAGAAAACGATTATTTCTTATTACTTTGAAAGTAGTTCCAATTTTTGTACTAAGTTTAGCAGTTTAACTGATATAAAATACATATAACTGCAAACAAATTCCTTTATGCACTTTGCCAGTGGCGTACAGCAGCAGTATGTGTCGCCTTAACTTCCTTAATGTCGCACGACACTGCTTAAAGTATTTTGCTTGTATTTCTGAATTTGGCAATGCTTCCTGCGTAAATTACTCGTTCAAGTTTCACTTATTTAAAGTTAAACTTGCAGTGATATCAATATTATAAAGAATGTGGTTAATTATGATAGTTCGGATTTAATCATTGGATTTGAATACTAATACTCCTGCAAAGTTGAGCAATCAGCAACAGTTGCATTAATATGGCATTGAAATAATTTAGAAACAATAACCACTAGCATAACAATAATTGAACAAACCTAATTCGGATAATTTTAGGTAACCAATAGAAATTTATTTGAAAACAAAAATAACAGCTCACTGTTTACAGGAATCTGTAAAGATGGCGCGAAGTGAATGGCATTGTACTGCGTGTTGGGGTACATTTGTTATAGTTTTATACCTTTCTAGTGAATTAAAAATTATTTCAAGGATTACTGTTTAATGCAATATTGAATCGGAGTTATTGAGGTAGTCATTGTGGGACTGACCCGTGAAAGTCGTAGTGAAATCAAAGAAATTATAGGGAACAGTTTCAAGGATGCACAACCGGATTTAGTTGTAATAAAAGCGCGGATAATTTCTACTGATAATGGGAACTAAATTGGTCGGCGAGGCGATTAAAAGCATATATCAAAATAAATAAGTACACGACCTTAAAAATCCAGATGCGCGGAGTATTCTTTCTAGCAGCAACACATTACTGGATTTTGTAAACCACCAGGCGACCAGGATAGAACGGGCAGAGGCCCAACATTAAATAATAAGTAAGGTGTAAGCAGGTAAGTATGAATAAGAAACGTAGAAAATAAAAAGGAATGTGAAAGAAGAAAGGAAAAACACCGCTAAAAATAAAACGGAAAATTAGAACACAACTTACTGTACCTAATAAATACGTACGTTGATCGGCCTTATTGAAGTAGAAAAGAATCCGTGACTCATAAGTTCCGCAAACAGAAGTGGACAAATACCACTAACTAACGTTGTATAACCATAAATCCTCCCAAGAAGGTGGTAAAAATCATACGCACCAAACGCATTTCAAAGATCATACCACAAAAAGCACTCATATTCTTCTTTTAATAGCAACAAACAGAATGACGTTCAACATATCAAATCAAGTACACCTGCCAGGCGTGTTAAGCGCCCATTAAGAAACGAACATGAACAATAAATTAAAACTGAATGATAATTAATTTTGATAATACACTAAAATATCGCAGAGAACATTGTATAAATTTTATAAATAAAACTATACGTAACACTAGGTTTAGTAGAATAATTCAAAGCACTTTCAAATTAATACAAAATAATTATTTCTTACTTTTTAACTTTAACGCCCTGTAATTCAAAAATAAAGGATCGTAGGGCATATGTTTATTGGAAATCTTATGTATTTTTCATAGTTCTATTGACCGTATTACTCATGCGATGTCTTTTTTAAATACCTACATTGCTGTGGTGGTCGTGTCTCCGCTATTTGCATTCTGAATTGTATTCCGAATTAATGAAACCATTGTGACAAATACAAATACAAATATACAAACTTCACAATTATTCTCTTACAAACAATCTTCTAAATACAAATACAGTGAGTCAAAAATCTCTATCTCACATACACATATTATCAATTACTTTTTTTTTTTTAAACATATGATAATCGCTCAATACTTAATCCTTCATTAAATGATCGATACCGCGGGGCGCTTTGGTTTTTAAATAAACCAGACCATTTTGACGTAATGTTCTGATAGGTTCGAGAATGTACGCGTATTTTCGCGTTTGCTTCTCGTAATTCTGAGAATCTGGAGTCATTTTTAATGCACTTAATATGAAATATACGCTTCCTTCTAATAATTTAAACTGTTCAATCATTGAAATTGATTAAATTAACACCTCTTCACTTAAAAACACGCCCTTTTGTTATTAATTACACATGAAATTTTGTTTAGGATATTTACACGTGCGATTTTGCCGTTATTACACATAATTGATATTCTTTAGGAGTATAATAAATAAGAAATTTATTTAAAATACCATCCTTCACTTATAAAATATGAATGAAGTTTCTTATATAACTACGCTTTACTGCGTCAAACGTAACTGATATTCATTTATACAGTATATTTTACTAATATGTTCCTGTATGAAAATGAATGGCTACATAAATTGCTTTTTTCCACATTTTCACGAATTTATAAAAAAGAATCTTGATTATACACTATAATATGACCTTGCTATGATTTTAATCACAGTAATATTATAACAAGGTGGTGCTCCTTCACATAACAATGCTACCGTAAGAAATTACTTAGATCATCATTTTCCTCAGCGATGGTTGGGAACACATGATCCAGTACTATGGCCTGCATCCTCTCCCGACTTTACTCTCTTGGATTATTTTTTTTGAGGCTATTTAAAGGAGTGTTAATTAAATGATTAAAACACAGAATTTTAAAAGATTGTGCAAATCTTCCTAGAAAGGTTTTATTAGAAGTGGCAACTAGACATTTCCTGCATAGTCTTGAAGTGTGCTCTAATACTAATACAGAAAATTTTGAACAATTTTTATAATATTATTAATTATTTCCTACCTTAAAATGGAAAAAAAATAACATTGTCATTGTTTCATCACGTAGATAGTAATATTATAAACTTACATTTCAATTTCTTCGAAAATTTTATTATGTAACATCCATATTTGTATACATGTTTGAAAATAGAACAAAATGTTTTGTTATAAAAGCCTAAAAAATATAGGGTACAACTACTTCTTTTATACATGTGCAAATTTTAAAATTTTTTGTAGCGACATCTTACGGAGAATTTCCGCCTATTTACAAATTATATAAGGTGTTTATAGTTATTTTTCAAAATATGCAAGTTATAGATCCGGGTAATCAAGTCTGGCAGGCCTGTATAAACTATGTAGCGATAAAACTCAATTTTAAAATTTTTCAACGCATATAACTGTTATTAATTTCAAACGTCGATGTTCATAGATCGGGTGGTAGCAAATTTAATCCCGCTTTATTCTTGAAATTATGGTACAATTACCCAAAACTAGTGCACATTTATGCGAGAATTTGTATAATGCACCTCAAGCTTAATAACCACGTAACATGTTTTCGTAAGTAAATTGCGGTTCTAAGGAAACTTTATTGAAAATTTCATAGCATCCTTACTATAGTTTTACGAGCTACACTAAAAGTGATATACTACACACCTGTGATGCCAATGTTGCTGCATCTCCATATGCTTCAGTGGCTTGAGAAAGCCTGTCATAAACGAAAACCGTTTTGTGTCCTCATAAGGATGTAGGGCACTCAGAAGTTATGAGTCGTATAAAGTTTCCTTAAATATGAGAATCCGTTATGCTTTATAATAATATTCAGGGTACGCATGAATCGCGTTTTTTTGCTGACCAGTAAGCACAAAAATGTAAACGTTTGAATAAAATTACCCATATTTGGATTACCTTCTAAAAGACAGAGGATATTATCACACCGAAGCCAAAAATGTGTTTAACTAGAATAGAGGCTTTCTTAGGTTTTATAACTTATTTTAGAAAATGCACTAGACGACGAGCTTTAAACCATTTTAAACAACAATGTGATAAATGTAACACTTTTTATGGTTATGTAAGTTGCAAGAGATGTAGCATCGCTTTCAATATCGGTATATGGAAAAGCCTGCAAGTTGGAGAAAGTTGCTAAAATGCAATAGATTCGTATATATCCCTGTCCATTTCTTTCCATCTTATACTTTTCAAAACTTTTGAAATTATATATAAAATGGATTTTTTACACCGGGGACTAAAAATTATTTCGGTCAAAAGCAGTCATGTAGTAAAAACGCTGTACTAGTTGTAACTGCTTTTAAAATTATAACTTCAAAGTCATTGATTTGCCATAATTGAAACGGTGGAATAAATAGTTTGAGAAAAACTAACAACGTTTTTATCAGATCTGGTATTAGTAGATAAGCATGTGGACCGTTGTTAAGCATGCTTTCTCTTTATCTATTAATTACATTATGCATTTAGAAATGTTCTGGTTATTGTACATGTGTCGAGTGTGACTGATTTTTATAGATATGTAGATGTGTTTTGATGTAGTTGTAGTTTTTTAATATTGTGGCGTAGGTTGTTTGGTATTACACATGTACTTGACAATATGATCGGTATTATTTCTACTTTATCTCGGTGCCACATGTCATTGATTGCTTCAACTAGTTGTATGTATTTTTCTATTTTTTTCTCGTCTCTTTTCTGTATATTGGGTGTGTTTGGGAAAGATATTTCTATTTTCTATTGTTTATGGATGAATGTATAGTCTGACTTGTATGGTGATGTTTTGTCGGTTATTATGCTTTTGTTCCACTATAGCTTGTGTTATGTGTTTTCAAGTATGTTTTGCGGTGTTTGTTTGTATATTGATGTATGTTCCTTTGCGAGTTTGTGTTATAGAGCTAGTTGTTGGTATATTATTTTGCCCGCGTTGTCATGTCGTGTGATGTATTCTGTGTTTGCTAGTATTGGACATGCCCTTGTAATATGTTCTATTGTTTCAATTTGTTGTTTACATAGTCTACATTTGTCTGTTGTTGTGTTGGGGTCTATAATAGCGAGTGTTGATTGTCTGGTCTTGTATCACTATCATCTATTTCACCGAATATATTGCCTTCCTTGCGCCATGCGTTTGGTGCTTCTTGGTCGATATATGATTGTGTGACTCAGTGTGAATGTTTCTCGTGTAGTGTTTCGTTCTTCCTTTGCTTGCTTTGTATGCGTTGTTGTGATATTTTCTATGAGGTTGAAAGTACTGTTGTTAAGTTTTAGTGGTCTGGCTGATGTGTTTGCGTATATGATCGCTTTGTGTATGTTACTCGTCTCTGTACTTTTTATGAAGTAGTTCCTTAAATTATCTATTTGTTTGATGCACAAGTTTCTTATATCCATGAATCCTCTACCTCCATCTTTTCAATTGAGTGTGAATCTTTCTATAACTGAGTGGATGTGGTGTATCCTTTATTTGTGACATTCTGATCGCGTGAGTGTGCTGAGTCCGTCTAGGTCAGTATTTCTCCATCTTATTATGCCGAAAGAGTAGGCTAGTATAAGTACTGCATATGTGTTTATTGCTACTGTTTTATTTCTTGCCGTAAGTTCTGTTTTAAGTATTTTAGTGAGTCTTTGTTTGTATTTCTGTTTCAGTTCTTCTTTTATTTGTGAGTGTTCTATTCCTAGTTTTGCTTGTATCCTAGATATGTGTATGTGTCTGTGGTGTCCATTGCTTGTATGTTATTGTTGTTGTGATTTAGCTTGTAGTTTTCCTGTTTTGTTAATTTATCTTTTATTATACTGTTTTTCTTACATTTGTCTATTAAAAGTCATGTTTATGTCGCTTCTGTTTGTTTCTGTTATTTTAGGTAGAAGATTTAGTGTGAGTTTGTTGATAGTAGTAGCAGTTGTAGTTTATTTTGTATCCATTTATAATGGTAGTTTACAGTTTTAATACAATTTAGTAACATCTGATTAAAATTTTATACAATATGATACTATTAGTTTGAGGTCGTTTATATACAGAAGGTTAGTTATTTTGTGTCGGTGTGTACCTTTGATGTTGTATTCGTATTTTATGTTGTTTAGTGTACTCGATAGTTGGCTTAGTGCTAAGCAGAACCAGAAAACACCTAGGGAGTCCCCCTGATATATGCCTCTTCTGATCTCTATTGGTTTTGTTTTACATTACCTGTTTGTTTTTATGATGAGTGTTCTGTTCCAGTGTTTTATTATTGTATCTAAGAATTTTATTAGTGTTGTATTTGCTTTGTATATTTGTATTAGCCATGAGTGTGGTATACTATTGTATGCCTTCTGGTAGTCTACATTTGCGTAGTGCAATGCTCTTTAATTTTAGCTTCGTGTATTATTTCTGCGTCTATTATCAATCACTCTTTATATCCTCGTGTTTCTTTGTATCCTTTTTGTTATTTATGTATTATGTTATTTTGTGTTGCATGTGTGACTAGTTTTTGTGTTATTGTGGTTAGTATTTTGTATATTGTTGCTACACATGTCATTGGGCGATATTTGGATGGGTTTTCTGTGTCTTTTACATCTTTTGGTTTGAGATACGCTTCCTTCTGTTAATGTATGTGGTATTGTGTGTAGTTGTGTGATATATTTGTTGAATAATTTTGCTAGGTGTACGGGTGTCGTAAATTTGTTGGTTAGAAGTTTGCTATTTTGTCGTTGCCAGGTGTTTTGCAGCGTGATTTGTTAATGGTTTGGCTAATTTCTGTGTGTGTTGTGGTTATTACTTGCATTTCTTTTATTGTGTTGTATTTGTTTGTTTTAGTTTGGATTCATTGTGCGTGCTGGTAGTGTTGTGTTGGATTGGACCATAGTTTAGTCCAAAAGTGTTCGGTGTCTGTCATGTTTGGTGGGTTTGGTAGAATTTTTTTTGGTTTTGGATGGATGTTTTGTTTCGTTTCTTTCTTTTATTACTTTCCTGGTATATTCTGAGTTTCTTGGATTGTGCTTGTAGTTTTTGCTTCTTTTCATCTAGTTGTTCTATTGCATTTTCTTTCGGCATTTCTCCAATCATTTTCCGTTTTTCCTGATATTTACTTTTATGTATTGCGTTAGCTTTCCTATGTTTTTCTCAGTTTTAGTATTTTTGTTTGTATTCGTGTTGCCTCTGTGGTTTTGTTTGTGTCTTTTGTTTGTTGTATGTTGATTGCTTTGGTTTTGTGTGGATTGTTATTGTGGTGAGTGCTCTTGCGTCGATTAGCTTGTTGTAGTTCTTCTATAGTTCGGTCGTTTTGTATTTTGTTTCCTATGATTGTGGTAATATATTTATATTTTTAAAATTTTTTTGATCTCTTAGCAGTAAGATACCAATAGACGTAAGAAGACGATCAGATCTTCGGATGCTTGGGAAATTCATATACGAGGTATAATTAAAATTGTGGCGGCTGTATTCGCATAGGCATTGACTTGTATTAATAAGGAGTTTTTGAAATAATCTAACGAGCATGTTTTGTGCGTAATGACGCTAGCCATCATAATGCTTAAGCGACTGCAACTGATAATTTGGGCGATGATTTTGCTAATTTATGCACTGTTGCATGCTTTTGCTTATTTAGATATTTATTAATTTATTTATATATTTGTTTTATGTTTATTTATATACTTACATTATATTTACACTTATTTTATATTTCTGTGGCTTGATTTTATTTGCTAGACGTTTTGCGGCCAATTTTTGGTGGCAGTATATATAGGAAAGAAGATTGTACTTATAATTTGTTAGTTAGGGAATGATAGGAAACGCTAGGGACATATTTAAAACAAAATTTGAATAAATACTTAGACCAGGGAGGACGAATTTGTGAATATATAGAATAGGCAAAATAGCTCGATTCACTATTAAACATTTGGCGAATGCTTAGAAAATTTGAATCCATTTTTAATATTAGCTAGTTAGATTTGGATAGTTTTAAGACGACCCTTCAGGTCGCATCGGTAAGCAAAGCTGGCAGCTGCTATCCTGTATTACGGATCTCTCCCCATTCATTTTTGCGTGTGTCTTGTGGATCGGGCTAACTCCAGAATCAACGCTAGGGATACCATTCTTTAAACCCTATTTTTAGTTTCAGTTTGTTTGATTTTTATTTGGTATTGATTAACCTGAAGTTAGATAAATTTGGAGCACGTTCACTTTTCGCGTTTAAACCCAATGTAGTACCTTCGGGTGGAGCATTGGGGTCGTGGCCGCAAGCACAGCGGCTCTTAATTACATTATAATGTATTTATATTTGTGTTATCTAGTATTTTGTGTATGAATGTCATTGCTTATGCCTTTGAATTCTATACATGTTATTTCAAACTTTTCTTCTAATTCTGTGATTTCTTTGTGTGTACCTTGTGTATTTCGGGTGGCTGTTGTGTTTTTTGTTTTTCTTTCTCGTAATTGTGTTTCTGTGTATCCTTGTGTTTCGTTTCTTATTTTGTTTTTGGCATATGTTTCTGTTTGGTTGTTGTTTTATAATTTTTGTTGTACTTGTACTCGTTCTTTTATGTGATCTAGTTCTGGTTGTGGCATTTTATTGTTTCTGGTTATTGCTCGCACTTGGTCTGAAAGTCTTTGTTCTGTGATGAATTGTAGTTCTGGGTATCTGGTTAGAAATGCTTTGTGTAGTAGGGATATGTAATTTGTAAGGTTTGTTTCGCAGTGAATTGCTTGGTATTAACATTGAATGAGGTATCAGTCGACTTCGTCCGACCATCCAATTCGGTGTCTTTGTGATCCTCTTAGTGTTGTTGCGGTAAACATGTTCCGCAAAACACTTCTATCCGGGTTTTGTGTTGTGATTTTTGGTCAAGTGTGTTTCCTATACGACATCCCTGACCTTGGTGTTGTGTGACCTCTGTTTCCTTTTTCAATTAAACTTCAAAGCTTTCTGACGAGTACCGCGGTGGTGGCAGTCGACATGAGCAGAGCCGCATTGCCCAGGTGAGCTTAATTACTGTAGGGGTCGCCTAGTGTCCTACAAGTACCTTATGACACCGTTCGGATCTCTGGTGCCATGCAGCCTTCACCACGATTTGCTTTAGGGTTTGGCTTGATGTTTGGGGAGGGAGGCGAAGGGGAAGGAAAAGAAAGGGTTTGTTCCATAGTCTAAGTTGATGGATGGAAAAAAGGGTGGGACAACGGAAAGCTGAGCTTGGGTTGATTGACCTACATTGAATTCAAAGTCGCATACTTTAACCACTTACATGAAATCAGAATTATTCAAGGAGCATCGATATTAAATTCTCCATTCAGATTAATTTTCCTCTTCTTGCATTTGGTTTCTATTTCCTGTAGCGCCAAAGCGTTGCAAATGTTCCACAAATAAGCACTTGTCGGAGAGAGATAGAATTCCTTCAATATTTTTCTCTGAATAAGAACATGATCACAGACATGAAAGAACAGTGCACTAATAGTTCTTCTGTAACCTGTAATGTCATGGTTTTGCAATTATCGTACTCGTAAAATTTGACATATATAACTTATAAATTGTATTTCAAACCTAGTTTCGTACCAACAAAATGTACCAGAGGAATATTTGTACGTAAGAATGGAAATCTAAATTCGTGATTTTCATGTTATGATACTTTATGATCTTCAATACTGTTTAACAACACATCAAGTGTGGAAAACGTAGTTTGTTATATGGGGATGAAGTACCATTCAAAATTATGGTTTGCATATGGTCATCAGAATACAAGTGTGGATGCCCAACGTTTGATTACGATATTTGCGAAGGTCGTGTAGGTATTCCTGTGGTTGAGGCGAATAATACCGATGATGTACGTGACATAATTTAGGCAGACCAGCATGTGGCTTATGGTGAGATATAGGCATTCTTGGACTATATGTTCGCGAAATGTTTGTCCTAACAGTAACCCTTAAGGATTTCGGAATAGCTTCTTTCGGTGGAGGTGATGGGTATAAAACTCTCTATCGCTTTCTCCTACAATAGTCCTGTTTCCATGATAATCGTGACGTTCTGTTGCGGCGTCAGGCTCAGTTGCCATAGGCGTTCACTTGCAGTCTTTGTGGTGACGTGAGTGAGAATGTGGCCAGCAGTGGCCGACGCGGGCGTTTTACCGTTTTAGGATTCTGTCGCTCTCTCTTTCTTTAACTGGTCTTCTTTATTGGTGAGTAAGCAATTTCAAAATGTAAGAATGGAGACGCCGACAGTCATCTTCTACTGACGGGTTTAATTTTAACATCGTTAAGCCATCGGCGCTGTGTCATCCTTTGCACGCTTGTTCGTTCATCACTTTGGCCTCAGGAACCAACAAAGTAAAGCTAGTCAGGGCGATTGATGCGATTTATTCTAAACATAAAAAGTATTAATCCATTTCATCACATGCGAAGGGTGCAAATGCAGTGTGAAGAAAAGCGCCTCCGTTTTTCTAGGCCTTAAGGGATGCAAATGAATGGATTTCATTACAAATCAAGTACTTTTGACTAGCAGATCCAAGTTCATCCAAAGCTATGTGTTCTGTAACAAAGTAATTCCACTGAATTCTCAGAGTTGGATGTCTTTCATCATATATGAACAACTAAGCATGAAAAGGAAATGGAACACATTTTAATTAAAAATAATTTAGGGGTATAAACTGAGAAGTCAAAGTTGCATGTTGGGAATAAAATATAACTGACTTGCAATATAGTCTTGGAATTTAATTGAATTTTTGCAATGCTTTTTGCTCACAATTATCCATTTGAAGTAATTTTTTCTAAATCAAAGTTACTAGAGAAGATATCTGATAATTTTTGGCATATTTCTCTGAATTTAATATCCGCCTAAATGAGCACTGTGAATAATTGTAGATGCAACGTTCTTTTTTTAATAGAACGATTAAGTTGTACGATAAAACTGTCAGGTTTAACAATTTTCTTTATAAATTTGACATAATTCCACGTTTAAAGTTACTTTGCGAAATTAGTCTCTTGTAAATAATCTATTTCAATTAAGATAAACCCACAAAATGTGCTCCAGATAAGATTGAATTAAGGACAACGATCACTTCTGCTTTATGTGGCTGGTTTGATTATCAGGGTAGAAAAGATTGATGAAATTTATAAAGACTGGCAGTACAATAAATCTCTAGCTTGCCAAATATTTTCTTGCTTTGCACAGAGTTTATAACCGTTAGTGTAATTAAATTATTTCAATAAAATGAGGGGATATAAATAGAAGGGCGCCGGTAAATAATTACTAACCCTTCTACGGTATACGTAATATTTATCAGGGGTAAGGGGTATATTCTGTCGAGCATTCAAGTATATTCTATTTCATCTTCAAATTGCTAGCTGCTTAGCTGATACTTGTAATTATTCCAGATGCATATTTGCACATGACTTCTTTGTAATTTATAACATGATACCAATGTTTATTAAATTATCTGCTGACTGTTCAAAATAAAATTATATGTATTTTAAACTTCAAAAATTCTCCATACGTAACGCGGGTTCATCGTTTAGAAAAATATTTTTCGGTGCTTTTGTAACAACAAACTCTTTGGTAAAATTTTCACAATCCAAACTGGAAAAGCTGCATATCAGGAGCGATTGTTGCAAGTTCAGTTAACTGTTTTTGAGACCTACTGAACGTAAATATGTCTATTAGTTTGAGTTTTGAAAAAATTTCTTCTGCACTGGCTACGTATGGGTAAAGTTATAGCATTTTCGATGCTCTAATTATGTTAGGTGCAATATTCGTTTTTATAGCGTAATGATATTTTTTATTTTATTTTTTCTCTGGGAATTAAAGATGGAACTGAAACCCTTTAACTATCTTTTGCTCTGGTATGTCAAAGTCGTATTAATTACCAGAAGAGAGAGCATAGGTAATCGGCTTTAGAAAGTAAAGCGCAACCGCTGCATAGCTCAGGCACAACCTCTACAGCAGACACAAAAGAGGCCATGGGTTTGTTGTTTACATTGTTAGGTAACATGTGTATGGGGAAAGGGAGGCGCTAGCCTCTAATATACCTACATAAAGATTGAACAATGTACAAGAGGAAAGTATAAATCCTAATGTTTAGGACAACTAAACAAACATCCTACTAAGAAGTCCTACACCTGAAAAAAAAAGCTACAGCTAGTATTAAATACACTGGGATTACTATTTCGATCCAAGATAAGCAACAATGATATTAGAAGAACTAAAACTTATGTACTTTTAATAACTTATGTAAGAAAATCAAAAGTAATAAGAGTATTTATTAACCAATAAAGTGTTTCTATTTCTAAAATAAAATAAGATTTTGATTTTCAATTACAGGTCTCGATTAATATATACAAGAACAATCCAAAACGGCCCAGCCTTGATTTAAAGAAAAGGCTGAATTCATTCTTTTAATTTAATTATTATTAGTATAAATGAGGTACATATTATTTGCATGAGCCGTATCAGATATCGGATGTAAATATCTTACAAATGTTTAATAAAAGTTTAAAATATCTAAGATCAACTCAAAAACATAAATGAATTATTTGCATTAGCTTATTCTTTGGAATAAACCTGGTAAAAAAGGAAATCATCTCAAACATATTCATATCAAAATAATCTGAATTATTTTTAACTTAGATAGATATTTGTTGGAACAAACAATTTAGTTATCCAACAACAATTTTTCCATAACGTAAATTAGTGGTTCGACGGTATTTCTATAACTAACAGTGGTAGAGAAAAGTGGCCATTGGATACGCAAATGATGATAATAAACAACGATTACTTCAAATCACTTACCTTGTAAATATAGCGAAGCGCAGCACATTTATTTATTGCGGCCGTCTAGGACGGGAAGCGATAGTAGAATAGGCCGCGTTCTTTTCCTGGCAGTTGCACATGCAAAAACACAGCATAGTTTATTGGTATACGCGGCACTCAAATACACAAGCGCAGTGTTTGAAGTAATTTCAAGGTACATACAATGACATTTGAATTTACCGGGCGGGGGTAAATAATTAACAAATTTTAAATACTTAAATAAGGCAAGCGGTTAATTATATATAATTATAAACGAAACACATAAGAACAGCTGCTTCTATATTGCATGATACATCCTTCAACTGGAAAGTTTTCCAACGACAAACAATATAATTCATTAGATAAGCAATAATCAATTCTGCATAAAATTTCGGGACACTGAAATTTAACTTTTAGATTTACATTTTATTCACTTTATCAACGTCATAAAGTATTAAGTCCGCGTTAATATATTAATAACGATTCAGATCATAAACTAAATACAGTATTGCCCGAAATAAACAGTACTGAAACTAAGTTGGCGGTGTTTTTATGCGTGCGCTGTCACACTCAAGTTAGCTAGTATAGACCTGTCAAGTAAACCTCAAACAAGTAATTAGTAGGGCCTAATTGTTAAAAATGGTGTTAAGTACAGAGGAGAAAGTGTTTCTGGTAGAGCATTATTTTCGTTCATACGGAATCGGCCGACATAATGGTGCAAGTTTGCTATACGTGTCTGATCAATTCACACAAAGGTTTAATAAACGTTCTCCAAGTAATGCTGTAATTTTGAAGGTTATTGAAAAGTTTAGAAATACAGGTAGTGTATTGTGCCAACGAAAATGAAACTCGGGGCGTCCCAGGACAGTTAACAACAACAATAACCATGAACGTGTTTTTGAGCAAATCTTAGAAAATCCGAAAGTCAGCCAGGCAAGGACAGCGTTACAACTTGATTTAAAAAGAACTTCCTTTCAAAGAATCCTGAAGGAGCTGGGTACATTTTCGTATGTGATTCAGGTACATCAACAACTACATCCTTGGGATTATCGCAGTAGAGTGGAATATTGCGCCAGAATTCTCGCGTTACAGTATGAAAATCCTGAATTTTTGAAAAATGTTTGGTTTTCAGACGAAGCACATTTTTGTCAGGCTATGTGAATCGTCGCACAAATCGATTTCTGGGCTTTGCCAGACCCGATGAGGTTCAAGAGGTTCCTTTACATAGTGAAAAAGTGAGTGTCTGGTGTGCTGTTTCCGGACACGGAATCATTGGTCCGTACTTTATCGAAGAGAATGGTAGGCAAGTCACACTTAATCAACAGAGGTACAGACAAATTTTAACACGATTTATCCCTGATCTACGTCAATTCTGTCGTGCACGTAACTTGGCATTTCGAAACCAATTTTTTCAGCAGGACGGGGCAACTTGCCATACTGCTGCCGCAATTCGTCAATTTCTTCAAGAACATTTTCTAAGCAAATTCATATCACGATTTACTGACTTCCCTTATCCTTCACATTCTCCAGACCTCACACCTCCAGACGCATACATTTGGGGCATGGCTAAAAATGCCGTTTTCAAACGGGCACCACAAACCATCGATGAATTAAAGGATGCCGTTAGAGTCTTCTTCGCAGCCCTGAGACAACCCTTATTCAATAACATGACCAGAAACTTAGAACATCGTTATGAAGTCTGTCTCGAACGAGGAGGTGCACATTTAGAACATATAATAAAGTGTCAATAATATGTATTTTTTAAATATACAAAACAATTACAATTTCAGTACTGTTTATTTCGGGCAATACTGTATTAGTGACCGTAAAATGCGTATACTTTATTAATCCGAATAAGCGATAAGCGTTGCAATTACTTACCAAATAGTATAAATCAAGTATGAAAGTCAAATCTTTAGTGATGGATGATGTTCACAGTTGTTTCATAGTTGTAATCACGAGAAATTTCTATTTCATGAGCTTCCTTTCGCAAATATCTCAATCATTTTTACAACTATATTTTCAATTGTTTTCTGTACTTTAGAGGTATTTGAATATTTGTTTTTGTTTTTTCGGAAACGTGTTAGTAAGGGGCTGTCACCTTTTGTTATATGTCATTGTTAGTCCCTCCAGTTTCAGATTATTGAAAATGTGTCTACTCTATTTTTTATTAACTGCTTGTCGTTTAATTATTTCTATATGTTTGTGGTAGCTACAGTTTCTAAAACTACTTTGAGGGTATATTTAGGTTGGTCGTTTCAACCTTTTTTCTGCGTTTTCTTATCGCAGTGGATACTCTCGGTAGAAAAATGATCTGTCTAGGCATCATCTGGAGGCTAGTTACTTTTTAACCAACGACGTGTTAGTATGCGGTCTATTTTATCGGTAACGTTGCAGTTAGTTCCTCAAATAGATATTTTTTACTCTTTACCATTTCGAATCCCTTTATCTCCATTTCAGCCTTATCTTCCTCCCTTGAACCCGGTTTTGTTCAGAGACATCCGTCCATCACACGATAGAGTTCTTCCCCACTCCGGGATGCTGACTACATTTTGGCTGGTTGAGCAGTGCTTTGTCAGCCACTATTTCTCAATTGCTTCTGCCCAATGCAAGATCTTTTTGTTCTCTATCTTCTACGCGGTTGCTATAAAACTCCAAATATCCCACCTTCCTATCATATCTTTTCTACTTAATATATCTTCCTTTTTTCTTTTCAAAGTGGTTACTTAGTTTAGGAGGTTGATACCTCACGATTTTGAATCGTGGGTGTGTGGACATGTTTTGCTTTGTATCGCTGCTGTCTTCCGCCGGGTTTTATGCTAAAACCGTATACAGTGCAATTTATTTTCGACGTATCCTGCGTGCTTATTTTCTCTTGGTAGCTCCGTGGCTTAGTTGCTTTGTGTATGTTGCCCTAGGTCCCGGATTCGATTCCCGACATGAACCGCTTGAAAAATGTTAGGTGAGCAGTTTTTTACAAAAATACTCCTCCATCCGGGTGAAAGGTAAAATGTAGATGCCGCGTGTGGGTGCTGTCACGCACGTTAAGGATTTCTATCTTGCTTGGAACAGCAAAGGTTCGCAAAATAAAAAATTTCCAGGTCAAGGTAGTATTTTCAAATTGAGCATTGTAGGGGTTCATCGTTTCTCAATCAACGCAGGGCTGCAGAGACTGTGCTCACATTCCGATCTGGTTCCTCATGCCGTTCTGATGTAAGGGTGCTACTTCACGAAACCTTTCCTTCTGCAGAGCATGAAAAACTACTCTTTTCAGGATTCTACGAGATCACTGTACTCCCTGGGGGGACGCATTATCCTATCTATATATTGAAGGGGCAATGTATCTTGCCCAGAACAGGGCATTCGAATTATATAAACTATTATGTCATCTTTCCCTTTGAAATCTTGTTTAAAATCTTATTTTATATAATTGTCAGGCTGAACCATAAATGGTTAGTTATTTATATTCTCCTTTAAAATTATCTTGTAAATTTTCTCTTAACTAACTAATGAACTAAGCCATAATCTGAAATAACTTTTGAGATTTCACCTTATCTAATTGATTTTGCAAATTACAAATTATTTATTTATCTCTTTCTTTGAAAATATTTTTGTGGACTATTTTATTTAATTTATGTTCCAAACCTTTGATATTAATGTTCAAAGATATGGATTATAGTGTAAATGAAAACAGCCTAACCTGCCTTTTAGCTTTGTACTTTTATAGGGTAGGAATAAGAAATCTATTATTGATGAAGTATAACTGACCAATGGTTAACGTAAAGTTTTTATTGATGCAACTACTCTTCCTTTTGCTAGTTAGCCCGTGCTTTAATTTGTTTGAGTTTGAACAAACATTAAACATATTTTAAAATTTTTTTATGCATTTATATGCACTGCAAAAAAATCGATTTTGAATTTAAGTTCTTACAGTGAAATTAAGTTTTAGCTTTAAGTATCAAGACTCCTAGCCTTCGACTAATCTTGAGCGGTCAGTACGGTGGCAAACAAAATTCCTACGCGCCTAGATGAAGCAACCTGATGACCGGGTGGCTGCCTATTCCGTTTCCTGGTATCGAAAAATCGTTACGGCCTAGAAGCCAAGTTGCGCCAAAAGACGTTATTAAAATGTCTTCTGTATTGATAAAATGTGGTACAATGGGGATTCTTTTTTTTATTTTTGGAGTTTTGCAATGATTGTTAAGCGTTAAAAGTGCTACACAAGAATTTAGCGAATAATTAATTTATGTATATTACACAGTGTCGTGTAATCTAGTTTTAAATAGACTTCTGTTAATTAAATTTTTTGCTTGCGTATTAACCGTTTTATGCCGTGGAGAGTAATGCTAAATATAGCTTTTCATGATTCGCAATAGACACACGGCACCTTCCTGCCCAATCAGAACGAACTGTGGAGGAATGGTGATCTGGCTAGTTGTTGGAAGCGTGACGTAAAGTATTCCTGACTTGATTACCTTAACCTTAACTCTTTGTGCGGGAGTAGTGTCTTATAAACTATAAAGTGGAGTATTTACCCGTCGATTCAGACACCAACATCCTTTTATCATACTTTATATTATCAGTGTTCCAGTGTATGTTTTAACACAAACTAGCGTGCTCCAGTACGTAGAATATGAAATAAGAAATTTGCATGCACGACGTACAACCCTGAGATAAAAGTATAATCAACGGTTACACAGCTTGCTAATGTGCAGTAATTTAGAAAGTTAGGTGAGATTAATTAATTTATTTTGTAAATTTTAACCTCAATTATTTTATTTCGATTGTAATTTCTGTGAAACCTAGTATGCCCTTTATGCAGGAACGCGATTAACTGCCGTACTTACTTATGCTTAAAGTATATAATAATTTGATGAATTAAGGTTTAGTGGTGTCTCATTTTTTTGTAAAAAAATATATTCAGATGAAAATCACTTTTTACTGTATAACCTTTCCAGACTTCTATCTTTGTTATTAAGGACTTTTAACAACATATTTATGGGAACAAAAAGTTTTATTTATACCTAAGGAATGTGCTTCAAAAATATCTACATGTGGTTCAGTTACACAATGTATACGATTTATTAGAAGTTTAATCTAAATTCAGTCACTTTAGAACACTAAATTAAATGCAGTGCAATTTCTACAAATTTGTTCAGCGTATCGGAAGCAGTTCTTTAACAGTAGTTCCCATGTCTACAGCGACTTTAAACTTACTGATTCGATATGTCTGAGTCACAGTCGGCGAACTATACGGAAGGGAAAAGTCCATAAGATATGACAATAAAGCTGGTTCCTTATAAACGATGTAACAGCAATGTTAGTCAATAATAGAAGTATTTTATTAACAGGGTCTTAGAAAACATACTTATTAAAAACTTGCTAATAGTTATATTGTCTTTCAGCATATTCAAATAAACGATTTTTTAATATATACAGTTAGATTGACGCGCATATACAAACGTTTCAGCGTCAGGGAACGATAATTGAGTTACAGCCATTTTTAAATTTATTAAACTTTTTCTGATTATATTTTTTCTCTTTTTTATACAAACACAAGGACAATCGTTCACGTTAACGGGCTGTAAAATTCGTTATTGTCTGCTCAGTTGTAGAAATACAATTTCATTAGGTTTTGTCTGGAAAATTAATTTACTCGTAACTTTTATTACATTCAGTTAAAATGGATTAGTGGTAGAACCGCTCTGATGTAGCTTATAGTGGAGCAGAAGCATGATTTTGAAAGATAATTCGTATTTTAATTTTATCCTAACAAACATATGATAAAAAATTCCAACCAATTACAACTAATTCAACCGGATCTCCTTCATGAAATTATCCAGTAGAAATACGCAGTGCCTTCAAACGTTAGTTTCTTTTGTACAAAACGCGTCTAAAAAAGTATCTGCGGATGTCAGACGCTAGCTCTATATGGACAGCTTTAGTAGTCAGACAAACATGTACAAAAATACGCCTTTTGAGAGTGCTGACCTCGTATGCGTGAGAGCGTAATATTTTTCTTAAGTTTCTTTTGGAATTAAACCACTCATAGTTTTTAAAATGATCTTTATTTACGTTTCGATCCATGACCTAGGATCGTTGTCAAAATAATAAAAACTTCAAGTTTGACGTTTATGACATAAATTGAAGGTTACTTTGATTTATTGATGTTTGAAATATTTGATTTGAGTACACTAGCAAAAATTTTAAAGTTTAAAGAATGATTGCCTTCAATTTGTGTTGCAACCTGGGATCGACTTTCCTAAGGTAGCCAATACGCTTAACGTGAAATCAGCTGATTAATTTTTATTGGTGAATTTTATATAAATTCAATAATTTGGGAATTGGAAAACAATTTTAACATGTTTCTATTTATACAATTGAGATTTCTAATTTTATGTCTTATTTTACCGAGATTCAGTGAAGGGGTTAAGCAACCTGTGGCTACCAAGATCCCCAACATTTATAATTTGCCGAATAATGGTTTTCTAGTTAATATGCTTATTGTTATGTAATTAGTTATTGTATAAATAGAAATCATGTATGTAGGCTGTATTTCATGTTAATATCGCAAGTTTTTCCTGGGTTTTCCTTGCGATATTAACATGAAAACAGCCACATACATGATTTCTATTTAACATACAATAACCAATTACATAACAATAAGCATATTAACCAGAAAACCATTATTCGGCAAATTATAAATGTTGGGGGATCTTGGTAGCCACAGGTTGCTTAACCACCTTCACTGAATCTCGGTAAAATAAGACATAAAATTAGAAATATCTCAATTGTATAAATAGAAACATGTTAAAAATTGTTTTCCAATTCCCAAATTATTGAATTTATATAAAATTCACCAATAAAAATTAATCAGCTGATTTCACGTTAAGCGTATTGGCTACCTTAGGAAAGTCGATCCCAGGTTGCAACACAAATTGAAGGCAATCATTCTTTTAAACTTTAAAAATTTTTGCTTAGTGTACTCAAACCAAATATTTCAAACATCCATAAATCAAAGTAACCTTCAATTTATGTCATAAACGTCAAACTTGAAGTTTTTATTATTTTGACAACGATCCTAGGTCATGGATCGAAACGTAAATAAAGATCATTTTAAAAACTATGAGTGGTTTAATTCCCAAAGAAGCTTAAAAAGAATGCTAAACAAACCACAACAAACATACAGGGAGTATTTAGAGCGTAATATTGATAGGACTAGCGTAATCCACACCAGTGTGCGTGAACACTTTGGCCTTCTGTACGCGGAATGATGGCAAATCTGACATCATAGGCGTGGAATGTTTGGGATTTACTCGAAAACAGAAATTGTATAATCTGACCCTTGATCTTATAATCTCTCTAGAAGAAAGAATCCAATATTTTTGTTTGATAAGCGAGTTAAGAGAATTGGGGCCAGTATGACAATGGGAAAATAACGGTCAATTAATAAGTTTATTATGTGAACTTTTTTTTTAACGGCAATGGATGACAAGCGGTAAAAAGCAACCCCGATCGTGATAAACGATTACCCACTCGAATAAGACCCTTTTCATCTAGGAAGGGGGTTTAAATTTAGTATGTACAAAGGCACAGTACCTTTTCTCAAACTTTGTATTAGTTCCGAGAGCTGTACCTGCTGTAAGGTATGTATTTAAGTATTGTTCTGCTATGAGAAAGCTTAATCATCTTACAAAACCGTAATGCATATACAATAATGCGTAAAAGTTTTACGCATGAGGAAACGTTTTGTACCTTCTCATATAACACCGGTAGATCAGGAACAATAGTAACTACATTCCTTGAATATAATTCAGGAATTTCTTCATTGGGGGAAGCAGAAAACTGTTTAATTGGCCAAGTATGCGGAGGTCGCGACATTCATAATGAACCATTCCACCATAGATCACGCGGGAAACATGCCTCGAGATAGGTAATCACTGGGGTTTTCTATCCCAGCGATGTGGTAGAACGGCTTAGAATCCAAGTTGCTTTGACCCTTAGCTACTCTATTTGCGACAAATCTAGATCAACGATGAGGAAGCGAATGAATCAACGATAAGGCTATCGTAGAATCAGAAAATGCGTATACGTTTTCGATGGGATATCGTGAATGATATAAATCATACACGTTTCTTACTAATTTGGATAATAGAACTGTAGCGCAAAGCTCAAGGGGCGCTAAGGTCTCTATTTTTATAGGCGAAACCCTTGCTTTTGAACAGACCAGCCGTACACAAATCTTACCATCTGGATCTGTTACATGCAAGTAGACTACGCAATTAAAAGCCTGCAGACTTGCATCACAGAAAGCAGCTATGGTTACAGTACAGTCGTTAGTGATTTTTAAAAGGCGTGGTATGACCGCATTCCTTAGTAAAGGAAGTTCAGATACGAACTTGAAGTAGTATTCAGTTATGTGCTTAGGAGGTACATCATCCCATCTAAGGTTTGCATTCCATAACTCCTTTATCAGCAACTTGGCGTATAAAATTTCAGGTAAGACTATCCTCATGTATCAAATAATCTAACAACACTAGACAAGATTATTCGTTTGGTGCATGCTGTTGTTGAGCATTCAGCGGCTTGCAAGGAGAAAACGTCGTTTCTAGGATCCCATGCCAAACCTAGAATTTTTTGATTATTACTATCTGTAAAATTTACAGGTGTACAATGCGATAAAGGTAGGGTTCTGAGCAATTCGATTGAATTACTAGCTCACTTAACAAGATCGAATCCTTCAGCCTTAAATAAAGCTATTAGTTGATGTAATTACTTCACTGCCCCTTCAGTGTTTAATACAGACGGCACTAAGTCGTCCATGTAGAACTCCAACTTCGCGACCATAGCAGCATCAGTGTACCTGTATCTTTCATCTGCGGCTAACTGCGTTACAACGCGCATTGCAATAAATAGACTACATTTTAGCCAAAAGGGAACACAAGTTGCTGTCAAAGCGAAATAATATCTTTTGATATTGTTATTGTTCTTTAATAACACCAATTTACAGATACATTTGTCGAATGTCAGCTGTAAAACATACTCCTCACACCAGTAATGACCACACATGTGTCAGAAGTGATCATCCATTTGAATTAGTAATGGCCATACTTAAAAAGGTATTGATCTCAATTGATTTTAATACATTAACATGTGTCGCGCCAGTAGTTGTAGTGTATAATAGTCTTTTCGGTATTAGGTTTAACCATTCTTGTTTAATAGTATAAGAGAGTATGCTTATAAGCAGTGGAGGTCAGAGCAATAACCTCTTTTTAGTCGAGTCCCAAAAGTTCTGCGAGTATTGTTAAGTTACTTATGAAAGGACGACGAAGCGATCGTTCAGGTTTGCAGTGTGTTAGGGGCGCACAACTAAAAAAATTAAGCAAGTGCGTTAAGAATAATGCAAGTGAAAACGGAGTTGTGCTTTTAATGAGACGGACCAACGGTGAAGATCGCAGAGATCATTTCCGCAGGACAGTTTGTCTACAATATAAGGTAGGATCAATCCTAGTTAATATTTTCGTTGTTGTATCTGGGGTTTTTGTGAGGAGTAGTCACTCACCGTGTTGGGTCGTATGAATAGCTGAGCTTTAATCTTCCAGCAGTTTGACGTTTGCAAAGAAGTACATGAACCGGTTATGGGCTTAACATATTGCAGTGCCGCTCTCTTTTGTTACGTGTAGGTATTCCGAGGCAGTTTATGTAAGGACAACGATAATAAAACCTAGGGTCAATTTAGTGATTAGTTATACAAGTTTATTTCATTATTTGTTCTATATCTTTTACTAAAAATTATTGCATTAAAGGTTTATACGGAAGCATAACCGTTATTATTTATTTATTTATTTATTTAAGAAATTAACAGGGCTATGCCCTAGTTACAAATTTCAACTTACAACTGAAAATAAAAAAATATTGAAGGTTCTTGTGTGATATATGCAAGTATAAAAGTCAATATAAAAATCTATATAAAAAATAACACAAAAATAAAAATATATAATATTAAAATTGAATATGCTGTAAATTAGTGTGCAGGCGTCAGTGTATGCGCGGGTGTGGGTGGGTGTGAGGGTGTGTGTGTGTTTGTGTGTGCGTGCGTGTGTGTGTGTGTCGGTGTGTGCATGTGTGTGCGTATATTGCTGTAGCAGTAATGATGGTGTTGTGCGCGTGTTTTTACTTTTTGCTTTCGATGTTGTTAAGTTCCCAAAGTGTCGGAGTCATTTTATTTGTTATGCTTAGACAAAGGCAACTTGTTTCTAGGTTACTCAATTTATGCCAATTCAACCGGGTTTTTAAATGTTTAAACGATTCACCATATATGTGAATTATTTTGTAATGCATATTATTGTATAATATGCACATATTTGTAATCGGTGATATACGGTTCAGCGTGATACGCTATAGCCTTTAGGGTATATTAAGGGATTTTTCTTATCAGGTTTTTACTCCTATGTGACCAGCTGTAAGGCACAAGGATGTTTGACGAGGATTTCCAGTAAGTGTAAAGAGCCCACGGCAAGTTTCGGTGGAAAATGGCTCGTTGATGAGGAAACCTCAAAAGGTTAAGCGGCTAGTCGAGCTATTTGCTCTGGGTAGAACATGAGCTGTGGGTCGGGGTTGGACTGCGACCAAAAATGTAAAGAATATGGCGCCACCGAATTTTTGTATACGAAGAAGACCTTACTTAAGTCCCTTGTATAAGGCGAATGCGGAAACCTTTACTCAATTACCGCTATACAATATATTACTGAAACTCAATCCCTAAAGTTTTCTTACCTTATGGCTCGATATTGACCTTTATAGATGCACTGCTACACCTGTGAACAGATTAAAACAAAGATAGCACTGTTTGTGCAATTATATCCAAAATTTAATAATTATTTCGAATCAACCCTCATTCATTCCAATTAATAATCATAGTCTTGACCAAATAAAAATCTATTCCTTCAGTATTTAGTAAGTTATTTACAAGACATCTTCTTTAAATAAGTTTGATTAAATTAAATTATTGAAAGATATGTACATAGGTACTTGATAGTATCAGTATTTCTCACAGATAAAACACGATAATTTTATATTAGCAATGTCTAGCAAAAATTTATTCTCAAGTGAATGAGTATGAGTTTCTTTTCTGAATGTTTAGCTTTAAATTACAACTTCGGCTGGTTTTAGTAGCACTACTTAACCTCACATTCTATGATTAAATATTCCACTTAGCAATTAGTGAAATGTAAAATGTAAAATTCAACTCTCTAAGATCTGAATAAATTATGTTTCAAATAATCAAATTAATTTTCTTTAAATATACAATTTAACTTTCCCTATCTTCATAATGACATCTACCGTATATTAATTGTATTAATAAAAAGATTTAATGTGAAACTTTATAGGTTCCTGTTGCATAATTTGAAAAATAACTAGTCTGTCATTCACCTAATGAACTTGAACTTTACCACGTGATCAAACAAAAAATTATTTGTCTGCTATACTCAATGCTACAGCTGACGTATAGGAAAGCAATCTAAATACCAGATGTTAATCCGATGGAAAAATACCCGCTAGGTATATGGACCATACCCGGAATTATAATTGACGATTTATAATTCGCTTGTTTCAGCAACTAAGAATACAGGAATTTCCATACAACCAAATTAGACCCATACTGAATCTTCAACATAACATCACGGCGTCCACATTAAATAATTGAAGCACGCCAATTCGACTTTCGTACAAGGTTAAACTCCACATAGACACTAATAAATTTTTATTTCTTGTCCAAATAAATTAGTTATTATTCTTAAATTTCAAAACTAAGATGTAAAACTTATCCTAAATTGCACTAAAAATATTGATTTAGTAAAGCTATAAATTCAGTAATACTTACTGTTAACCAAAGGCCATTCAAACAAATCGACATCTCGTCAATTGCGAGCTAATTCCAGCAAATGTGGACATAAAAATGCACGTCGCCGAGACGATACTATATCAAGAAAACGATTTAATTTTTCTATGCTTCCAACACATGGACTGCAAAACCGTCATGATCCTCGAGTTCAAGGAACAATTGACCTCTTCTAACGACAGCTGAGTCGGAAGTGATAAGATGACGTGGGTTGCCGCCTGACAACAAGCTTAATATTACCTTCATCTAACAGAGGGAACTCTTATGATGACACTAACAAAAAGCATCTTTTGTCACCGCATAATTTAAAATTTTACACTTTCAAATCGAAAGCTAATATTGTTTTCGACATTATGTAATATTTATTTCGTAGATTGTGTAGCATTATTATACTTAAGTTGGTTATTAATAAATTAAATAAGTTAGATATCTGTAAAAATATTATTGTCAGAAAATAAAATTGTTACAACGCATCGGAGGGACAGGCCTACTCGAATAATACGCCACATGTAACTTAAGAAGCGATAGTAAGTAAGCATTTACTAGTTGGTTGTTAAATAATTTGTACAGTATTGCCAGTAGATATCTTAAGCGGGAAATTTAAAATTTTTGCTTGTAGGGTTCATATGAGCCAAATGGAAGTCATCTACCGTATTTTTTATAGTGGAGAAAGAATATAAACTTATTTTGTACACTTTCTATTTTGCGAATAAGCACTGCTGTATCTGACATTCATATGCAAGCAGAAAATTCTAGTTTGGACCAAACTAGTGAGTAATATAATATAATATAATATTTACTCTATTTCATTCACATATAAAGAACTCTGTTTCAAACACTAATATAACATTTACAACTACATAGTAATGTGTTTTTTTTTAAATTTCCGTCACATCATATAAACCTTTTGTTTTTTAATACTGGTTGTTTAATTGTACAAACATTAAAATAATACAACGTGTCATCCTTTCCAGGCCACTTCCAAACAAATCCTGCTTTTTTCATAGATTTTACTTTTGTTCCTTCCAAATCCATTTTCAAAACCAATCTTGCAACAAACAGTAATTGTCAAAAATTTAAAATTGCAACAATGAGTTATGTAATTGCTTGGATTATAATCTTCACCATATTTTACAATAATATGATCTCCAATAGCGAAATCTAACATTTTTGGATCACTGATATCAAGATCTTCATCGTCAAATTCTGTTCCGGATTTATTTGATTCAGAGGAAGCCTCACTAGGTACCTCTACTAGTTTTCTTTTATTAATTTTTTGCTTTGGAGTGTTTGCTTGCTCATAAAAATCTCTCTCTTACATGAAACAAATGCAGGACAAATTGAATTTTTTAGGAACATTTTTCTCGGGAGTTCTTGAAAACACCAAAAGATTCTTAAAAAGTGCGGGAACTTTAAACCTTTCGCTTTCCTTTTTATCATACAAACATACCTTATTTTCTCTGTAGTTTTCCAACAAGGATCCAGTAATTGGTGTATTAGCAAAAATAATCTTTTCTGGAATATTCGCATATGGACATTTCATTATTTTCACTATTTACAACTGCTGCAGAAATTTTAGTTGATGTACTAGCTATTTAATGAATTGTGCCAGTAGTTTGTCATATTTCTTTTTACAAGGGTGCTGCCCACGCTTAAAAAGGGTTTAAAGATTCGATATTACCGGTCCAATTCGACTAGTTTTAATAGGTTTTAATAAACTGCTGTAACAATTTTATTTTCGCAGTAAAAAATCTATTCATGAAAGGTACAACGAATGTTAAAACACCTTTATTAACTAAAGTAATAATACGTGTAACAATCAAATCCTTACATTAATACAGTATCTAGAGTCGTTAGTCTATTTGTTTCGGAGTTCGGTGTATTCCACAGCCACTGGCGCGCGCGTGAGAGGTTTGACAACCCCACTCGGGACCCTCCCACGATAGAAGAACGCGGCAAAAGCACTCGTCGATAGGTAAGAGCAGCGACAGCATTCATTTGAAATTAATGGAGAGTGTCCTCCGGGTCGCATTATTTATGTGACACACTTCCTGAGTTACGGTTGGTATTGTATATTCGTTATCATAGTACCTAATTTAACAATTTGTTTAGCGCAACGACAACTTAGAATCTACAATTTAGAAACTCTAACTTATAGACTACGCAATGAAAAATTACATTTGTAACTAAGATTAGACAACGGAAGATTACGCTACAAAAGTTATGCAGCCTTGAATCAATGTAAGAAACCCGCTTCGCTTCAACACCTGTATTTAAAGCATGGAAAGCAAGAATAATTAGCTGCAGATTCCGCACGGCGATGTAGTTTCCATTCCAGCCAAGGACAACAGCCCGGGGTTTGGTTCGTAATAGCTTTAAGATTTCCTCAGTGCTTCCTTCTAAAAGCACGTTATTTCGTTTTGTTTTATAGAAGCACAAATTTGTTATTCAGTTTATCTGTAGCTAAGCTGGTTTTCTCCAGTATCAAATTTAATTTCACTTAGTTTCGTAGATATGTGACTACACGTGGCTTCAACATAAATTAACAGCTGCGGTTACGTCACCTGTTTGTTTGAAATATGCCGTCAACAATTGCACAATTGCTAACAGATGTTTAGTATTACATTACTACCACCTTTGATAAAATTAGAGAATATCTTTGTGAATATTTTGACTTCAAATTGATTTTAATACCGTTAACTTAAAGAGAAAATTTTGTATATTAATTTGTAAATGACCTACACAGATCTGATTGGGTTATGAAACCTTAGTATAACCAGTCACACTGGATTGTAATATATTTGAGTAAGGATCATGTTGATAAACCTTACATTAACTTTGCAAGTATTTCAAGTATGCATTTTATTTTATAGCATTGAATTTTATTTACTGAAACGAAAAAATTCTTTCTAGTAAATTAATAATCCACGCTTAAAGTCTTTTTATTCTGATCTAGTTTGATCAGACCTGATAAACAAAAAGCAATAAGAGTTAAATTTTATGACACCCTTATGTAGAAAATATTCTCTATGCATTTTAGGTATATTTGAGGGACGCAAATTGTGTTCCCATTTTCTATGTGACTTAATTATTATTTTTCCTTACAGGAACAGCGTCTTATTCTGTTAAGACAAGTTTTTGTGTCAGCGAAGGCGATCTCTTTTTCTTTGGGTCTCCACGTCCGCCCTTAGAAATTTGCCATGCCATTAACATAAATCAATCTGGACTTGGTGGCGCCTGTTTGTTTTAGTATGAGTGTGACCCCCCTACAGATTTCGACTTACCCCCCATTGCTCATAGCTCTACCCAAGGAATAGACCCCTAGTTACGTCGGAAGACTTTGTTTTGCAGACACCTGACTTGGAGCATGGTGATAATAAAGTAGTGTCGGCCAGAGAAATATAGGAAAACATTTCACTGGCACCCATGTGTGGGATTGGCCAGGAAAATTCGTTACACTAGCGCCCGTGCGTGAGGCTAGCGGAGCCAATTTAGAGAGAGAAAAAAATCGTTACACTGGCGCCGGCAACGTTTGGGGCCTCGAAATTTGTTTGTTCATAATTTGATTTACCTCGAAATTTGTTATTCAAAATGTAATTTGCTTCGAAATTTGTTAGCTCAAAATTTAATTTGCTTTGAAATCTATTTGTCCAAAAATTATTTTGCGTCGAAATTTGTTTGCTTAAAGTCGATTTGACATTTAGATTTGTTTGTTTGCTTTTGATAAAAGATTGGTTGTAACATTAACCCTCATACAGTCAATTGATTAACTTGGTCAAATTTATTTTTGACTTTCGTTCTATTTTGACCCCATATAATTTTTTTGATATTGTTTTGGATAAAATTACTTTACCAAAAACACCTTTTGATTTTTACCTTTAGTTGCCCAAATTTGTTTTGACAATTTTTGTAAGGTTCAGATCATTTGGATTTAGCGGTTTGATTCAATTAGGCTTTTGTAATCATGTCGGAAACGTTCCGAATTGTTTGTTTACTCAAAGAAGAATTGGAGTATGAACTGAAAATTAGAGGAGTAGTGAGTGAGAAACCAGTTTTGAGGAAAATTTTAGGAAGACTGTCAGCTAAAGAAGCTGATAAGCCTGTTGTTTGATTTGTTTGAGTCAATAAAGAACATCTTTGTCGAAATTTGATGATAAGGCTAGAGATTCTATTTTGAAGGTACATTGGAGTGAGCTGTCGTTGTGTCGTTTGAGAATTGCTCTTTGTGCATAAGCACGTTTTTGATTTTGTTAGCAGATTTTGTTTAGATCGGCATTGCAACGCAATTTAGTCTTGGCGGAACTTGTCGTCGTGGTTGGTCGCTCAGCAGTATGTCAGTCCAGACGAGACTCAGGAAGAGTTGGTCGCTCGGCATTGCGTAAGTCTAGACGAGACTCGAGGTGAGTTAGGCGCTCTAGAATTTTTTTTTGCATCTTTTTTTGATTTGATGTAAATTTTGATATTGTTAGTCTAGGTGAGACTCGTAGAGGGTTTGTCACTCTAGCATATTTAGGCGTTGTGAAGCTTTATAGTTGTTTCGACAGTTCAATTGGTAGTAGGGTGTGAGTGTACCTGAACACTAATTTTTTTTGTTAGCTATTGTCATGATTAGTTTTTTTTATTGATGACTCATAAGCAGGTAAATGACTCTTAGTTGTTGGTGATTGGTTCTCGAAGTATTCGATTTTGCAACCTTTGCGTAGTGCCACGGCACATTTGATCGAGAAATTTTTGAAAGAAAAAGTATTTCTTGTCTACGGAGTACCACAGTTTGTTATTTGTGATAATGGTCCACAATTAATTGGACGTATTTTTAAAGCTTTGTGTGCAAGGTACGAAATTCAAAAGATTTGGTATAATGCTGTTTATGCTCCCCAATGCAATTTTGTGGAAAGAATCAATAAGACAGTTGGTACAGCAATCCGTTCATACGTAGAAGAACATGATACGTGGGATATTGAGATATCAAAGATCCAATACGCAATCAACTCAGCAAAACATGAGTCCACCAACTATTCGCCAAATTTTTTTGTTTTTGGTCGTCAGGTACCTTTAAGTGGAAAAGCTTATAATGATAATTTTATACCTGGTGAGGATGTTGATGTCGTCTCCAGTAGTAGACCTTCTTATGTTTTGGATCGTCAACCTTTGTTTGATATTTTTGGAAATGTCCGTGAAAATTTGCATGTAGCTTATCAACGTGCGAGTAAACGCTACAATCTTAGGAGAAGAGACATTTCGTTCCAAGTCGGAGAAAGTGTTTGGAGAGCTAATAAGGTCCTCTCGAGTGCTAGTAATAAGTTTTCCGCTAAGTTAGCTCCAAAGTTCGTTATGAGTAAAGTTCGAAAAAAACATTCCAATTTAGTGTATGAGTTAGAGAACGAAGATGGGACAAGAGCAGGGAAATGGCACGTAAAGGACTTGAAACCAGTTGAAGCGTCGTATCCAAAGGAAAATGATGATCCTGACGATTAGTTCCGGTCCGGTCATCTCTTTGATGTTAAGTAATGCAGTAGTGGTTTGCTTTGTTTTGTTCAGATTTTTGATTTAGTGTCGTTTCACTAATTTTGAGTATTTTGTTTGAGAAGTGAAATAAGTGGTTAGAGATTTTGTAGATTTTGTAGATTTTGTAAGTTTGAGGTGTGCCTTGGTGTGCACGCTGGTCATTTTGCTCGCGCGTTATTCGGAGATGTGTTTAGAAGATGTCTTTAACAGATATCTTTACAATGTAGAAGTAAGTGGGCTATTTAATTGTTAGTCCTGATTTCTACTTATCTAGGTAGAGAGAATATTAGTTTATTCTTTCCTTGTTTTTTGACCGTTCGAAATTCTTTGGTTTGATAAGGTCAAGGTTGGCTTGGTGAGTCTCACCATTTGGTCCATCACTAATGAGATCTGTTGTTTGTTGGAACTTAGTGATAGGATAATCAGTAGGGTGTAGGATATTACAGCCCTAACTGGTTCGATTTTGTATTTGAATTTGTTAAGTAACCTTATGGTTAGGTTACCTTCGTTTTGATTATCTCTTTGTAATAAAGTGATAATATTTTGTATTTGAATTTGTTAAGTAACCTTATGGTTAGGTTACCTTCGTTTTGATTATCTCTTTGTAATAAAGTGATAATATTTTGTATTTGAATTTGTTAAGTAACCTTATGGTTAGGTTACCTTCGTTTTGATTATCTCTTTGTAATAAAGTGATAATATTTTGTATTTTGAATTTGTTAAGTAACCTTATGGTTAGGTTACCTTCATTTTGATTATCTCTTTGCAATAAAGTGATAATATTTTGTATTTGGGTTTGATAAGTAACCTTTTGGTTAGGTCACTTTTGTTTTGGTTATCACTTTGTGATGATAGTGTTTTAAATTTAGACCTATTAGTAGGGTCTTCCTTTTGATTGTCACCTTATAGTGATAATACTTTGAATAGTTATGCTGTTTTGATGAGGAAGCATTCCTTTTTTTAGAGAGAGCTAATTGAGCTCCAGGAAGTGAAGTTTTTTTGTGGAATTTGAAATAAATTGTAAAATGTTTGGTTACAGGTAGTAAATATTAGCCTTGTTAGAAGTAAGAACCTCAAGTTAAAGAATTATCGTGAATTTGAATTTTTTTGTCCCGTGGAGTGTTTGACTTTCTAATTTGACCCTCCCAATTTTGATTAATACCGATTGTGACTCCCGATTTTGTCTCCCAATGGACGTCAGGTACACGTAGTTACCAACACACTCGCATTTGTAATTATTTGTCTCCCCATTTGAATAAATTCATAAAATTGCATAGTTAGTTAGGAAAGTAGAAAAGGCTAGTATTATTAAGATAAAAATTTTTTGTATTTGTTATATTTGAAGTTTATTCCTTAAAAAAATTTTTTCTTTTAGGAAAGGGTAGTGTAACAATTTTATTTTCGCAGTAAAAATCTATTCATGAAAGGTACAACGAATGTTAAAACACCTTTATTAACTAAAGTAATAATACGTGTAACAATCAAATCCTTACATTAATACAGTATCTAGAGTCGTTAGTCTATTTGTTTCGGAGTTCGGTGTATTCCACAGCCACTGGCGCGCGCGTGAGAGGTTTGACAACCCCACTCGGGACCCTCCCACGATAGAAGAACGCGGCAAAAGCACTCGTCGATAGGTAAGAGCAGCGACAGCATGCATTTGAAATTAATGGCGAGTGACCTCCGGGTCGCATTATTTATGTGACACACTTCCTGAGTAACGGTTGGTATTGTATATTCGTTATCATAGTACCTAATTTAACAATTTGTTTAGCGCAACGACAACTTAGAATCTACAATTTAGAAACTCTAACTTATAGACTACGCAATGAAAAATTACATTTGTAACTAAGATTAGACAACGGAAGATTACGCTACAAAAGTTATGCAGCCTTGAATCAATGTAAGAAACCCGCTTCGCTTCAACACCTGTATTTAAAGCATGGAAAGCAAGAATAATTAGCTGCAGATTCCGCACGGCGATGTAGTTTCCATTCCAGCCAAGGACAACAGCCCGGGGTTTGGTTCGTAATAGCTTTAAGATTTCCTCAGTGCTTCCTTCTAAAAGCACGTTATTTCGTTTTGTTTTATAGAAGCACAAATTTGTTATTCAGTTTATCTGTAGCTAAGCTGGTTTTCTCCAGTATCAAATTTAATTTCACTTAGTTTCGTAGATATGTGACTACACGTGGCTTCAACATAAATTAACAGCTGCGGTTACGTCACCTGTTTGTTTGAAATATGCCGTCAACAATTGCACAATTGCTAACAGATGTTTAGTATTACATTACTACCACCTTTGATAAAATTAGAGAATATCTTTGTGAATATTTTGACTTCAAATTGATTTTAATACCGTTAACTTAAAGAGAAAATTTTGTATATTAATTTGTAAATGACCTACACAGATCTGATTGGGTTATGAAACCTTAGTATAACCAGTCACACTGGATTGTAATATATTTGAGTAAGGATCATGTTGATAAACCTTACATTAACTTTGCAAGTATTTCAAGTATTCATTTTATTTTATAGCATTGAATTTTATTTACAGAAACGGAAAAAATTCTCTCTAGTAAATTTATAATCCACGCTTAAAGTCTTTTTATTCTGATCTAGTTTGATCAGACCTGATAAACAAAAAGCAATAAGAGTTAAATTTTTATGACACCCTTATGTAGAAAATATTCTCTATGCATTTTTTAGGTATATTTGAGGGACGCAAATTGTGTTCCCATTTTCTATGTGACTTAATTATTATTTTTCCTTACAGGAACAGCGTCTTATTCTGTTAAGACAAGTTTTTGTGTCAGCGAAGGCGATCTCTTTTTCTTTGGGTCTCCACGTCCGCCCTTAGAAATTTGCCATGCCATTAACATAAATCAATCTGGACTTGGTGGCGCCTGTTTGTTTTAGTTTGAGTGTGACCCCCCTACAGATTTCGACTTACCCCCCCATTGCTCATAGCTCTACCCAAGGAATAGACCCCTAGTTACGTCGGAAGACTTTGTTTTGCAGACACCTGACTTGGAGCATGGTGATAATAAAGTAGTGTCGGCCAGAGAAATATAGGAAAACATTTCACTGGCACCCATGTGTGGGATTGGCCAGGAAAATTCGTTACACTAGCGCCCGTGCGTGAGGCTAGCGGAGCCAATTTAGAGAGAGAAAAAAATCGTTACACTGCTCCAAATCATCTTTTTCAATTTTTCTTCAACTGTCGCAATCACTTTGCTATTAATGTCTTCTTGTTTACAATTCACATTTTTGGTAATAATTTTTTTATTTGGGATACATTTGGAATAATTAACACCAGCTCTGTCGAATGGATATAGCCTTCTAAACCCATTTATTATTGTCTCCTTTTTAGCATATTTTGAAAATACTACAGATAAAATGTTGCCAAATGTGCAACGTGTAACATCTTGGGGAAAGTTGTCGAATTCCTATTTTCAAGCAACAGATGTCCAGGCTGACTTCAACGGTTTGAAAGCAGCTACATCTGCAGGTTGCATTATAAGGGTCGTGTTTGGATGTAATGAAATTGGTATCACCCCACTATCATTACATAGTTGGCTGACCTGTTTGAGTAAGTGGGATCTATGGTCATCTACGAAAAGAATTACTGGCCGGGATATATGCTGAGACTTTATATATCATATAAAGTGGTTATAGAAAACTTCGAATTGAGTCATCCTAAATTAGATCGTCCCTACGCCTAAGTCTCTGGAAGCGATTCAATAACAATTTTTGGCATTTTCTTATATGAAAAAATTATCATGGGAAGCACGACTTCACTGTCAGCAGAAAAGTTTGCCAAAACTGTTATTTCTTTCTTTTCTTAGTAAACACGATGTATAGGTCTTCTTTATTATCAGCTGGTCCCAACACCTTCCCACTTTAAGAACATAAGCGGAAACCGGCTTCATCCGTATTAAATATCCGTTTTGGATGTTCAAGAATACAATGAAGGTTTTCTTCTTGTAAAAAATTTAGGATTTCGCTAAACCAATTTTTTATTTGATCTTGTGTAATAGCTGCCCGAACCTTACTAAGAGATTCTGCGTGTTTCCTTTTTAATTTATGGCGTCTTCCTAAAAAAGCTTCAAACCTAGATCGGCCTGGTGTTCCGTCTATACTAATGTAACGCGTCTCTTTCCCAGTGCCTTCAAATAGTTTTTTTTATAGTTGATAATAAATTGTTCTTATGGACTGGAAAGCCGTTACGGGCCGTAGCCAATATCCAACTTGCAACTATATTCTTCTCCTCTACAGATAATTCAGTTTCAGAACCCATTCTTTGCTCAAATTGAACTTAATCAGAAGGTTTTCTACGAAGTGGGGAACGTAGTACACCATACTCATCAGCAGTTTTTTTTGTACTAATTCCATTTTCTGTATGGGCTTTTATGGCATATTTAAATCTTCCTCAGTGTATGAAAAAAATTTTCTTTTGTATTTTGACTTAGTAAGACGTGGGCCAATTTAAGGTCTACTATTTTCTCATTTCAGCTACTTTTTTACCTAAAGCTTCCTCAATCTGGTCTTATGTACCTGAACTTTTATCTTAAAAACCAACTTTTCCTTAACAATTCTTTTACTTTTCGAAATATGACACATTATTCTGACGTGTCTCCAACTTTCTTATTTATCTACAGTTCATGGTTTGCACGCACCCTTATAGTGTTAGGTTCCTACTCAAACTTCCAACAGTCTTCTTCTAATATCTAGAACACGAAAGCTTTATTTGTTTGAACGATTCTGCTTTTATACGTAACCTACCTACACCTTTTGTCTATTTTTGTTTTTTATTTTGTTGTCGACACAATGTTTTCTATAATGAAATGTGTTTTTAGGGCAGAAATTTTTCTGAGAACACAAAACTCACTATTTATATATTACTCGTAACAAGGAAATTTTTTATCACGTACGTTCTGTTTATAATTAAAATACATAAGATATTGTATGCTCGTTTAAAAAGTTTGTCGCGGAGTGGTATATATGTTCCTAACAGCATTAAGTTTGAGTTACCGAAGGGTGGCAAAAGAAATCGAAAGGTTAGTGCCAATAAAAAATAGAATACCAAATGCGTGTCAATATGAATACAGTTTCATGGAGATTATCGTTCACCCAGGTTTATATACTGATTTATACACTATAACCGTATAAATCCTGGAAAGCAGAAAATAAATCTTTGGAACAGATTTGATTTGAATTTTATGCAAACATCTGAACTGTCAAAATGTTATTGCTTTCGAGTAGTGATATCTTGCTTTCTATTCTGAAATCACGTGGAATTAAATTTACAACTACACGGTAAGAGCTCTTCAATTTTTCAATTCAAAGATGTATAGTAGTAGATATATGAAACGAAAGAGAGAGAGTATGATTATGTGTTTGGCAAAGATTGCTTAGGTATTTTTAGAGTGACTATATTAGTACGTACTAGAAACTGTAAAATATATAAGAAAAATTCCCGAGGGTGCTGAAATATAATGCAGTTTAGGCAGCTTAGGTCCACGTGATTCTGATATAATTTAAAGGGCTCTGATTCTTGCAGTTTATTGAACTTGTTAACGGTAGAGGTCAAAGTGTTAGGACGAACCTCAGAAATTGGCGTAATCTTTGCATTACTTCAACTATTCAGATGGTATGTGATCGTCAGTGATCCAAAACTTGTAGTCGCAAGAACCATATTATTTACTTTGACAATTTTTATACAAAACCCCATTTGATGGCTTAGTTATTCAGCAGGGTGATATTTTCTTTGGAAACCATCCGTGTCAATCGTCTTCGTAGCTGGAAATTATCTACTGAGAGGGAGGATAAGAATGAACACGGTGGATTTTCGATAGAATATGTTGGTTCATGCCATGGCGTAGATGTATCGACCATCCTGTGGAAAGATAGTAATTGCGAACGATTAGCGTCAATTTATGTACGAATTCGACCATTCGAAATGTGTAGTGTAGTACCATTTAACGCACTAAAGACGTCACGATTGGATCGAGCATAAAAGCAGCGATTCGAGATAGATTGTCCAACAACTATACATGGGTGGTGTAGACCTAGTGGACGAACTTCCAGCTCGCTGTCATATCCAGAAAACTTTACTGCAACTAGAAAAAGGGTTGGACGTCTAAGAATCCTAACACCACATGTCAAAAAGTAGTTCAAGAAAGCATATTTACTTACCGCGCCGATGCCCATTTTGACGGTTTCAATCACTATTCTGAATGGCTGGATTGTTCAGGCAGACGACAGTGTATATTAACTGGAAGTTGCACAGCGGCAAAAAATTGCTTCGTCAAGTTTCAGAACAATAGTTTACAATGCATGTTAAATACAATATGTATTTAAAATTATTAATTAAACTATTATTTAAAACTCTTGTTCATTTACCCCGTACTTAACTTTTTTTTGGCATAACCGCTTCTAGGCTATATTTTTAATAGGTGTACCAAGTGATAATACAACGATAACCAACATTTGAATACAGATTCGTTATCAGCAGTCTCCAATTATATGAGGAAAATTATTGCGCGAGATAGGTTTTGGGCTTTTGGGAGCTTCTTTTTAAAAAGTTTTGTCGCCAAAAACACTTCTATCAAATTTATTTTTAATTGTATGATTACAAAAAGTTACTTATTTCTGTTATAACAACTTAGACGTTTATATTCATTAAACATTAAGTAATTGAAATTGACATAAATACTTGAAGTTTAAATTAATAATTAATAATTAATAATTACGGTGAGTAGCTTGAATCACCAACAATGTTAAAGATATAAAGTTTAAAAACTGACTGACCATCAGGGGTTCCTCACGGTTTGTATGTAATCCTTGCTCTCACATCATCTTGTATGAAAGTGCAGATCTCACCGTCTGCTACTTCTTGATAAATATACAATGTTTTATTCTAAGTAATTTTAATTAAGACTGCTTTATTGCAGTTTATTGTTTCTGCACGTGCAGTATCAGGTTGTGTCTGGAATACAAAGTAGTTGCTTCCTTTCCTATTTCTGATATGAATTCTGTTAAACTTTAATTATAACCTTCATTTAATATATTGTAACATTCTATTACTAAGACATAATAAATGCGTTTAATTTTATATAAATTTTAATATGGGGATATGTAACCCGCGACGATAAAAAATTTGGTAATAAGAGGCTAAGGAAATGAAATATTACCTGGTTATCCCCTCCAAAAAAGGAAAAATGTTAAATTATATGTCATGGTAAGGCTTAAGCAACGAATCGCTGCCAACATGTCAGACCGCTACCTACTTGTGAGTTATGTCATGGTGACGTTTATTAAATTATGTTATGGTAAGGTTTAAGCAACTAATCGCTAATCGCTACCAACATGCCAGTCCCCTAACTAATTGTGAGTTATGTCATGGAGACGTTTATTAAGTTATATGTTATGGCAAGGCTTAAGCAACGAATCATAAATATTACAAATATTAGTTTCGGATTCTCATACAACACTGATAATAAAAATAAAACACAACCTCGTTCAGAACAATTAATGTTAAATTTAAATTACAACTAAGCAAATTATACCTCATAATAAACAAAATTAGCCGCTTATTACCATAAACCCTATTCTAAATATTTAATGATACATTCGCATGGTACCCGACTTTATTTCAAACACCATTGGTACGATTAGATTTAACTATCAACATCCTTACCAGTTAAGCGTCTGACCTCTAGTAGTCCCTTTTCAATCGTCCGTGAGCCCGCACAACCCCAGTAGTTAAAATGCAGTCTCCCTCCATACAAAACACTCGTATGCTAAACGCTACTACCAAGATACATTTATCCCTCAGTCTATAAATAACAAGAATGACTTTAAAATCAACAATTAACGATTTATATCAGGGTGGCCTGTCACATCGCCCCCTATTGATTTGAACGATTTGAAAATAACAAAAATAAATACACTTAAAACTAACGCCCTGTTCCATTTAACACTAATTAATCATGCCGCTCTATGTTGAGACAAGCGTTTTAAATTAATTGCATCTTGGATTCCCAGCGAAGTACCATCACAACTACTTTCAATTTCGTAAGAATTAGGACCCTAGCAGGTCCCAAATAGAGCAAAAATAGTTGTTTAATTTCACGATACTCACTAGAGGACTGCGGGTGGGTGCGAACCCATACTTCATCACCAAATTCAAACTTAACTAAATGTTTATTGTTCTTGTCATGGCACAACTAACGCTTTTCAGCTTTGGATCGCCGACTGTAGTTGACCACACCTAAAAACACACTCAAGTGCTTTTGAATTCCCGGCGTCGGAAAATTCATATTGGTAGACACCTGAGCAGGATTCATTTCCATCCCCGCATCCGTTATCCAGTGACCGAGAAACAAGATCCGCTTCCTGGCAAAATTAGATTTTTAATTTTTATGGTTGTCTCTGCTTCAGCGAATTTCCGAAACACGACTTGAAGGCGCCTCAAAATGGTCCCCCTTATCACTTGAATATGTGAGCAGATCATCAACACAGGGGATTACAAAAGACTCCACTTCAGGACTCAATATTTTACTCAGACCCCTAATAAATGACCTCACCGAGGTGCTGAGTCTTAATGGTAAAACTTTGAACACATAAATGTTTCCCTCGAAAAAGTTTCCGCACGATCAGCTACTTCCCTTAACTTAGAAGGTTTGTACGATGTAATTTCTTTTTTTAATTGAAGTTCTTGAGGTTCGTCCTTACAAACTTTGCAAATTGTTAAGTGAATATCGGGATTGGGTTCTATCAGAAAACCTATTGCCCTCTCACAGCCATAAAAAAGTCCTGATTAGCAGCTCCTTAAAAAATTTATTTTAATCGCATGGTCCGTAAAGAAATCAAGTCCAGGATGATGTCCGTTATCATACCTGGCACTACTACACAAGGGCATGAAATTTCGAATTCCTGAAACTCCAACTTGCTCTCACATTGCAATTTTTATTTCCAATCGCACCTACCACAGTTATAGGCGCAAATGGGAGACGCGAAACATTTGGATTAATTTCGATATTTTTCGTTAAAAATTCCTTTAAAATACACGTTACCTGACTACCTGAACCAGCTAACCATCTAACTGTGAAAGTTTCTATGGTCAGTTTGACCATTGGCGCCCATATAATGGGTTTAAGATCGACTTGTATTTTCAACAGAAAATTCTGACCATCAGTATTAAATAACGTTCGCTATTGTAGATATCTGAACATTATTTTCGTTACCCGTGGAACTACGCCCCCCTCCCCCTCACCACATAAGCCGCTGCATTTTAGCTGTATCGCTAATATAATGACATGTTTTATGAGATGATTTATACCAACTTGCAATTGATATCGCAACATTAAAATAAAAAACAGGGAACCTATAAAATTTCAACCTTTAATGTTCACCAATTCGATTGTAAATAAAATTTAATCTAAAATCCACTTTGTGTTCAAATTAGTGTACTAAAAGAAAGTTATTACGTTAGAAGTGAAAAAACGTCGCGATGAAAATAAATCTGGCCCCATATTCTCCGTACTAATTTTGTATGGAGGTGTCTCACGTTGTACACGCCAAATTTTTATGGCGTACGTTCTTATTTAAAATATAGACGAATCGTTTTAACAGTTTCAAAAGTGCTGTCAAGATGTTAAAAAGGAGGTTTCCCGCCATAAATCAATCTACAGTAAGAGTGTTATCAAATAAATGAATTAAAGTAAATGGAAAACAAATAGGAAATTGTAAATTTAATATCTTTTTTATAGCTACGCAAATTTTTTATAAATATAAAGCAAAAATTGCATCACAAAATTTTTATGCTGAAGCGTTTGATCATTTTTTTGGTATTTATATATTTTTTGCTAAATAAAAACTAATTTAATACACTAAAAATTTCAATTGCTAATACAACTTACCTTTTTAACAAAAAAAAAGGTAATTCGTTATGAAGTGTGTATATCATTGACAATTTTTTTGCGACTTCGGGGACTTGAAATCATCATCATCATTAGGTCTTCAGTCCTAGAATTGGTTGGACGCGTACCCTCATTGTTTCCTAGTCTCTACCAACCTACACATTTCCCTGAAATTTACAGTCTGCATCTATCACTATCTGTGTGGGATAGTCTGATCTCAGTCTACCTCTATCTCCCTTTTCCTATCTCTGCTTGTAATATATCCCGTACTATTTCCCAGAAATACCTTAGAACGTATCCTGTCTTTCTATTTCTCCTATTTTTTCATTTTCCACAGATATGTTTATTCTTCTACTATTTCTACAACCTATTTGTTATTAACTTTGTCTGTCTATGCTACCATCCTCATACATCTGAAGTGCAACATTCCAGTAGGCTTCTATCTCTTTCTGTCTACTTTTCCTACTGCCACTATTTCATAGATGTACTGTGCTGTGCTCCACACTATGCTTTGAACCGTTTTCTTCTAGTATCTATGTTCGTTGTCTTTGAACATAGCTGCTGTTCTTTCTTGTTTGATGCAGTTCGGTCACCTTATATTGTTTTACAGTTATATACCCTATTTCTCCGATATTCAGTGGCATGTGGAGGAGAGTAAGCAGCCTTTGGCTGCCAAGTTCCCCCAACATCTGAACCTTGAAACTGGTTGGACTTGTACCTCAGCCTATTTATGTTCTGAGCTAGCCTACACCGTTTCCTGCAATCTTCACAACAGCCGATATACATCTCGATTCCCTTCTATTGTTTTTTAACTATATGCCGCCTTTCACGGAGATTCAGTGATATGTGAAGGGGGTTAAGCAGTCCGTGGCTGCCAAAAATCCCCCAGCACTTAGACATTTGCCGTATGAATAGTTTTCAAGTAAATCTTTCGCACAATTAACATTAGCTGAGAGTATTGCAAAACCAACATCTGTAGCTGTTTATAATAATCACCATGTTTAAGTGCAGTTACTATTGTTGTTTAGTTTTTACATCTTGTAACTGGTTGGAGTCGTACCTTCATTGATTTCTATTCTGAGCTAGCCTACACATTTCCCTAAAATTCTCACAGCCTACAACTTTCACTATCTGTGTGCAGTAGTCTAACCTAAGTATACCTCTACTTCTCTTTTTTCCTATCTCTGCTTGTAATATATTCCGCACTATTTCCTCATGTCTTAGTATGTGGCCTATCATCCTGTCTCTACTATTTTTTACTGTTTTCCACATAGGTCTTTCTTCCCCTACCATTTCTACTACTTCTTTGTTTTTAACTTTTGTCTGTCCATGAGATCTTCATCATACGTCTGTAGCATCACATTTCAAAGGCTTCTACCTTTTTCTTGTTTGCTTGTCCTACTGTCCAGGCTTCACAGCCATACAGCGCTATGCTCCACATATATGTTTTAAGAAATCTTTTCCTTGTTTCTATGTTTGTGGTCTTTGAACACAGTAGTTGCTCTTTCTTGTTAAATGTAGCACGACCTTGTGCTAACCTTTGTTTTATATGTTTTGTGCTTTTCCCATCTTGCGTTATTTGACTTCATAGGTAGCAGAAATCCTTAACCTCTTGTAAGTTCTCGTTACCTATTTGTATTCTTGTTTTTGATTTATTTTTCTCTCTTTTGCATACTAGAACTTTAGTTTTATTTTTGTTAATTTTCATACCTAGACTTGAATTATTAAATAAAATTTTCAAATTAATTATATCTAAAAAGCAGAAGCTTTTAGTTAATAATAAAAAGCCTAGAAATGTAAATGACCAGAATTTAGGTTAAAACACGTTTTTAAAATTTGAATAAGTGTATAGATATCACTCTGATTACAGGGTATTGGTGGGGTATTGGTATATCACACTTTTCCTAACCAAATTCCATAAAGTATTGCACAGCTGAAATACTTTATGGTCCTTTATATGCTAAAGACTAAGCTTTAAGTTGACGTAAATTGTGAAATTCCAACCTTGGGGAATTGTGAGTAGTAGTGTTTAAAATTCCGTCTAGGCCCCTATTGTTATTCAGAAACTCTTTCACCATCCGACGTCTAATTTAAACTCCAGCTTTATACATATAAAGACTAATGAGATGCTCTATGAGCTCAGAATGAACACACAACATTATTATCCTCATATGGATTAAAATAAAGGTCTTTGCCCTACGATTCTGCTTCGTGTTTTGCGCATAATATGTAAACGAATTAAACGCGTCTAGAAAGACACATTTCCAAGGAAATTATTTCACCATTTATTCCGAATAAACTGAATTTAATCTTTAAGGACTGGCAGTAAATCGTAAAAATAGGGCGATCTAAAATTTATGACCTGAATAATAAAAGCATTAATGTTAAATTCTTAAGCTTTCATTCCGTTACCGCCTAAACAAACAGAGAGCTTTTTTGCTTTTTAATTATTTACAAATTAATTCTACATAAAGATTATTAATATTTGAAATTGTTAAAATTTAAAGTTCCTAATGCTTAATCGATACCTACCATCTTATTTATAGGAGGTTAGTTTGCTCACATACTAATCTAGAGCATCAGAACATCAAATTTACTGCTGAAATAGAATATTTTTGGATTATGTTTTAAGCTGCTTCTATATATTTCGGTTCGGTGTTAATTCTTGTGGGCGACTGTGAGCCTGTTTACTAAAGTTAAATTGTATTCCAGTGTTTACTCCATCTCTTGAATTGCATTTAAAGAAACAATATCATGGAAGTCCTTTTGTTGAAATCTGACACCACTAATGTATCAAGACTTCTAATTTCATGGCAGCTCTTGTTCGTTAAACCCCAGTTCTTACTTTAATCCCGTACGAATAACAACGCTACAGTAAGGGATAAACTTATAGTACTTTTTTAATTTTCTTCTTTGCTTTAACTATCAACATACAATTCACACAATCGTTCTTAAAATGTAATGGTAAAGCGCAAATACATCATAGCTGTTTTCTTAAATAAAAAACATGAGCATGTTGCACAAATCAATATCAGAATTAAGAATAGTATACTGGTGTTATATTCAAATTAGGGTGTGTAAAAAATCTTACCTCTGGGGAACAGATCTTGCCAAGGGATTTTTGTCCGGTTAATTATAATAATTATAGTATCTCATGTCAAACTTGAAGTTTTTATTATTTTGACAACGATCCTAGGTCATGGATCGAAACGTAAATAAAGATGATATTAAAAACTATGAGTGGTTTAATTCCCAAAGAATATTAAGAAGAAATCTCAGGAGCAGGGTCTGATTTGCTAAAAGCAAACAATAAATATAGTCTGGTACTGCATATAGGACGGCTTCGGGGCTTAGTTGGTTCGCGTGTGACTACTAAGCCCGGAGTCCAGGATCCAGTTCCTGACACGGACTGCTTGCAAAATGTTAGATGAGCATTTTTTACAAAAATACGCCGTCGTTCGGATCAGAGGTAAAATATACATCCCATGTGTGCGTTTTGTCACGCACGTTAAAGATTCCTACCTTGCTCGGAGTAGCAAGGGTTTGGTAAAATGCAAAAGTTTCAGGTAAAAAACTAGCTTCTTGGCAAATGTAGTTCCTTTGGGTGGTGCATTAGGAAATAAAATGTTGAGGTGCTGCATATAATAAGCAAATTAAACCGTAAAGCCAACAAGTTATGACAAAATTGTAACTAGGATAATCCTTGTAGACAAACTTTATGCATGAGCAGTGATTAATAACGACTTATTGTATAGAATAATCACAAGAAACTATTTTAATCCCCGTAAACATGTCGAACGCAAGGATGGCTTTATCTCTACTCCTACACGCAAAGACGGTTTAAACATTACTGACTTCCGTCGCACTAAGCGGGACTTAAGGACTATGAAAGATTTAATGGCTTGGGTCATTACCAGTTCACTTGTTATCAGACAACATTCTCAACATTTAGTTCCTTTTGTTCTTTGAGCAGCACGTGTAGCAACAGCAACCCTCTAAACTTATTTTCTTTTGTTCCTTTTACGAGAGCCACGTGCACAACCAACGGAGAAAACGCACATAAGCCGTTCCGCATTAACCAGAAAGCAAAATTGTTATCCAAGGACCGTAACTAAAATGAGTTTTTGCCGATTGTTATCCAAGACCAGTAACTACTAACACTCTTGTGATTGTTATACGATTGGCGTCTAGTCTTACGTTTTGTACAAACTACTCTAACTTAAACCACATATTACACAGTCGGTGATTGTTATCTTGAGTAACACACCATTATTCTAACCTTACACGGTCAGTGGTTGTTATCCTGACGAGCACGCAATTACTCTAATATTACTTGGTCGGTGATTGTTATCCTGACTAGCACACAACTATTGTATTTTTATACAATCGGTGATTGGTATCCTGACTAAAATCCACTACTCGCTTACACCTGGTGATACCAAAGCAACACCTCTACCACGCAGTCAGGTCTTGCCAGCAGATCCAAATCGTTCATCACTGTGGAAGGCGTATCACCATGAAAGCAATGAGCATAGAAGTCCTAGCTTCGCTACCGCAGCAGCAGCCACTTCCTAAGTGTTTGTGTCTTATTTTTACCAAGATTGGTTGCTATTTATTAATCACGTATAAATGTTTTATTGCATTAAGTTTGTGTATAAGTATATATATATATATATATATATATATATATATATATATCACTAACGTATTATACTTAATAAGATGAAATAACGATTTAGACTTTTTATGTGATTGACAAAAATGACAAACGTAATTGAAAGTTAGGTTGATGTATGGTTGTGTACACGATTTAAATTTTTCAATTTTTCAATTGTCGTTACCCGTCCTGGTAGCGTAAATGGATAACTCATGGGCCCAGAAAGCCTAAAGTGCAGGTTCAAATCCTGCCCAGGACCTTATATTTTCCATCTTTCAATTACTAGCTCGATTTGAAATGTTCATTTAGGCTTTGCATAGAAAGTTTAAATTATTATTTCATCCTATTAATTATAATACGTTAGTTTTTATCAACTTACCTTATGTAATTAACTACCTAATATATTTATGTATTGTATGTTTAATACTTGGCTTATACCCGTAATTTTAAACATCACTTCCTATATATACCTGACATAAATCAAAAACTTAACACTGTCAAATGAGATTGACAAAAATGATAAACATAAATGAAAGTTAGGTTGATGTATGGTTATGTACACGATTTAAATTTGTCAATTCTCCAATTGTCGTCATTCGTCCCAGTGGGGTAATTCAAAAACTCATGGGGCCGGAAAGCCTAAGATACAGGTTCAGGTCCTTTCCGGGACCTCATATTTTCCATCTTTCAATTACTAACTCGATTTGAAAAGATCATTTGGGCTTTGCATTAAAAGTCTAGATTATTATTTCATCTTATTATCTATATATATATATATATATATATATATATATATATATATACGTAATTGAAAGTTAGGTATACGTATAGTTGTGTACACGATTTAAATTTGTAAATTTCCAAATTGTCGTCATTGGTTCAAGTCTTGTCCAAGACCTAATATTTTCCATTTTTCAATTACTAGCTCGATTTGTAATGATCATTTGGGCTTTGCATAAAAGTGTAAGTTATTGTTTCATATTATTCACTGTAATATGATAGATTTTATCAACTTATCTTTTTACTATATATATTGCTGTGATATTTTGGCCCCATGATTGTGCGTACATAAAATGCTGTGATATTTCACCAGCCCCTACGATGGTTTTATTTATTTTTAGTCCCACGGTTGGGCATGTCATAAAATGCTGCGTTACCCCTTTTTATTAATCAAGCACTAATGATGTGAAATGTTAAGTTATGGATTTTCTTTGCCTCAACTAGCTGATTCATTAAATAAAGCAATTCTACAATACACAATATAATGATTAAATATTTACAACCTTTTTAAAATCTCCCCATTTCAGAATAATTACGTATACCAGATTTAAGAAATTTAAGCCAGCAAAACGAGACTTTTGTTATATTTAGAGACCTTTTAAAACGTCTCAAGATGTCTATTACCTTTTATAAATTGATCAAAAGAACTCCGGTTTTGTGGACTCTTACATTTGCGAAAAATATTGAATTAAAACAGTTTTACAGAAATAAATGTTCAATATAGCTAACCTGGAATGGTTCAGTAGTTTCTCTGCATTTCCCAAGAGTTTTCGTGTCCAGTCTGAATATTTAGAGTCGAATTTGGAAGTCGACATCAAACCAAAATACTATCCAATTTAAGATTCAAACTGTATATCAGTAAATAAAAGGTTTTCCATCTCCGTAATTAACAAAACAGTAATAGAACATTTAGCATGTCAGTGATTACCAAAATTAGTTTAACAAGAGGTGATTAACCAGAGTATTTTCTAGAGTCGTCTCCAGAATCGTCTCCAGAGCCCTGTTTTATTTATGTTAGAAATTGTATATTTTTACAAAATTGTTGTTTACTTACGTCAATAATAGATCGGCTCACTTGCACAATTTTTACACTTTTATAAAATGATTTTTATTTATTTTTGTATGAGTGGTTACGTAAATAATCTAGCACTTCTGAGTATCGTGATAGCCCAGTTTAAAATGTATACTAACTCGTCGCTAAATTGTTATCGAATTTATAGGCCTTGCCTCTTGTTTTCTATTCGCTGTTTCACGTGTTGGGTCGACACCTTCTGTGATTATCTTTAGTGAACGCCGGGAAATTTTACCAATTGTATAGTTCAAGTACTTGGATGAACGCTTAAATTGTCACGTATTCATTTATATACCATGATGTTTAATTGAGAAATCCAACGAATTTCTGAGTAAATTGCCACGTCCTCATTGTTATTTGCTTATTCTAATCTAAATCGAAATAAATTTGGTGTTTGTTTATTTCTTAGTTAAATTGGATTTTTGAACAAATGCAATACTTTTATGTCACGTACGATTTATTCAAATAATGCATAATTTTAGTTGCGTATGCGATGATATATTTAACACACTTGTTAAATATTTATCCAGCCAATTCATTCATTCCGTGGATTTAATTTTGATGCATTTCGTTACGTTTTTAAATCTTATCTTTGCTCGTAACTAATCTTGGATATTTCTATTTCTTATGCGTTTAATCTATTGTACTTTTATGTACAGTGTGCTCTTGACTAACAATATGTATAGTGACCTATTTACTCTTATAATATCTGTAATTTTGTGCTTTTGTTAACTGAAAGTTTCTTTTATTTATTCTACGACCCCTGTGACTTAACTTACTACTAAACTATCCTAGAATTATAGCAATATATATATATATATATATATATATATATATATATATATATATATATAAGATATGTTATGCTAAATCTGCGAGTAATTTATTTATAACTGTATGTATTTGAAAACGTTTGTTCTTGTTTGTTCAATTAACACGTACTCGTTAAAATCTTGTAAATATATTATTCATATTGTATTCAGCATTAACTGACTTAATGCGCAATTGTTTTCTAATTGAGAACTTGAATTTTTACATTTGGAATTGTTGCGTATTGCGAAATACTTACAGTATAATCAATACTGTTGTGGGTGTTTAAATTAGAAAAGTTACTATTAACGAGGCATTACGATTATATAAATAATCCTTTACTATAGTTTTGTAGTGTATCTCTATATATAATTTTAAAAATAACAGTTACCCACTAAAACTAATGAAAAAATCTTTGGTATAATCATAACGCTCCATTACTTTTCAAATGTAAACCCGAACACCAATGTTTGATCATACTGTAAGTATTCTGAAATGTCGAACAATATTCCCTATATTGAGATTTAAATTCACAGTTAGAAAACATAATAACAAAGAACATTTGGACATTAAATGATATTTTTTCAAAATTAAAATATCAAGCATCCCATTACAACAACGTAATATTGTATACAAAATTAATTACTTAGATTTCATGTTAATCTACATTAGTCAAAACTCTGAATATTTAAAGCAACGCATTACACAACATTAAAGCAGCAACCCAAAATTCGAAATCAAACAAAAATTGAAAATAAAATATTAGAGGAAACAAACAGTAAAAGATTGTCACAACTAGAGAGAATTGTAAAATGGTAATTAAAAAGAAATGATAACCTAAAATTTGTGATTTAGTCACAATTAATACAATTTTTTTTTAAACTTTCAAATCGTTTGGTATTTCCGTATATTATGTACTTGTAGGCAGTTCTATTTTTTTAATAAGTAGAGCCCAAATTCGCAAATCTATCATTTTCTAAACTGTCATATATTCCTGGCGTTTCTCAAAGCATTAGCCAGTATTCAAATTGAGATGACAATTTTCGTTCATTTTGTAATGCTTTCATTTTACGCGACTCTTATGTTGGAGAAGTCAAAGCATTGGCCATAAGTGGTTTTGACACAAACGTAATGCGATGCTTCTCATAAAGTCGAAAATCTATGCATTTTCCTTTTTTTAAATATATTGTGCAAGTTGTGTTCAATAGAATTTTTAATGGGTACTACGCGACATACAGCTAAGAAGCTACCTTGCGATTTGCATGTCTAATGTTTCATTTCCAAATGATTTGATTTTGGGCATTTATTGGAAATGACCACCAAATCAGAGTCGTGCATAGATGTAATGGGTGTCTGCCGGAATTTCTCTTGTTTTGTTCGATTTTAGCTCAAGTGGTTTAGACGATTCAATCGACACACGCCACCAACTGTTTGTGTTATTTCAGTTAACTAAAATGTATTAAAATAGATGAAGCATGGGCTGTGTATTGGTGAGCAGCTTTTGTAAACTTTCATCCAAGTGACATTACCTCCTCTGCCAGTATAAACATATTCACTGCAAATATAAACATTGGAGCTTTAGCAGGGTGCATTATCTTGATATCATGTTTGATAATCGAAATAGAAGAATTTCGATTCGCCTAATGGGTGGAATTTTTTTTTTGGGATTTACAGTTTTCCAAGTAGAGATAAATAGTCGATTGATGTGTACTAGGACTGTAGACTAATATGAGCATCCGATTCTAAATCTTAAAGAAATTAAATTTCAAAATTTGTCTTCTATCTGCAAATAATTTCCTACTAAATGTTCTGTCCCTGCATTAGAATTTGATTCTACATGAAAATCACAACAGCTTTGATTGCATTTAAAACTGAATACCTTTGACAACTTTGAAGTATAGTTCACCAAGTGAAGTGACAGTTTACTAAAAATTGTAAATACATCAAAATCCCAATCCAACCACGATACAAAGCACTCAAAGAACCTTTCAAGGAATATCAACCTTTTTATAACAACTGTAAAATTACATAATTTTGATAATCTAAAATTTTGATCTTAGATCCATAAAGGGAACTTTAACATCTTTACAATATAAGTTGAGAATTGTAGCATATACAAAAGAGATTCTCTACTTAATTTGATAATTAATTTAGCAACGTTATAAAAAAGGGAATACCGTAAAGAACTCTTTAATTGTCTTTTGGCTTTTATTTCCAATATATACAAGTCTAATATTATTATTCATAATCACAAGTATTTAAACAGTCTTGTTTACATTAACACCGTTCTTAATCACTATTTGTAGTCACTAATTTAATCTTCTAAATACGACGAGTTAAACATTATAGCACTAATCTTACTGGTAATTTATTTATATCACATAAGCGAATTTATCTTCATATTAATTTATGTACACCAAACGTTTAATAGGACGGATTTCAAACTAATACTCCTGTGATATCGTGATTCACACTTGTATGCGACAATTCTTTATTTAAGAGAAGTATAGAGAGATCATCTACGACGTGCGTTATCAAAATTTTTGAGAACAACCTTATTGTATTGCGATAACTATGAATCATCTTTCCTTATTGTTAGATAGATATGAGACCGCTTTAGTAAAACCGAATAAACGTCCTTTCCGGAATGTTCCATATATTTCTTATTATTGTTACACTACTAAGATTTCTTTGAGCTTTAAATATAGAAAATAATATATTTTATGAATTTATTCATTAAATATAGTGTAGATAAAATGTTTTCGAGTTATTATTATATGTATAAACTGTTCTTGGCAAATTTTAAGTAAGTTTAGTCGTAAAAATAAAAGAAAAATGTTTAAAATTGTGAAGAAGTATAGTAATGCAATCTAAATGTCTATAGGATGTTGCATAAGCATTGGGTAAAAGTTAAATAAGCATTCGTTGTAAGAAATTGGCACCAGTAATTTATTTTATATATATATATATATATATATATATATATATATATATTTATATATGTTTTAATTTTAAGCATCCCCTTGTTGGTTATTATCCAGCATGAAACGGCTCGGTCACACTAGGGTTCTTATACCTTACTTAGGTATGTACTTTTTCCTCATATTTAAAAGATGAGGTGGCGCTCAACATTATCATCCAATGTCTTCAGTATACAACCATCTTCCTTACTAACTGCTCATTTTTGTTACACTGGCGTTTTTCTATTTTTGTAACAGTCAAATGCGTTTTAGTAGTAGATATGGAAACTGTAGTCATAAGAAACTAGGTCAATTTATCTCTTTTATAAACCCCGCACACCTCCTGATCCTCGCAACTCCATTGCTCTACATCTTCCCTGTTTTGCCTTTTTCACGCAAACGTATTAGACTTTCTAATAAAAGTTGGTTGGTATGGTTATGGAAGTGAACTCAACATCTCATTTATCATATATATATCTCAACCCGAAGTCATGTGCCCCAAACTCGTATAATAATCACAATCTTCTATATAGTGAGTGTGTTTGCTTCTGAAATTCGCAGACCGGCAGATAGGATCTGTCGATCAGGACATCATTTATTGTATTTTCTGTCTTTACTTAGTAATCATCTGCTACCACTATCCGCGTTTCTTTCCTTCTTTCCATTCACTTTTTCAGCTCCTCTCATCCCATAATTTAAATAGTGATACCACTAATCCTTTTGATTAGACTTATTAATGGTTGAGACCCTAAAAACGGGCATGAGATATGCTCATATATAGAGAATTTCACGGCTTTATAAAGTGATATGTCACATATTAGAAATTTCCTTGTATGGGTATTTTCTGATTTTAGAAGATAAAAGATTGCCAGGAATTGAATCTTCAAAACTTCTATAAAGGGTCCTATCACGATTAGTTTATTTCCAAAAATGAAAAAGTGAAAAAAGATCTAAAGTTTCTTTCGAAGGGTCTAAAACAATGAAAAACCAGTAGGTGCACTTATGTAGTTCTTGAAGGATTCGACCTATCATGGTTGGCAGATGTTAACTTATTAATATAGGAATTAATAGTTGTTGTGTGCACGTCTGTAGCTATCCTATTGGATTTGAATTTAGGATGCGTTGATTAGCAACTCGTACCTTTTAGCAGACATTAAACAGTAGGTGAAATATTTTACTCCTCTATATATTTCCAAAAACGTAGTTGAGGATAGGCGTCCGATGGGGTATTTATTTCAAGTTAGTGCAGACCATTTTCTTTGAACAAAACAAAATCTTGTTACTGTGGCAACTAATAATGACTTATTAAAACTGTCAATGTGAAATCTTACTTCAAAAAGTTAAAGCGATGCTGTGTAGTAAATTCTGCAAGAAAGCATGTCGAATAGAAATATAAAAATCGATAAATTCGAGTATCGAGTCATCATCAAATATTCACAGTTCATAACATGATATAATTGAACCGTCGAATTTGACTTAAACATAATATGGCCGAGGCGCTAAAGATCATTCAAACGTATTCATCATATATTTCACATCAATTTATATACGAAAAGATATCTGCAAGGTGGATTCACAAATGCTGGAACGCCGAACAGTGAGCAAGAATGGAAGCATCACAGTAAATCTGTGTCTGTTCTGAAAAAGCTCTTGATATTTCTGAACCGTCTGGTAACTATGGATGTAAATTTTTAAGTCCAGAAAACAAAAGGGAAAAGAAGCAGTGAAAATATCATTGTTCTCCAAAGCCTAAAAGGTTTCACTTTCAAAAATCCGTCAGAAGACTCTTGCTTTAGTTTTCGTGGAATAATTAAGATTGATTAACCAAAAGAAGATCAAACCATCACTGGAAAATAGTATTCCGAATTACTAACCATCCTACGATAGAAAATTAAGAAAACAAGAGCTTGCATGTTAGCGAAAGGTGTGCTGTTTTTGTAGGACAATGCATCTGCACACAAATCGCGCATCACCGTGAATTAAATTTGGGATTTACGATTCAAATTACTGAAACATGCAACCTATTCGCTAGATTTAGCCCCCTCGGACTTACCGATTCTTAGTTTTTAAAAAAGTTTAAAGGCACATACGTTTATGTGCAATGAAGAGGTAATAGAAGATGGAGAGGACTGGTTTGCATTACAAGAACTTTTTTTTAAGGTTAGAGTCGTTGCAGGATAACTTTATTGATTGTTTTAATTGAAGAGGAGTCTATGTTGAAAAATAAAATATTCTAAGTTCCAACTTTTAATTGTTTTAATAGCAGTCTAAGAATATATCAATATCCCTCGTAATATGTGGAATGAAAACATAATGCAATAATGGCTATAACCTTTTAAAGTACCACCAGGCTTCACATTATTGGGCCAAGCTCAATTTTATTGTATAAAAGTAGATATTTTTATGTATACAAATTCAAGAAAATATTTTCGCTATTTATTTGAAAACGACAACAATTAATCTTGAGTAACTTGCAATAAATCCTAACGATAGAGTAATTTATTATTAATGACGCGAATAATGGAAATATTGATTTAACTTTCTAAAACCTTTAATTTTTTACCACTTGAACACGCCTACTGCCAACTCATTCATTATTCAATTTATAAACTGGTTTTCGATAAATGTGATTAATATTTAAAGTGCTAAATTTGAACGTCATATGTGTAAGCCAATAACCACTAGAATTCACAGAGAAGTGAGTTTTTAAAGTGTGATATACACAATTACGATAAAGTTATTTCCAAAATAAAATATGAAAGTACTTTTCATGTATGCTGTGGTCAGGTATTATACCAGAACTCGCATTGGAGATTTCTCATGTGAAAGCCATGCCACCCTCTTTTATAGGTTGTGTTTGTTGCTTTATTTCTATAAACCTTATATTTTCTGTCGTTACTTATAGGATAATATCTATACCCACCCTATAGCATGCTTATAAACTAACGTTAGAATTTTGCAATCCAGGAAAACTTCCGTTTCTGAAACTGTATCTAGAGAAATAAGATTACGAAGTTCTCATGTTGATATCCGACACCGCAAATCTCTAAGAACCGCCAATTTTAAGGAAGCCTTTTGTTCTGTACACCCGGATCTTACGTTATCCTGTAAGGATAAAGACACTAAAGTAAGGGATGAAGTTTCAACGTGGAATTCTAGGAATCATATTATAAAGGTATAAAACTAACGGAGATTGTCAAATATATCAGCTAGTTTCTAAAAAAATATGCGTACGGTTCAAAAATGAACGTTCGTATTAAATGTAGCATTGAAACAAATAATGTTTGTTACTGTTAACCCAATAAAGCCAGAGTAATTTGTTGTGCAAAAATTTTAAACTTCCATTTGGAAAACACTCATTTGTGCTTAAATAGTTATGAATAGCGAAAGCTAGAAAAATATATAGCGCATAAATAGCTATCTTTTTTTAATGTATTGAAGCGGGTTACTACCACCGCGTTTCTCTAATTTAAAACAAGTAATAACAAGAGTCTTTATTACTCACTGTTCACAAGTCTAATTAACAGTATATGCCTTATTTATAGATGTTTTCAGTCCAATTAACAATGAAGCACTATCACGCTAATGAATTTCTAAACACTAATATCTTCTTAAACTAACTCCTTTGCCATAGGTCCATTAATAACACTAACACAACTATTATTTATTACACTTCTTTCTATTTATGTATTCTACAATCTGCATGTACGTTAGACACGTGCACTTAATATTACATTTATGTATACTATTGGACTTCCAAAAGCTCAACTATCTTAACTTTACACGATATAATTTATATTAGACATTCTGGTGTAGACTAAGCTCTTGCATTTATTAGCAGTCTTTTATATACACTGAATTAAAAAGGATGACTCATCCTCCAGTAATTGCTAGAAGAAATCTCGAACTCTGGAGAATATGCAAACCCTACAGTGCTTGTGTGTTTGACGGGTTGCCTAATAGTAGCTCGCAACAATGTTATATATCATACGCTGGTCAAATGTAACAATTTGTTAAAAATAAATTTCTACATATAAAGCAAGTAAATTAATAACCCATAAAATGCTGATTATGAAAGATAAATAATTCACTATGTCACAAATATGTATAATAAATATAGTGACACAATAATAATAATATTTTATATAGTATTCTAAGTATAATACATGCTGAAACATCGATCTGAATGCAATTCGACATTACATTTTGTACACGTAAATTTTATACATTTACCGCAGTGTCCACGCGACGTTGGGTCTCAATTTTATCAACAAAATGGTCAATACGATCAAATCTTACTTCTGCTAATACATTTCGTGGAATTTTTGGTTTGGGCCCAGGCCCAGCTAGTGATTGAGGAGCAGTAAGAACGAGTGTTATTCTTCTGATAAACTCTAGCAAACCCGTTTTGGGATCAGTGTATCTATAGAGCATCCACATATAACTGCACCATTTATGCAAAATCTAATAAATGGCCAATACCACTTTTTTGATCGGATTCTTGTACGATAAAGCCCCTCAGTTTATCGAAAATATCTACTCCACCCATTTCTTGGCTATATAAATTCACCAAGGTTGGTTGATCAATTTGAATGGTAGATTTTCCATTTTTGACTAACGCTTACATGTACCTTTTGAAAAAGTGATATTAGAATCTACAACATTGGTACCTACTATCACTTGACTATTATCATTCCAGCAGACCCGACACATATCATTACTCACATCTTGAAGTACATGTGAAGATCCACGATCAGCTTTTTTTTCAAATTATTCAAAAAGCCTTTCCTGTTCTATCAGACCTAAAAGTGCTTATACAGTGTATGTCATAAGCCTTTTCAGTATGGAGTAGCAGCCAAGAATTGAAATAATTATAAAAATATACTGTGCTACCAGTAGGTAAGTAGTTTAGACACAACTTTAGAGTAATACTTGTCCATAGAGTTTTACCTTCTGTTCTATTTGCTGCTCCGCAATAAGAACTAAATCGTAATAAATATCCATTATGCGTTGTTAAACATCAGAATTTAAATCCATATCTAATGAATGGGTTTACCTTTGATAAATTGCTTCACACTATAGTGACCATAATAGGGTTCCATAGCTTCATCCAAAAAAATGATGATCCGATTGGTTGAAACAATATCTGAGACATACTATTCACACGATCTATTAGTGGTTGAACCTTATAAACCCTATTATCTGGATCTATTTCATTATTATCATTAAAGTGCAAATATGTATATAAATGAGTTCGAATCTATTTCGAGATAAACTGTTACTCACTTATGGATTGAATGTATCTGCTTTTGCCTCCCAAAAAAGCACTGCATAGGAAACATTGTAATAACCAGACAAAAGAAGTATAGCAAAGTATATATACATTTCTTCGGATAACACGCTGAAATCGTGATTCCCTTTCATAATGGCATATTTTTTCGATTCATTGCAAACGAGAATTTAAAGACATCTACTGGTTGAAGGGATCTTTTACGAATAGTTTATATATATACATATATTTATATACATATATAATATATATATATATATATATATATATATATTGATATGATAACGCCGTACTCGGTGTAATGACGTTTTTACTTAACTCCACTTCACTGTGTTCTCAAATCAAATTTAATCTTACTAATGTTATTCTTATGCCACGGCTAGTCCTATTTAATCTACACAGAGTGCACAACGTTACGATGATCAATTCTTCTCTTCTCCACCCCTTTGTGATTACCTATTTGTTTGAATTGATAAAACGAAGTCAATTAATTTCATATAATGATAAGAAATATTATTTACAATTTTTGAAAAATATTAAAATACTCCCTTCAATGAATCAATATCATGTGTATCATTTATCACAAAATTTATATGTTTTGAATTCAATCTAAAGTCACCAAAAACTACCTCTTTTTAAAGAAACCTGAAATGTTCTAGACCCCTTTATAATACAATACGTAAGTTTAACGTATGCAATGTTTGTTGTTGACTTTATCAAAAAATTTATATAAATTGAATAAATTCAGTATTGAAATTTAAATAGAAAAATATCTCAAAACTAATTAGATCTGACCTGCTACTGGTTGTTCGGGTTGTGCATCAACATCCCTTTGTTGTCCTCCTTCGTCTATCACTGCTCTGCTTAGTTGAACCCCTTGTTTTCCATAAATTACTTCGTGCTTCTTTATTTTATGTGCCTTAAATTTCGCAACTCAAAATTGTACCAGAATTGTACCAAAATATAATAGTCGACGCTGATTAGAAATATTATATTGACCCAAATTTGTATTATTCAAAAATACTCCACACATTCGAATATTCTTCTTGTCGACACATTCGAAATGTTATATCGCCCAATTCGAAGTATTATACCGATCCATTTGAAGCCGCTAACCGGCAAAAGAAGTCTTCATAATTGTAGCACTATTATCACTTGATATTTTATTAAATATTAAATTACGTGTGACTTTCTGATTAGCAGTGACGCAGCTTCGCCCTGCTTGAGTTTTAAACTGACCCGTCTTATCATTGTTTTGTGTTAATATAGGCTGTTCCCACTTACATGTGGGCTGGGTGTCAGCAAGTGTTGCAGATATCTCAACCAGTCAGGCCCTGCATTTTAAAGTTGTTTGTGATGTAACTTCATCGGTTTTCCATGTAATGGTGTTTGCTATTGATACATCGTTATCTTGACCATACGTTGTTTTGTGTAGATATTGCCTTTTCAATATTGTACAAAATAAATGATGTAACTTCAATGCTATTTTCGTTTGTGTTTATGCATCTTTGAGAATTGCGTTTTCTTATCAAAAATGTTTATTGTTTCCGCGTACTTGCATAAAGCTTTGTTAGGTTTTATCTCTTATTTTCGTATTTGTTTTATAACTAATTAGAACACTTCTCAGCGCGTGTTTAATTACATGTACTATCACTTCTTCTGAATACGCGTTCTATTGTTGAAAGATTACTTGCATCGCTTAAAGCTATTTATGGTCTATATACAGGGTGTTAAATGCTTACTATTTACGTAATATCCAAATTACTTAATTTTCTGCTAAATAAATGCAGTTTTCTGATTCCTATTGCAATTTATGGTTACTACACGACCCTTGCTATTCAATACACCCTTAAACAACCCCTTATCACAGCATTATATATACTCTGGCTCGGGATTTGATGGAAGCTTTACCTTATCAATTATTTTCAATTCTTGAGTTACCCATTTTGTGTTTTGCATAGCTATCTTGATATTTTTTCCTATGAGTTCTTTTCGAAATAACCTGGCAAGAGGAATGTCTTCATCACTGCTAAATTAATTTCCATCTATTTCGACTTGCTTAGGATCCAGTGATATTTCATTTTTCTCATTATTGTTAGTAACACATAATACCTCCATTTTTTGTTTCAAAACACCTTTGCCTATTGTCCTAACTGTGCCAATTTATCGTCTTCATTTGGTATATCATCTTTATCGCTCTCTGTAACATCGATTGGAGGGAAAGGCATAAGCTGAATCTCACTACAATTTTGCATTTGTTCACATCCTTCATCATATGAATTTATTTCCTCAAGATAGTTCAGAAGCTCCTCTACATCACGTGGATCCTCAGGATTGTAGAAATTTTTCTAAAATTAAAACATACTTACTAAAACCCATCGCATGATATTTCATACCTAACATTTAAGGCTAATTTGAAATCTATTTTATTTTAACCCTTAACCACAGACGAGAAGTCAAATTGACTCCGTCCAGGTTGTCAATTTCTGATTTCTCCCCACTCCTGTTAGTTACTCGCCTGTACGTTGCAGTACCTTTTCGGCTCTCAGTATAAACTCGTCTGCCAAAGTAGTGTGTTGTTCTTGTGACTAGTTATTTGTTTATTACGTGTTAAAAATTCGTAGGGGTCAAAAAGACATCAGGTCTGTACATAAGTGATAATTCTTGTTTTAACAAAATTGATTTGCATGTGTTATCTAGGTTGAAACAATGAATAAGGACCAAGTGCCTGGGCCCTCGAAGAGGGTAAGGTATGGAGATAAAGATTACGATGAAACATTGCTAAAATGGTTAGAAGAAGTTAGTTCTGGCGAAAGCGACGTAGAATCGGATGCTGATTTTGTCCCAAGCGATCATGACACCGAATCTGAAATAGAAGCAGATGAAGATTTAAAGCCTGATACAACTGAAGATGAAGAACTACAGCTTGAAGAACCAGAATCTTTTCCTAGCACAAATTGTTTCTGTGGTAAAAATCGCTACAAATGGTCTAAAGTACCTCCATGCAGTAAAAACACGCGTACCTTGAATCATAATATTGTCATAAAATGTCCAGGGTTGAAAAATCGTGCTGTTAAAAAAGAAGAGCCAGAAAAAGTGTGGAATACTCTCTTCGATGATGAGATAATGGGCGTCATTCTTCAGTGGACAAATACACGCATGGCTAGAATAAGATTGAAATATAAAAATGAAACTGGAAGTGATCTTCGTGATTTGGATGTCATAGAACTTAGGTCTTTCATCGGTTTGCTTTTGTTTACTTCAGTCTTCAAGTCTAATCATGAAGATATACGGTCTCTATTCGCTATTGATGGATCAGGTCGTGACATATTCAGATGCGTTACAAATGCCAACCGATTTGCAGTCATTCTTTCAACTCTAAGATTTGAGGATCCCGATACCAGAGTTGAACGTAGAAATCGAAATATTCTTGCCCCAATTTCAGAAATTTTTAATGCCTTTATTCGTAATTGTCAAAACGTTTACACAATAGGTTTTTGTGCATGTGTGGACGAGATGTTGGTTTTATTTAGGGGCCGTTCAAAATTCAAAATGTACATGCCTCAAAACCCTGCAAGTATGGATTAAAATAATGGCTCTAACGGATGCAAGAACTGGATATCTACTAAACGCCTATATATATAGTGGCAAAGATTCGGATGGACATGATTTATCAGACGATCTGAAGAAGTACTCTAAGCCAACCCAATCTGTACTTGGACTCGTGAAACCAATTATCGGCACAAATCGAAACATAACGGCCGATAATTGGTTTTCTTCCATAGAGTTGATAGATGCATTAAAGAAAGCAAAACTCACTTATGTAGGGACTCTGAAGAAAAACAAGAAAGAGATTCCTCCAGAGTTTCTTCCAAAACGAACAAGGGATGTAGGTTCATCTTTATATGGATATACCAATAGAGCAACAATGTTATCTTATGTGACAAAAAAAAATAAAGCTGTCATACTAGTTTCTTCTGTTCACCGCCAAGAAGGCACTGACAATGGTAAACCAGAAATAATTTCCTATTACAATAATACAAATGGAGGTGTGGATAGTCTTGATGAAAAATGTAGTATTTATTCATCGGGTCGAAGGACAAGGCGATGGCCTATGGCTATCTTTTTCAGAATGGTGGACATTTCTTCTGTAAATTCTAATTTACTTCATCAGTCATACAGAGATAATCCGAAGCTGACCAGATATAATTTTGTTAAACAATTAGCAATGCAATTGATTAAACCTGAAATGGAACGCAGATTACAGAATATTCGCATCGCACGTGAAGTCAGGGCGTGTATTAGGAGAGTGTTGCAAATAAAAGAAGACTATAAAGCTGGCGAAGAAGAAAAATTTGAAGTCAGAAAAGCGTGCAGAAGGTGCCCTGCGAGTAAAAGAAGAAAGACATCCCATTTTTGCATTATATGTAAGATTCCCATTTGTATGGAATGTACAAAGAGAGTATGTATAGACTGTGCTGCTTGAGAAACATGTCAAAAAAACTGGTTGCAGTTTTTTACATTATAAGTTGTTTTTAGAGTAATACCTGCTTTTTATGTTTATTTAGGTTTATATTTACCTATTTAGTTACAATATAATAATATTTTTATAGTTTTTCTCTGTACGTTCCATAAGGCAATAGTATGTCAAAAATAATGTAAAAGATGCATTCCAAATAAATCTGCTTGTAAAAGTACATCTTAATTTATTATAAATTTGTTTAAATGTGCGGGCCTAAACATTTAGGGCTCAAATAATATTATTATATTGTCACAGTTGGAAATATTTAGATTTTTGATGTTATTTTGCATTTTTGAAAAAAGGGGTCATTCTGACCAGACGTCTGTGTCGACGTGACGTTGTATGTACGTCTGTAGTTAAGGGTTAAGTCATCAATATAGTAATTATGCATTATAAATAACAGAAATAAATAACAGTATTTCCAACAATAGTAAAGATCTAATGAATAGTTTTGTTTTTATACACACACAAACTTACCGTAGTGGCATTTCAGGGGTCAAAAACACGATGCACTACAAGAACTGCTGACCACGTCTGATACTATGATAGAAACTAAACACTAAATGCCTCTGTAGACAAGCTGATTCACGAATAAGCCTATTCAAACCTTTATGCTTAGATCTTGAAACGAACGATCCTTTATGTATGATATATCATACAGTGGCTTTTATTAAGTTAAAACCGAAAATCCGTTAGAACCAATTTTAACTAGTAAAACAGTTTCAATAAAAAAGATTGCATAGAATTTTTTTAGATAGTGAAAAAGGATTTTAAAGATGGTGGGAATTGTATAAAGGGATTGCAACGAAATTTGGTTCTCGAAAAGTATGGTCTATTGATGGTAGAGTAAAGGTCCCGGCTGGTAATGTAGTTAAAACCATTAATAATATAAATGATATAGGTATGTAGATATGCGAACATGATGATAAGGTTAAATGTTTCCCATTTTCAAAAATTCTGTTTGATATTAAATATATTTTACAGGTGATTAATTTTAAGTAATAAGAAACACATTTGTTATTATTTATCAAGATACATTTTTCGGTTTTACTTGTAATATCTGTTGGCGGGGAGATTAAACTACGAATTTAGAGTTTGTTCAGAAAAAAATTAGAATTGTGTACTCGAATAATTTTTTTTAAATTGAATTAAATTTAATTTTACAGTTTTTTTATATTAGGTATTACTATGTTTTAACACAAATATTAATATTGATGCAGTACAAAATACAAATTAACGTTTTAACTTATGAGAAAATCACAAAATTCGTTCATAAATCCCTATAAAATTTTAGTTCAATTTCCTTTTATTACTATGGTAGTGATAAACTTTTATGCCGTTTTTTGTAGTGCTTTGTCTATGAAATGAGTAATAGAAACATTGAAGCTTTTAGATGTGCTCACGTGAATATGAGAACGCTGATACCAGGTTTTTTTAATTTTAAGAATCACATGCGTCTGAAAATATGACATTATTGCATTTCTGAAACGCAGCTAACTGATGCATTATCCATACACTCAGTTGATGTTCAAGGTTATAATTTTATACGGAACGATCGCGGAAGTAGAGGAGGTGGGATTGGGAATAGTAATATTGAATATGGTTTAATTCAAACTAAGAAATGGTAGGGGAAGAAAAAAGATGTGGAAAACAGTAAAAAGTAGGAGAGATAGGATGATAGGTCACATACTAAGGCATAAGGGAATAATGCGGAATATATTAGAAGCAGAGTTAGGAAAAAAGAGAGGTAGATGTAGAACTAGGTTAGATTATTGCACACAGATAGTGAAAGATATAGGCAGTGAGAATTTCAGGGAAATGTGTAGGCTAGCTCATAATAAAAATCAATGGAGATACGCATACAATCAATTCCAAGACGGAAAACTTAATGACGAAAAAAAAACAATTGTATTTACTACATGTGTTATTTTGCAGTATCCTCATCTAATGTTTAAGTGTTGTGGGATCTTGATAACTGCAGGTTGCTTAATCCCTTTTACATACCACTGAATATCGGTGAAATAGGGTACATATTGAGAGAACAATAGAAGGGGAACCGAGCTGTATGTAACAAGAAAGAGCAGCTGCTATGTCCGAAGACAAAAAGCATAGAAACAAGGAAAAAATTGTTGACAGCATATGTGTGTAGCACAGCACTATACGTTTAAGTAAATGAAAACAGCAGAAGAAAGAGACACAAAAAAGGTAGAAACCTTTGGAGTGTGGTGCTTCAGATGTATGATGTTGATAGCATGGACAGGCAAACTTAGTAACGAAGAGGTTCTATAAACGGTAGGGGAAGAAATATATCTGTGGAAAGCAAACGAAAATAGGCGAAATAGGACAGCACACGTTCTAAAGCATTTGGGGAATAGTGCGAGATATATTACAAGCAGAAATAGGAAAAAGAGGGATAGAGTAGACCTAAATCAGACAATTATACGCACTTGGTGAGAGATGTAGGCTGTGGGGATTTCAGGGATATGTGTATCAACAAATGTTGGTTGTGCGAAAGGAGTAGTTGGCAAACTATTGACTCGGTAAGTGTCTGAATAGTGGGGGACCATGATAGCCGTTAAGTTGCTTAACACTCTTTGCGCACCATTGACTATCAGCAAAATGGGGTATATTTTTAGAAAATGATAGCAGGGGAAAGTCGAAAAGGTATAGTGAAAAAATTAGCACTAGATTGTGCTCTATCTAACAAGAGAAAGCAGCTGCCATGTTCGAAGACAGCAAACTTATAAACAAGGAAATCATTACTGAAAGCTTGTAGGTAAAGCTCAAAAATGTACAGCTCTAAAACCTGGAGAGTAGGAGAAGCGGACAGGAAAAAGATGGAAAATCTTGAAATGCGGTGCTACGGACGTATGTTGAAGATATCATGGACAGGCAAAGTTGTGATCAAAAAGGTACCATAAATAGTGGGGGAAAAAAGCTTTATGTAAAAAACCGTAAATAATAGGAGATGGGGCACATACTAAGGCATGGGAAAGTAATGCAGCATATATTAGAAGCAGAAAAACAAAAAAAGGAGATAGAGGTTGACCTAGACTAGACTATTGGACACATATAGTGAATACTGGAGGCTGTGGGAATTTCAGGGAAGTTTGTAGGTTTGCTCAGATTAAAAAATAGAGGAGAGACGCATCCAACGAGTTCTAGGACTGTAGACCTAGTGGTGATGATTAAGCCTATTTTATGCGTCCCATTCGATCACCCGCCTCCGCCCCAATGGTCGCGTGCTACTCCGTAATAATTCTTTACTATTGGTAATCTAAAAGTAACTACAATAGCTTTCCTCATCTTGCCGATTACATGTTTTAGCTGCAGCCTCTATCACAATTTGTTTTTCAATTATTGTGACAAGTCTATCAGCAAAGTGTTTTGGCCGTTTTGTAGGAACCGATATCTCAGTTGAATTACCTGTTATATTTTTCATATAAAACGACATTTTGCCTGTATTATTTATGTCGTAATCGTGGTACATGCACAAGCTCACTTCATATTTTATTACAACTGGTTTGTTGTAGCAAATTTCAGCTTAGTTACCCATCTCATTTTGCAGATCATTTGTCCAGCCATAACTGTAAATCTCTGCTTTCTATTTCTTTTGGGTGAGGTATTACCATCTAATTTGCGATATCGTTTGGGGATCATTTTTTCAAATTAATCATCTAAGATTTCGATTACTTCGCCACTTGGAACTTGAAACTGTTTTTACGTTCTTTGATAGTTCATAAATTTGTGTTGGCTGTAGTTCATTTTCATTTAAAATTGCCTTCTGCAAGATAAGCACGTTAATTTTCTTTAATTTATAGATACCAGAATTTAAATGATTAATGTCCAATTACAGTTCTTGGATAATACCATCATTTTCATTAAGGTTAAGATACAAGTCTTTCTGAGCATCTTCACAGCACTTTATTTTATTATCACATATGAAAGTATCAGATTGCTTGTAACGCATTAAACAGGATGTATAGACATTGAGGCAATTCACGCACATATAAAAATTTGTTGGTAAGTTTGTAATACATTTAAACCAGTTATTTGAGGAGCATTCTAACAAACTACTTTTACTGTCAGCTATCTTTACTGTCAACCATCATGGCGTACAATACAAATCAGCAACAATCTACAAGGTTAATACCTTGAAATTTAGCAGTTCATTTTTGTCCCTTCTTATCTATTGTATATTTGCCGTACACATGTGCTGTATATGGCATATATTTTGAGATACGTAACTCTTGGTACTTTGGATTAACCTCTAACACTGCAACCCTGTTCTTTACACATTAAAAACAAACTCTTACTGTAATCTGTGCAGACAAGCAAGAAAGCAACGTAAAGTAATGGCAGCAGCCTGCACCGAATACCGCAACAACAAAAGGAATTTGAAAGAATTTATTGCCGTGCTAGCTAAAACGTCGCCATCGTAGAGTAAGGTGCAATGCTCAGATTTCAAAAGTTTTGCTATTGTAGGAAGTTGCGTAAAAGTAATTATTTTATTTCAGTTTATAGTACTAGTAAGCTAGTTTTCTGCAAGTAAAAAATCGCTTATTTAGAAATCCGCTTTCTATAACAGTAATCATTTAACAGACTTAGAAAATTTATGATATTGTGTTTCCGATTTCAGATGCTGTGGAAATTCATTTTTTGACCGCAAAGATTACTGAATTTTTATCCGCTCATAGTGAGGAGTATTCATATATAAATTTGAGACCGAATCTCTTGTGCTTTGACAGTTTGTTGTAGTTACAACACTACACGAACCACACTGGCAGTTTACATCTAGGTTAACTAAAGATGAAGGTTAATTTTTAGTACTGACATTTGATTAGTTGCGCCCTCTATATCCCAGTATGCAAAACATAAGAAACATCCCTCGTACCAACCGCTTCTTCATACTCAGCTAGCCTGAAACTGAAATCTGTAATTATTTACTGGAGCACCTCTCTTAAAATATCGTCGATTTTGTATGGGATTTGTCTTAAAATATTTAAGTTGGGAGGTCTTGGCTTGAAAACCTTACTTTTTAAGTAATCTCATGGGAAAAAATCAGCAAGCGTTATATCTGAACTTCTCGGCGACTAATTACTGTCAGGGAATAAATCGTGAACAGCAGCCAATGAGCTGTTTGTGATGCGGGAAGTAGCTCCATCTTGCTGGAAAAATATATTGTAGTTGTGGCCAATTAGGTTTTGAATTTTTGAACGCAAAACATCCAGGTAATATGACAATAGCGATCGGAATTAAGGATCTGGCGTGATCACGTATATCCTCAAAAGAGTATGGTCCGATAGCTCGTTGACTTAATATGGCAACCCAAGCGACAACTTTAGGTAAGTGTAACGGTTTCTGATGCATTTCCAGTGAATTGTTCAACGCCTAATATATACAATTTTGTTTATTCACATGGCCGTTAATGTGAAAATTGGTTTAATCAAAGAACTATATGTTATTTAAGTTCCTACAACGATTTTTCATGGTCCTTCATATTGCGACTCGTTTAGCATGACCATCGGGTTTCGTCTCTTGCACAACAACAATTTTGTACGAATGACGATGTGATGATGTAATTATTGACAAATTATTGTATGTACAGTGTATTTGTTCATAGTTGGAGAATCAGTACGCAATCGTAATAACTGTCGTAGATCACACACAGGTTGACGAATGCATTCGTCATTTATGATCCTCCTTGATGTCCGTTTGCACCCTGTCATTGTTTTTCCTGTATTTTCACATTTGCATATCCAACACTTAATTAAATTTGCACTTGACACATTTCCCATGTTCGTTAAGTTAAAATGTGTCTTGTAAATATGTCGAACCACAGTGTAAGAATTTTTATTTTTATTAAACGATCGCACGCAAAATGCGCGCTGCAGTCTCGTGAAACTAATCCACACTACTAAACTAAACAAATCCACCAGGCGTTTAACACTATTCTCTTTCGCTCAGTTTTGGGCGCGTTAATGTCAAAGCGAAAACGAAAATTATGCTGAAATACTCTTTATTATGATTGGAACACAAAATAAATTTTAGGTTGCCAAAGGTAGTTTATGTTCTTCGTTGCATATCTAAGTCAAATTCCAAAGAATATTCTCTATACTAAATACGTTTCCTTCAAACTGAATCATCACCAATGACCGAGTAAAACAGTTAAAAACATCATTCTTTGGATAAGTCAATTCTAAATTATGAAAGATTATAACGCGATTGCATTCCTCCAGCGCAACGAGTGGAACCGACGCGATCCGAAAACTGCTGAAAATACTGGCGGAATGGATTTGCTGCGTACATTTTTGACAGGCTGCAGCCACAGACACTTCACCTCATACAGATGCGAAGGCTAGCGTTTTCCGCTTAATTGTCTTTCTTTGCGCATGATCCAAATAAGTGGTTTTCTAATCAACCTAAAATTTTCCTCCGATTAACTTAACTTTTTGTTTCGATTCGCACTGTTGTAAGTATTGTTCTGTTAGCGTTTAACAATGAATATGGACGGAAAAAATGAAAAAGGTGGCACATTTTGCGCTTTTAGAGGGTGCCCCACAAAATCTTCAAACAGTAGAAATTAACAAATTATTAGTACATTTCAAAGCAATTTGCTACGTTGGCTCGTAGCCGTGCGTAACCCAAAGAAAATCAAAGAAATGACCGGGCTCAATCGGAGATTGGGGGGGGGGGAGGTTGTAGAAAGCAGACCAACATATATGTACGCGGTTGTAAGGACTTAGTAACAATACCTGCAACAAAAAAAATCCGAATAGGAAACCTGCAATAAAAAAAATTAGTCCTGCAAACCTGAAATAAAGAAAAAGCATAGCATGCTGATCGAGCATAGATCGTTCAGTACTTGGTAGAATGAAAAAAAAACTGTTTGGATAATCTATATAATATAACAACGGTAAAAGCAATACAAGAAAAGTTTTAGTACAAAGTGAGGTAATATTGGGGAGTAGCAGAAACGTTTCCTCACACACCAATTAAACATAGATCAGACAAAATTTTAACAAAAGATAAATAGGTAAGCACAATTGATATGAGTCATCTAGTATTGTTGATTCTTCTTTTTTTTTCTTTTTTTTTAAATAGCATGCAAGTCTATGGTAAAAGGTATCAGAACGACAAAAATATGGCAAAACAACGGATAGATAATTAAAGCAATAACAAGTAGGAAATAGTTCAACTTACACAAGGTCCTTCAGTAACGCTTCCTTGCAATTGAAGTGTGGGATTCACGATTCCAGCACTAACGCAGCACTTCACCCTTGACTGTGAGGGTGTTGATAGAACTTGTCACACGTTACCCTAATCACACCTACGTATTCCACTGGTGTTAGCAGCAGACATTATCACGCGACGGAACTATGTAGCATTGATAAATTTCTTGTTAATTCTATTTCCTGAGACAATAATTTCGAAATAGTTTGTAGCACTAGTTTAATTTCAACTGGGACCAAATGTATATTATTTTCATAAACATCCAAAAAGCAGTGAGAAACTTCAACCAATACCCTTGTAAACCGGTAATCGGTTATATTTCGCAAATAACAAAGTTTGCGCAAGCAATGATCTATTTTAGGTTGGAAAATTCAGTAACTACAGTATCAACTGTATTTGGATAATCCAAAGTATGCACTACTCTGATAAAAAAAGAAAAGGACCGCGAAACTAGATCGCACACATAGTTTAAATATCAAAAGAAAAAGCACCAACAAAAAACCACAATGAGTAAAGCACGTGTATCACTAGAGTAAGTCCGTCAAAATGTTCCGTAGAACACGCGTGCAGGTCGAGTTTAACAAGTTCTACCACTTTTATTTCCAACAGAAACTCAACCGAAAAACAATTCGTAAGGCACGCGTAAGCAATAAAACCGTCCGTCAAATATCCTTAAAACACACGTGCGTTGACCAAACACGTTCGCCTATAAAACATACTATTTCAATCGGAATTAGCACTACACTCTCTACAGTTAATATACAACTTTTATTTCACAAGAACAACAACTAAAATCGTGTCGTGCTTGTTCATGAACAATTCGAAAATTCATACCGCATTAATTCTCACTATTTTCAAAGCAAAAAGGAAACAGTATTTTTAACGTAATTAATATATAGGAACAAAGAACAAACTACAACTGCTCATCTGTATATCAACTCGTTGCTATTACAACCTCTTATCGTCTATTATCTAGACTTGTATATCCACATAAGGAACAAAATTTATATGAACGGCAAGACAAGAACGATGCAATCCACTCATTATAATACGACGCATTCGCCCAAGGAGTTAATAAATATAATATATAGGAGTAGTAGTTACTGAAATGTATTTGCGAATTGGGTAGCGTAAAATGTTAAGCCATTAAAAATGCACGTTACAAATTGATCACGATAGAAGTATGTATGGTGGTCTACGAATGCCAGCTGAAAATTTTGGTAATTATATAAACAGATTAGAAAGACAATCAATTAAACTATTAATATATTAATTTAATGAAATATGTGGACATTCCTACTGTTTGCCCGAACTTCCGCTTCGAATATCTCTACAACTTTTTTTACAGTTAAGAAAATTTTACTCAATAAAGTTTGCCAATAAAAAAAAGGAAAATACAGGAAACAAAAAGAGTCGTAAAATTAAGATATTATCTCATCTTTAAAAAATTTGCATGATGTATAGATATTATCGATATATTTCTGAATTTTTATTTGTAAAATTATTTTTAATTTACTTTTTTGTAATAATAAATAAAGAAGTTCAAACATGTTTTATTATTATATGAGAATCCACATTCTATATGAATAGGTATGACTGTTAGAAACATTTTAGTAGATTTTATTATTCACAATCATATTCTCAGCAAAAAAGCTCTAATGTAATGGGGGATGGATAATCTGCGCTTCAGCTTTTAGTGTTTATACAGTAATCAATTCTTGTACTTACTGGGCTTGACTACAAAAGTTTAGCACAATCTTCGTATGATGTGGATGGCAAACAACTTTACATATCCGACAAGCGCACAAAAATGATTCTTTTAATTTAAAGAGTTACTTTTTAATAAGCTGTAAAAACTTACAACGATTCACTAGTCAGTAGGTAAATAATTGTCTTCATCCTTATTCAGTATAAATTTCAGGCTTATACCATTTATTTCGTGAAATAGTCTTACCGACCTCGTATTGGAGACTGTCAGAATTAAAGGGAGGTTTTATTTGTCATTTGGATAGAACTTTTCAAACAATTGTACTTAATAATTGAATAAAAGGAAGCACCGTGGGTGTACTATGTAACAGTATTAAAAACGTACTTGTCGAAAATCTGTCCAGACACCCTCGATGTCATTAATATTAAGAACACAATTTCCTGTCATCTATTATTAAAGTATTAAAGCTTTCCCTTGTTCAAAATTGGAGCACAAACTTATTAGTGAAACTGCTTTATCATTAAATTAAGCTTTAATTTAATAAGTTTCTTTTCTAAAAACCCTTTTAGCTGTTTCCATTATCGCAATTTCACGCTTACTTTCAACACTTCGTTGTGGAACATCTGAAATTTTTTCACCAAATATTACGATTTTGTAATTTGCGTTCCTTTTGAAAACATACAATATCCTCTAAATTTTTATAAGGTACTGAAGTTTAAAGGAACAAAGTTCATTTCACGCAACAAAGAATTGACGTGGATATAAAAAAAAAGCTATATTAGTCCGTTGTAGCTTAAAATGTTAAATTTTCAATTAAGTTTGGTTTTTGCTTCTTGTGTAATTTAGGGTAGCTTGCTATAAATCTATAATATTGGATGCTCATATTTAAATAAAAATAGGCAAAAAAACTTAAGGGCGTCTGTGAAAACAAAAACAGCTAAAATTTAAATGATTTTATGGTTATATAATTTAGTAACAGTAGGGTAAAATCAAGGATCCTGTGACCACATTTCCACCAGCATCCACATTTCCACACACATCTGGACCAAATTTACATGTAAAAACCCACTATAAAGTCTTATTTTAGATGAATCTCCTCCTGACTCCTCCTTGCTCTCCTCCTTGCTCGGACACCCCCACAACCATTTTGATTACATCACACCCGCATTCTTTCCACCCGCGAGATAAATCTTTCTCCACATTTCCACCCACGAGATAAACCTATCTTGTTTGGTATCAATTAATATTAAATTTTCTTAGCTACCCGAATCTCTAAGAATTTTTAGATTGCATCATCCCCAGGAGCTACCCTCATTTAAGATTTCTTACCTGTAGCGACTTTTGAGCGTTCTTATAAATTTTTTATACATGCGATACATTAAATTAGCTTAGAATTTTATGCACATCCCGAATCTGTAAACAGATTTGAAATCGGACCACGCCCTGCAAAGTTATACCCCTTTAAAGTCCTGATCTTCTAATTTTGCTATTTGCTTTATAAGCAAACCTAACAAATAGTTTTCTTCGTCTAGCCAATGCATCTTTCGAGATAAACCTACCTTGTTTGGTATTAATCAATATTAGAATTTTCTCAGCTACCCAAATCTCTAGGAATTTTTCAGATTGCACCATCCCCAAGGGAGCTACCCTAATTTTAAGATTTCTTACCTGTAGCGACTTTTGAGCGTTCTTATAAATTTTTTTATACATGCAATACATTAAATTAGTCTACAATTTTACGCACAACCCGAATCTGCAAACAGATTTGAAATCGGACCACGCCCTGCAAAGTTACACATATACCCTCTGCGAGATAAATCTTTCTCCACATTTCCACCCACGAGATAAACCTCCCTTGTTTGGTATCAATCAATATTAGAATTTTCTAAGCTATCCAAATCTCTTTAAATTTTTCACATAGCACCATCCCCAGAGAGCTACCCCATTTTAAGATTTCTTACCTGTAGCGACTTTTGAGCGTTCTTATAAATTTTTTATACATGTAGCACATCTTGTTAGTCTAGAATTTTATGCACAATCCGAATCTCTAAATAGATTTAAAATCGAACGACCCCTTACCATTTTACACACCCTTTAAATTATAAATTTCCTGCGGCTTATACATAAAGAAAATCTAAAAACCATTCTTAAAACTTTTTATTACAAACAATTTTTACTAATACAGTTTAAATTTTGTAAAACCACATTTTAAATACATATTCACAATTTTTATTTTCAACCTAGAACTTGTCATATCGGGTCATACTTATTAATATTTATTTCTAAATAGAGCACCTTTTCCAAAGACCAACCGGACTCGCATGTTTCAAATTCCTCTGATTTTGTTCATGGTTTCGCTTAAGACCTCGTACGTATTTTCCAGATTACTAGAAGACGTTATAACCACATTTTTTGTGTTAAAGGATTTCACATCGGTAGCCTCTTCCCCATTTTGATGTAAACGCCGTAGAGTTCGCAATAGACTTTTACTGCTGTATGTTGTATTCTTTTTCATTTATTAATCGAATAAATCGCTCTTTCTGCTTCCAAAGAAACTCAGGCACTCCATCGTCGACACTGGCGTTCTTTATGCGATAGCTAGCCATACGGTTGTTAAACGCAGTGCTAACCATTTCTACACCATCGTCGCTAGTAGCGGTAACTGATGCATTTTATGTCTGTTGCTCCTTAAATGTGCGGCATACGTAGTTTTCCATTTCGAAATCGCATACTTTACACATAATTCGTGGTTGTTTCGTACAAGACCCTTTAACAGCTGGCGGAGCTGAACGTTTACGGCTTAATGACATGCCGTGCTGTTTTTCCTTGTGTCGCAGTAAGTTATCCATTCTCGTAAAAGCGAAACCGCAAGTCCCACAGTTTAAGTACTTTGCTGCGGGCGGTTGTATAAGCTTAACCGTGGACGATGTTGCATCACGACATTTGTTCTGGTGCCGTTTGAGAGCATTTTTCCAGGTATAGGAAGCACCGCAAGAGTTGCACTTAAAAACGTTTGCAGATACCATTTTAGTACAAAACAAAATCCGCACTATAAGACTTGACTTGTAAGCGAACTAACTTATAACTAAAGAGTTTATTCTTGCGTACCTGCTTTATGTACCCTATAGAATGCAAACCGAAGGTTTCCGAAGACACCCGAACGAAGTCTCGGATTCATCAGGAACTAAATGACGTCATCTTCCAATCTTCGCTGCTCGTCCAATACATTTAGCACCAATGTATGCGCTCGTTTCGCTTTGTACATGCTGCGAATGCCGTTAGTAAAAACACAGTAAAACGTCGTCCATTTTATACGGATCGCGTGCATATTAAAAATCCAAAGGGTGGTAGCACACGCACACAACTTGTGTGCAAGTCGTAGAAGATGCAGTGCTACTATAACCAAAACACTTTAAACCATTACTAAGGAAATACCAACTTGTTGTCTACAGGATACTTACTAATAAAGCAATTTAATTTTAAATAATTTCTACGTCATATTTTAGGTAGGCTTGAATATTTTCCAAATGAATCACCGAGCGAAAGTATATGCTTAGCAGTATTAAATTAACCATTAATTTCCCATTTTTACGACCATGGTTAATTATAGATTAAAATTTAATTTGTGCACGTTCGACCTTCTCGTAAACTAACATATTTTATAGCAACAATGCGCTGTATAATACATGCATACCCCTTCTCTGCGCTACTGCTATTCTTGTAATTGCTAGAAAAAGTCACTCTCCTTTTTACTGTTAAGACTGGGCAAAGCACCATTTTTGTATACTTTCTATAGCACATCGCGCACTTTTCGTCTGATAATTATGCTTCTGTATGCTTTTACACTTTCGCATAGCGGTCGGCCGCATGTAATGATTTCTAGAACCGGTAAGTACTCGATATCGTCCAAATAGAATTAGATGCTCGATGTCTGTCAACTTCCAATTCCCTCGTAAAGGTAGAAAACTCAGTCAATAATCCATTATACTTCGACCCGCTCCTGTTCTGATAATTTACAAACATTTTCAAACGACAATAGGCCGAGAATTTTAAACCTCCGAGGGATCTTTAAGTCGTGATCAATTACACATCCGAGCTACGCGTAAACTAACATATTTTGTAGCAACTGTTAATACATGCATACCCCTTCTCTGCGCTACTGCTATTCTTGTAGTTGCTTGGAAAAGTCAGTCACCCTTTTTTACTGCTAGGGCCGCTAAAAGCACCATTCCATACTTTCTTTATAAGTGTAGCACATCGCGTACTTTTGTCGGATAATTAAATCTTTGTTTATGTAGAAAGCAGACCCATAAACGCTGAGTGTCCCCCCCAACCGCCGCCCAGACCAGCACCAGCGCCCCGGCCCCTGCCGGACCACCCTTTTAGCGACCACCACCGCAAGAACAGTTTATTCGACCCGATTAATTAACATTACGCAGGGTCATTTAAACCACTTAACACACAGAAACAGTCCTTTTCAGTTGAGTGGTTTTACTTTTTCACGAGCCAATCGCCGTCTTCATCCTTTCAACCAGTATTATCCGCCGAAGACCGTGCCCATTTGATTCGCGATCACTCGATTCACGTACAGCCAGACCTTCAGCATATCTGCCATTGCTGATCGACTTCTGTCGTTGAGGAATCCATTCTCCACAGAGTCAGATGTCCACACTTTGGGAACATCAGTAAGACCCGTTTAAGATCGATCCAAAACTACGGAAACACTTGCGTGCGTACGCGATTAGAAATGCCGCATTGCCATCTTTCGTCATTGTACCGATTTTAGACATAACCTTGTACGGATTTAGCATCATCCGAGAACTACCAAAGAGTCTCATGACAACCGCATAAAACCAAGGTGTAGTCCATCGCACACAACATTTTCATTCCTCATTCATCAGCTGTTCAATCATTACCATCGCAGAAAGCCACTTGTTCCAGCATTTCATCCCAGCTCTTCCACTACATTTCAGCGATATGGCATAGGCTTATTTCCAATACAGAGCACATATACTGGCAGTTTCAACGCATCATTCCTTACCATTTTTTGAATCATTGCAGATGTGACATTACGCATCTAAGACTGCAAGATTTTTATGACTGTTGTCTCACTATCTCCAACACATCGCACGTAATCATGATCATAGTCACTTTCCTTCGTTAACTGCACAGACCTTCATCTTCTATACCAGCCAGTTTTCAACAGCTTTATTGTCCGTCAGTACCTTGCCAAGTCGCACGAGCAATGCTTTTAGAACGGTACACCACCCAAAGTTGTCACGCAACCCGATCCATCGACAGCAATATGTCAATCCGATTAATCACGCTCTCAGACGCAATTCCAATTCGACACAACGTAAAATTGCAGACCCCGAGTTAACCAGACCATCACCACCAGCCAGCTATACATATCTTGCCAGACTTATCTAACAACCTTATCGTCGTCATACCATTCTCTTGTCATTCGCATTCACCCATCTCAGCACCTTCCAACTCTGTCATGTCACATCAGCAAATTTTTCGAAATCATCGACTTCTTCACACGTTCCTTCAACATTCATGGTTCCACTTTCGAACACAGATTGACCACATACGAGCCGTCTTTTTCCATCCAGCCGATCCATGCCCAGCAAACACTGGATTTCAGACAATACCGGTTCCATGGCGTAAAACATTTTTGCGAAAGACCACCAGCGTCCAGCAACATTATTGCCACAAAGCCACATTGTTCACCAGCCATCAACAGTCACTTTACCGTCCACATCGCACATTCCCAACGACAGTTACATGGACTACATCTTTGAGCTTACGTCACGCCATCCGTATCCATCTATGAAGCTCGAATGACAGAAAGTTCACTTAACTCACAAACCACTTTAATCAATCACTCCGCCTACAAACCAGACTGACATACGACACAATACCACATGACCCATGACACACATGACACATGACCACCATTACGACACATGTACATGACACAACGCGATGACGCATGCGAAGACATATATTGCGGACCATTTAATTTTGACAAATTAACCAACTACAGCGCACGAGCCACAGCGTGATCCAGTTAGATAACGATTAAGGTTAGCCGCGCCGCGGCGCTGGCCCAACCTATTAATTTTCCTTTTATCTAACCTAGGTCCACACTTGATTTTTAATGGAAAAACTCATTAAAAGCAATTAGTGCTAATGGGTTTTAATAAGAAAACTCATTAAAAGCAATTAGGGTCATATGGTCATGCTATGGTCATTGGTCATGTGGTCATATGGTCATGTGGTCATATGGTCATTGGTCATGTGGTCATGTGGTCATATGGTCATGTGGTCATTGGTCATATGGTCATATGGTCATGTGGTTATGTGAGCAGGGAGATTAAATTATGGTATATAAGGAAGTAGTTTTGGGTTGAGCTAGTTATAGTGACATTTAACAACATATTCGACTATTTTCGGTAATATACGCCCCACTCTGTAGGATACTAAGGAACAAATTTTCGTATTCAATTTAGTATTTGACGGTAGCTAGAACGGTAAACATGAGCGTCTCCAAGGTGATTAACGTTTCTCAACTTCTTGGGAATAAAGTGAAACCGACAAATGAGTTGATTGGATTATGGCTGTTGGCAGAAAATATGTGCAACAATAATCTGGTGACAGATATTGGTAATATTTGTTATGTCGAAGGCGAAAAGATGCTGACTGGCGGACTACACACACCAATTACAGAACCATTTTGTGACAATATAATGTTGGTTAAAATTTTGCACCTTTCTGACACCGAACAAGCATCTCAAACAAAAAATGTTTATCCTAAAAAGAAATTTGTGGTGCATTTAACAGCTATCTACGAAGAAAGTTCGACCGATTTGTTTCCGCTAGGCATGGTGTTAAAGCTAAGCTTCCGTTTTCTCTGGAAAGCAGTAACAAGATAGGCCAGAGAGTAAAAGAAATTATCGGAAAAGAAGACCTCGAATGCATTAATAAAAATTCCAAAATCCTATATGTGTTCCATACAAAGTGGAACTAGCAGATGTTAGTTGGAAACTTTATTGGAGGAACTACCAGATATATTAAACGAAGTCGAAAAAGATTATTTCTATCTTTTTGACATGGATGTAACCCAAGATTTTGCAGGCATATTTAGCAAGATGGAGATGTGTAATTATTTAACTACAAAGCATAACTTTTGCTATAAGGGAGAATACGAAGAAAAGTGTAATATTATAGTTGACAACGATAAAACTGCGTGGGATTGATTGTTTAACATGGCTAACAACCAATGCAAGAATTAAGATTTACAACAAATTTGTGTGCCAGATAACAAGTCCTGGTGTTAATAAACAACTTGGCAATCATATACTAGATTTTTACGTTGTCCAGATGTACGTTTAAGGGAAACATTTGCGTCTACTTTGGCCAAAGAACATGGTATTACGCGATTGGAAGCGACAATATACAACTGTGCAATTGGAAGCTATGTCAGTGCGGAACGGGTGTATAAACCCTTAAAAGACTGTTTAACCTTATTGGAAGATAGTAAGTTATACTTCCTAAAGGCGCCAATGTACTCGGTACCACTTACCAAAATGTGGAGTAAGCTATCGGACAAGCTACAAAATAGCTGCTGTTTAGTGTATAATAACCTGCTACAGTACGTGTATTGGGGAATGGCAATACAAAGAAATTGACAGGCTTGCAAATTGTTGTCTAAAAACCAGAGGAAAGGGAAAATTGATAAAGTATGTGCTTGGTTATTATGTTTTAACTATTTACCTGTAAATTATTTGGAGATAGTAGAGGAGGAAGACAACCAAGATAAAATAAAAATCTTACACAAGTGCTACATTAAAGCAGGTAGTACATATTTTACACAATCTGCAACACCATATTCTACAATTCCAAAAGAAATAGTAATTTCGGACTTGGGATTGATAGATACGCCTAACATTCGTCCAGAGGTTGTACGACAACGCGTAAATATTGGTAGTAAACTCTATCCGTTTACGCTAAAGGAAATTGCCTCATTATGTATACCATACGCTGTAAGTGGAAGGAAAAGACAGCTGGAATTAGAGGAAATGGATGCAAAAGGCGAAAATTGACTACATGGAAAACACTGCGACAATACGCGATCAATACAAAGATGTGTTAGACAAAGAACATCTTATTAGAGAAAATGAGGAAGAATTAAAAGATTATTTTATGTGCCGATGGACTGACTTAGATACATCTGGTTTCTACAAGTTGTATGCATTTGTGGTTAGTAAAAAGACTCTTTAGTTATGTAGGCGTCCTTGCGGAAAAGGATGGTACTAAATCCGTATATTTTTAAAAGGTTATTCTAAAAACGTATTTATCAAAATGGCAGATAACAAAGACGAACTAAGGAATGCGGGTTTCGTAATCTTTGCGTACACCACACGCAAAGGGGGTCCGTTAAACATTGTATATTTGCCTAGTAAAGAACCTTGGATCATTTAAAACCGAGGGTCTTACAACCATAACAACCATATATTCCCAAAAGTGGTGGACATGCAACTACGCAACAGTCTGTGGAGAATAAGGATTTCCTCCAATACCGACAAGAAGAAGTCGATCAAGCTAACAAGATACGTATGCAGGATATAGTGGAAAGCTGCGATTAAAAGATTGTCACAAGCTGCAAGAATTACACGAAGGAATGGATCTGGTTGTCGGCGGAATCAAAGACTTTAAATATAGAGGCAAACTTCGGTACATTTTACAATTCGAAAACCTAGACGGTCTCTATGTATCAAACTATTGGTTAGAAAAGGAGATAGAGGACTTGGGTATCGATTTAAATTTTAAGCTGCGAATAAAATTAGATAAAATTAAAGCCACTCCAAACAAACATAAAGAAAGGACTGTTTTCTGTGTATAACTTTGTATTAAAATTAAGTTTAAATGACCCCATGCTTGTCATTAAATATTTTTAAATTTGTTATGTATAATGTCAGAATAAACATTTTATAATAGTATATAACATTGTTCTTTATTTATAAAAGGCTGTGACGTTACCCCGAAATAGCAGTCGCACAGTGAGGGGTGCGCATGGGCAGCGCGCATGGGCAGGGTGCACGCGCAGGGGTGCGCATGGGCGGGGTGTGCATGCGCAGGGTGCTCATGGGCTGGGATGTGTCTGGGCGTACACGAGGGAAGCGGATGTTAACAGTCACCAAGCATCCAATTCTTTATTTGATGGTATCGAGTACTTGTCTGCGTATGTATCCGGAGTAAAAATACGATTTGTATACGCAGCTTATTAATAAAATTAGTTTATCGAGGGAAGATGACAAAAGGTACATCATTCCTAATAGTACAACAATCTACGCATGGGGGGCGTAAAGATATAAGATAGTTGTTTATATTTGTATATATTAGTTTTAAGATTCCATAATTTTAAGTTCTCGCCCACCTTCCAAATCCTTCCTCTGCTTCTATCCTGGTTGACAGAGTATACGTGTTATCTCCACGTTGTGTTAGCGGAACACTGCGGTTTTAGATTTCTCGGAAGATGGTTGGCTAAGGCATATGTCTTGGGTAGCGAAAAAGGTTTTAAAGATGGAGTTAAATAAAGATGGGCAAAAATTAGTCTTTAAAACGCATAACTTTGTATGGGTGGTCCTATTTAAAATCTGTTTACAGATTTGGGGTCCCTAGAAAATTTAATATTAGTTGATACCTAGCAAAATATATTTATCTTAAAAGAGTGACTACCCGCGTATAATAAATACAATATAACACTTGTCGATAAAAAAGTTGTAGGAAAATTAAAGACGTATTTAATGGGGGTCCAGTATTAGAATTTGTTGGTAGTAATGTTAAGTCCTACTGTATTGTAGGCGAGAAAGATACGATTAAAAAGATTAAAGGGGTCTCACGAATTGTAGTTAAGTAAAACCGAGGGTCTTACAACCTATAACGAGCATATACTCAAAAGGAATGAACATGCAACTACGCAGCAGTGCGGGAGAATAAGAATTCTCCAATAAGAAATTAAAGTTTCCATGTACGTAGCACCAGTCATTGGGTAATGGTCGAAATGTGGAACCTATAAAGACGATTATTAATTGTGGTTTAGAAAATAGTAGTTTTCGTGGACTAAATAAAATAGCTTAGACTGGTTAATGTATATGGTTACATATTCTCGTACACGTCCACAAACATCTGTTTACGTCCACAATGGCGATACCGGTAGTTTTTGTTTAACAAATAGTAAGAAAATACGTCAGGTGTTCGTGGAAGCCCATAGGATCGTTGGATTCAAAAGAACGGTGCGATGTAGGCTCCGTTAGAATAATCGTAAGTGGTTAATACGTATTAGATGTTTAAATAAGCGAAGTGTAAATGCCTACATAAACAAGTTTAATTATCCGAAAAAGAGTCGGTGGTCACTTAAGAAAGTATGGAATGGTGCTTTAGCGGCCCTAGCAGTAAAAAGGGTGACTGACTTTTCCAAGAACTACAAGAATAGCAGTAGCGCAGAGAAGGGTTGCATGTATTATACAGTTGCAAAAATGTTGTTTACGGTAGCTCGGATGTGTATTGATCACGACTTAAAGATCCTCGGAGGTTAAATTCGGCCTTGTGTTTGAAAATGTTTGTAAATTATCAGAACAGGAGCGGGTCGAATATAATGGATTATTGACTGAATTGTCCTGTTACGAGGGAATTGGAAGTTACGAGATCGCATCTAATTTCTATTTGGAGATATCGAGACTACCGGTTCTAGAAATCATTACAGCGGCCCTATGCGAAAGTTAAAAGATACAGAAGATAAACAGAGAAATGCGATGTCTATAGAAATATACAAAAATGGTGCTTTGCCCAGTCTTAACGTAAAAAGGAGAGTCTTTTCAAGCAACTGATCAAAAGCAGTAGTCGGAGGGTGAGCATGTATTATACAGCGCATTGTTGCTATAAATATGTTAGTTTACGAAGCGTAAGTGCAAATTAAATTTTAATCTAAATTAACCATGGTCGTAAAATGGGAAATTGGAAGTTAATTTAATCTGGCAATGTTGCTCGGTGATTATTTGGAAATATTCAAGCTACCTAAAATTGACGTAAAATTATTTAAAATAAATTGTTTATAGTAATTCCTGTAGACAACAAGTTGGATTTCCTTATATGGTTTAAAGTGTTTGGTTGTAGCACGTCTCTTCTACGACTTGCACACAAGTTGTTGGTGCCGTACCACCCTTGGATTTTTAATATGCGCGATCCGTAAACTGGAAGACGTTTTCCGGGTTTTATAACGGCATTCGCACTACCAAGCAAACCGCCATCGATTGGTGCTAAATGTATTGGCAGTCAAAAGGTCTAAGATGAGTCATTTAGTCCCGATGAATCCAGATCGTTCGGTGTCTTCGGAAACCTTCGGTTTGCATTCTATAGGGTACATAAAGCAGGTACGCAAGATAAACTCTTAGTTAGTTAGTTCGTTAAAGTCAAGTCTTATAGTGCGATTTTGTTTTGTACTAAAATGGTATGCAAACGTTTTCAAACTCTTGGTCGCTTCCTATACCTGAAAATGCTCAAACGGCACCAGAACAATTCGTGATAAGGATGATCGCACGGTTCGTTATACAACCGCCTGCGAGCAAATACAAATGGGATTGGTCCACTTACGAGAATGAAAGTACTGTCTGTAACGGAAACAGCACGGCATGTCAAATGCCGAACGTTCAGCTCCGCCAGCTGTTAAAGGGTCTTGTCGAAATAAACGAATTATAATGTAGTATGCGATTTCGAAATGTAATAAAGTGCCACTTTAAGGAGCAACAGACATAAAATGCATGCGTACCGCTACTAGCAGGGGTGAAAGGTTGCTGCGTTTACAACCGTATGGCTAGTGCTAAGGACGCCAGTGTGCGCATGGAGTGCCCGAGTTTCTTTGGAAGCAAAAGACATTATCGATTAATAGGATGAAAAAGAAACAACATACAGCGTAAAGTCTATTGCGAATCTACGGCGTTTACATCAAAATGGGGAAGATGGTTTATCGAGGAAGACTTTAACAAAAAAATGTGTATAACGTCTTAGTAATCTGGAAAAATGTACGAGGTCTTAAGCGAAACCATGGAACAAAATCAAGATTTGAAACATCAGTCCGTGCTCTTGAAAGGTCTCTATTTTGACAATATTAATATGCCGTATGACAGTTCTCGGTTAAAATCAAATTGGTAATGATTAAATGTGGTTTTACAAAATAAATGTTTATAAAATTTTTAAAGTTTTAAAATTGTTTAATTTTGTTAAGCGAGGAATTTATAAAAAGGGGTTTGGTTTCTGTTTATCTGCTGCTGATTCAAAAATTTTCGGACTTGGAGATACGGGCGCCGGGGTTGGCGTAAAATAGGCTTCGTTACGTTTGTGTGCGCTGGGTGGAAGGAAAGGGGGTGGTAAATGGCTTGGGCAAAGGAAATTTGAAATGAGGAAGGGTTGGTTTGGATGGGACGTATCGGATGTGGTTTTTTGTTTCGGAAAAATCCTGTTTTAAAAAGTTTTAAAATGCGAATTGGGAACAAAGGGCGGTGCTTCGTACCCGCGGTTCCCGTTTGTTGCCTGGGCCTGGATCTTAAAACCGGTCTTTATTCAAAAGTTCTTGACGGGCCCGGTGAAGATTTCCTCACCGAAAGTCGATCAAATGGGCGGGTGGGGCTGGTTTGGCGGCGGAAGGATCTGGTTGTCGGGATCAGCAAATTGGTCGACGGCCGAACTCTGTAGGCAAATTGAAAGGAATGAAGACGGTGTCGTACACTGCGAAAAATGTAATAAACCACTCAAACATGAAAGGACTGTCTGTGCTTGTTTGTAAATGGTTTAAAATTGCGTGAATTGTTGTATGTCGAATAAACTTTAATAATGATTGTGTTCTTTGTTATAAAGGCTTGACGTTAACGATGCACTGAGGTGCTGCACAGCTGTGGCGGTGCGCACGCGGGTGATTTTTGCACGGCGATGTGGGGACGTGTGGGATTTCAAGCATCGTCTGTATGGATAGCGACTGCGTTTGTGCTAGTTTGACGCGCAGCAAATGGTGGTTTATCGAGGAAGACGATGAACATCATTCTAATCGGAATCTCGAACGTGGTGAATAGGTTTAAGGTTAGATATTTTATTATAAGTTGTCGCCCAAATCGTCTGTGTTGGCATATTGTTAAAGTTTGCGCTCGGTTCACTCGGGTTCTTCCGGTGTTAAAAAGATAAAAATGGGTAGACTTCAACGTGCTGTTAGCAGAATGTTTAATGGGGATTGTTTAAGAGTGGATAATATGACCGAAAAAGCAATGTCTAAGCCGTGAACGTGTGGGGTCGCATGTTAGTTGTCTACTGATAAGCGGCGAAATGGTAAAGATGGTCTCGAATGGAAAACCTGAGGCTTAAGAGCATACTAAAGAATGACGTCACGGCAGTGCGTGGAATGGTTCTCTTAAAATATCGTGCACCAGCAATGATGATGTGACGATGGATGGTTGGTTTGAAAATAAGACGTGACTATAATAAAGAAAGTAATGGTCGAGTGTCATCCTCTACGGTTCATCAAATGAAGGCAGTGTGAAACTTTCGTAGATGTGGTAATCGTTGGTAGAACGGTCGTGGTGAGTCAAGCAATCATGGATGTCAATCGTGGAAGTTTAAAACGAGTGGTGTGTGGAGTGCCATGAATAAATGGAATGTGCCCAATGCGTGGTTTCAGCAAACTGGAAAGGTAATGGTTAGGTTGCTGTTGGGTTAGCGTGCTGAATGGTTTTACGACTCGGTCTCTTTGTTACGACTGGTTTTAATAGGGGTGATTAAGGGTTGATTGCTATTACGAGGAGTTGCGGATCATAAATTCTGTACGATTCGTACGTTCTGAAATCGTATGACGTCAAATCGCTCGGTATGGGAACGAAAGGGATGGGATGATGCATGTGGTGCCGCGGTGGGTGTTTCAAATCGTTGGGTACGAAGAAGAGATGTGCGGTTGGGTTATAAGGGTGTTGGGTGTCAGGTGTGAAATTTAATTGGTTTTCGTTGGTTGTTATTTAAATATTCGAAATAGACGTTTTTGTTAACATGGAAGACGTTTTCCGGTGTTTTACTAACGGCATTCGCACATGGACAAAGCGAACCGAGCGCATACATTGGTGCTAAATGTATTGCGAGCAGCAAGATTCAAGTGACGTCATTTAGTTCCCCGATGAATCCTCAACTTCGTTCGGTGTCTTCGGAAACCTTCGGTTTGCATTCTATAGGGTACATAAAGCAGGTACGCAAGAATAAACTCTTTAGTTATAAGTTAGTTCGCTTACAAGTCAAGTCTTATAGTGCGGATTTTGTTTTGTACTAAAATGGTATCTGCAAACGTTTTTGCGCAACTCTTGCGGTGCTTCCTATACCTGGAAAAATGCTCAAACGGCACCAGAACAAATGTCGTGTGCAACATCGTCCACGGTTGCTTTATACATCCGCCCGCAGCAAAGTACTTAAACTGTGGGACTTGCGGTTTCGCTTTACGAGAATGGATAACTTACTGCGACACAAGGAAAACAGCACGGCATGTCATTAAGCCGTAAACGTTCAGCTCCGCCAGCTGTTAAAGGGTCTTGTACGAAACAACCACGAATTATGTGTAAAGTATGCGATTTCGAAATGGAAAACTACGTATGCCGCACATTTAAGGAGCAACAGACATAAAATGCATCAGTTACCGCTACTAGCGACGATGGTGTAGAAATGGTTAGCACTGCGTTTAACAACCGTATGGCTAGCTATCGCATAAAGAACGCCAGTGTCGACGATGGAGTGCCCGAGTTTCTTTGGAAGCAGAAAGAGCGATTTATTCGATTAATAAATGAAAAAAGAATACAACATACAGCAGTAAAAGTCTATTGCGAACTCTACGGCGTTTACATCAAAATGGGGAAGAGGCTACCGATGTGAAACTTTAACACAAAAAATGTGGTTATAACGTCTTCTAGTAATCTGGAAAATACGTACGAGGTCTTAAGCGAAACCATGCGAACAAAATCAGAGGAATTTGAAACATGCGAGTCCGGTTGGTCTTTGGAAAAGGTGCTCTATTTAGAAATAAATATTAATAAGTATGACCCGATATGACAAGTTCTAGGTTGAAAATAAAAATTGTGAATATGTATTTAAAATGTGGTTTTACAAAATTTAAACTGTATTAGTAAAATTGTTTGTAATAAAAAGTTTTAAGAATGGTTTTAGATTTTCTTTATGTATAAGCCGCAGGAAATTTATAATTTAAAGGTGTGTGTAAAATGGTAAGGGTCGTTCGATTTTAAATCTATTTAGAGATTCGGATTTGCATAAAATTCTAGACTAACAAGATGTGCTACATGTATAAAAATTTATAAGAACGCTCAAAAGTCGCTACAGGTAAGAAATCTTAAAATGGGGGTAGCTCTCTGGGGATGGTGCTATGTGAAAATTTAAAGAGATTTGGATAGCTTAGAAAATTCTAATATTGATTGATACCAAACAAGGAGGTTTATCTCGTGGGTGGAAATGTGGAGAAAGATTTATCTCGGAGAGGGTATAGTGTAACTTTGCAGGGCGTGGTCCGATTTCAAATCTGTTTGCAGATTCGGTTGTGCGTAAAATTGTAGACTAATTTAATGTATTGCATGTATAAAAATTTATAAGAACGCTCAAAAGTCGCTACAGGTAAGAAATCTTAAAATTAGGGTAGCTCCTTGGGGATGGTGCAATCTGAAAATTCCTAGAGATTTGGGTAGCTGAGAAAATTCTAATATTGATTAATACCAAACAAGGTAGGTTTATCTCGAAAGATGCATTGGCTAGACGAAGAAAACTATTTGTTAGGTTTGCTTATAAAGCAAATAGCAAAATTAGAAGATCAGGACTTTAAAGGGGTATAACTTTGCAGGGCGTGGTCCGATTTCAAATCTGTTTACAGATTCGGGATGTCATAAAATTCTAAGCTAATTTAATGTATCGCATGTATAAAAATTTATAAGAACGCTCAAAAGTCGCTACAGGTAAGAAATCTTAAAATGAGGGTAGCTCCTGGGGATGATGCAATCTAAAAATTCTTAGAGATTCGGGTAGCTAAGAAAATTTAATATTAATTGATACCAAACAAGATAGGTTTATCTCGTGGGTGGAAATGTGGAGAAAGATTTATCTCGCGGGTGGAAAGAATGCGGGTGTGATGTAATCAAAATGGTTGTGGGGGTGTCCGAGCAAGGAGGAGAGCAAGGAGGAGTCAGGAGGAGATTCATCTAAAATAAGACTTTATAGTGGGTTTTTACATGTAAATTTGGTCCAGATGTGTGTGGAAATGTGGATGCTGGTGGAAATGTGGTCACAGGATCCTTGATTTTACCCTACTAGTAACTTTTTTATGATTCTGTAAGATTAATAATGTGACGATATGTAGTGAAAGGCAACTAGTTGCATTTATAAAAATTCATTTATGAGCAGTGGTTAACATGAAAACAACAGGGTACAATACGAATTAGGAAATAAGGTTTCTACACTTTGTAAATCAGTAAGGAAGCTTTAATGAATTAAAATTCCCATATCGTCATGGTCTCTGTATTAATAATAAAATTTATATATTGTACACTTCGCGAAGCAATGCACGTGATGATTTCTTTGGGTTTCGGATTATTCTGGAACATAGCAGTCAAGATTAATTTCGACGCACAAAAATTTGCCAAATATGAACTATATGAAATGACGATGTATATACGTGTGGTGCTTTTTCGATCGTAGGTATCACTAAGGACGTTCAAATGTTCAAAAACGGCGTTAAAGAACCATGTATGAAAGTTGCCTGTCCTAGTGCTACTACCTCTTTTATGAGTGGAAACACCTGAAATCTTGTTGCTGCCGTTGATTTGTAATGCGATATATCGTAATAAGCTCAATTGCTGTATAGGTGGGGTCATTCGTTGAATAGGTTGGCGGTTGCTGTTTGCTTGACGACCAATCCGACAGCATATATGTCTATCAAACGTAAATTGGATGATGGCTTCATGTAGGGGAATTTGCTGTTGAGCTATAGTTCTGTATTAATCCAGAGTACAAGGACTGCGGAAAAATGTGGTTATTAGCAGAAGTATGCGGAGAAAACCCCCTCCTCCCCCGCAGTTTTACAAAGTATGGTGTTCTTATTCTCAACTGCGTTCATTATTGCAATGTATAACATGCGAGATTGACGTGCAACTCTATTTTAAGTTAGATGACCCCGTGACTTAAGTGTGACCACTAAACCCAAGGCCCTGGGTTTGATTTCCGATACCGACCGATTAAAAAATATTAAGCAAGCTTTTTTCACAAAGGATGAGAGGTAAAGTGTACATCCTGTGTGTGATTGATGTCAAGCAACGTTAAAGATCCCTTTATTGCATGGAAGAGCAAGGGTCCGGCAAAATTCAAAATTTCGAGGTAAGAAACTCGCTTTTTGGGTGGAGCATTAGAAGGTCAAATATAGTGTATTTTAAGTTTTGAAGATTGTAATAGTTGCTAACGTATTCAGGTTCTTCAAAGATGAAAACATCGTTTTTGATTTTATTAATACAGCTTTTCAGATTATAAAATTTTTTAGTCCTTTCATATGTAAAACTTTGTTATATATTCCATAATTTAGATTAATCTACTGGTCTACTAGCACACAAGCTATCGGTTTGATTATGACATCATTTTTATGCTATGCTAAAATTTATTTTAAATTAAAGTATTTATCCAAAGTAAAATTTTGCACAATTTAAATAGTAGATTTTAAGTTTCACATTTTGTTGGTTCGGTTTTAATGTTTTATCTCTTAAACTGTTTCATTTTTTAAATTTTTTGTAAGTTTTTTGTTAATCTGTTTATATGCGTTAATGTTTTGGCTATTGGTAATTGAATGTATTATTTTGGTTCCTACTTGTATGTATATTATTATTTTTATAAATCAGGTTGTAAGATAACTGCTTGTTTTTTTTATTAATAATATGGTATTGTTGTAGTTTTGTAAAATAATTTCCAGTTTACTAAAGCCTTGATTATAGATCGTTGGATGGCATATTTTATAAAATCTGAATTTTAGTGCTAGAATAAAATTAATTTTGATCCTGATTGAACGATTAACGTGGTAGTTGGTGAATACAATAGAAACTGTTGGTTTCCGATACCAATGCAACATTATTTAGTTGTTTGTAATTTCTATTAATAACATATCTCTAAAGGCTGCCGCTGTGCATATTTCCTTCTCTACTTGTAAACTGGATAGAATAGTAATAATTGTTAAAAATTAATTGCTAGGAACGGCTGAATTCAAATTATCTAAATTTCTCTAAAAATACTATTTTGTAGGGCAGTTTTTGGACTAATGTCATTTAATAATTCATCTATGACAGTTTGTGTTAAAATAGGTGTAAGATTCGATCCCATTCAATATGAAATTTTATAGATATTTCTCAATATCATCTCTGCCGTTTTTCTAAAAATGTACATAATTGGTTCAAGTTCTATATGAATAAATGGTTTAGAAGCCAGTTTTTCTTTTAAACGAGTAATGAGTAGTTTCGGTTTTGATCACTTTCTAACTTGTATTATATATTTTGCTGTGAATTTGTAGCTATATGCTGCCTAGAGTTTGGGAGCCAATAAAAGACGCTGGTGTGAATTATCGCCCTAAGATGCCCGTATTTTCTTCCTAGCGCAGATTAAATGAAACAACGAAACTCCAACATCAAATTATAATATCATCAAATAAACAAATAATAATGGTTACACACACAAACACCGTTCTTCATCACACATATTCTAAAAGATTAGTTACACACAAGCATTAAAACCTACAAATGCAATTTACATCTTGAATGTGAAAACAATAATATTTCATAATTACTAAATAATAATATAGGGTTCACACAGTCCTTGCTTGATGACTAGTAATCTCAAAACGTTTCTTATGTAAGTCTCCATTCACAAAAGTTTTCTTTTAGGGGGAGGGGGGTATGGATAATTTGAATATCAGTTTGATTAGTGTAACTGGTCAGTGACTCTTAAAAGAAAACCTTATGTATTGGCAAAATTAACTCGAAATTTGACCTCAAAGGAATTTTAATTTATCCATTCACAAAGAAAAACAATTATATGCCAAAATCGTATACAAGTTTAACCTTCTTAAAATAACCATGGCACGCAAATGTCTTTATAAAGATTGAAACAAAAATATACTTGCGTTCATTCTCAAAATTGTTGATTAAGTTTTCATGTCGTTCCATTTTTAAAAGAATTTACCTATTAATACATTGAAAACCATATCATGCATTTTCATGTCGTATTTTTCTATTTAAATGTATTTGAACACCATACCATGCCTTTACATGTTGTATTTTTCTTATTTAAGTTTATCGTATCGGAATGTACTTTATTAAAACTGACTGTAGTATTTTACTCCTAATCTGAGTTATTCTTATTTTTAATAAAATTTCTTTGGTAACTGGTAACTGCCTTTGTGCTAATTATTTTCTATTTATATAATAAAATCTTTACTACGTTATTATCCCTGGAAATTTTTATACGTTTCTGGTTGAAATGGTCATAGTTTCCCGGAAATTAGTTTATTTTACAAGTTTATCTTATCTAAATTGGCAGCCAGTTTGAATTTGTTTGGTAATAAAACTTTCAATTTGTTGATTAATTGAAGGTATGAATGAAAACGGTTATCTGCAGCTGTTTGTCATCGCGCTCCATTAAGTAATTATTAGGTCATTCAACGTCTGATTGCATCTAATTTATGGGTGGTAAAAGCGCTTCAACTCGTCAATACGATTGCACATTTATTTTAACTGTCACCTGCTTAATTACAATCGTTAATGTATTTATCCTCAATTCCGAATTAAACTATACTATCGAAAGTGCTAGAAGAATAAAATGCAGAAAGTACACGATTTCTCTGTATTAAACATACTTTTAATGAAAAAAAGCTTTAAAAATTATCTGGGCCGGTTTTCAAATAACGCTTTCAAGAAGAATACCTTAATTAGTAAGCTACACAACGTGTTATTAATTTGCACCTCCATTGCTACTTTTCAGTGGAGGACGTACTTATTTAGAATGCGTTTTAAATAAGATTTTTTTAAGAAGGAAATATTATATAGGGCGCTACTTCACGGAAATTAAGTACTTTAGGTAGTTAATTACACAAGGTAAGTTGATAAATACTATCGTATTACAGTGGATTATTTAATTACCTAAAATACTTATATATTTAATACTTGGCATATAGCCGTAATTTTGAGCGTAGCTTTCTGTCTATAACTGATATAAGTCAAAAACTTGACAATGTCAGATATGATTGACAAAAATACCAAACCTAATTGAAAGTTAGGTTTATGTATAGTTGTGTACACGATTTAAATTTGTAAATTTCCCAATTGTCGTCATCGGTCTCTGTGGCGTAATTGGTAAACGCATGGTTCCGGCAAAACCAAGATACAGGTTCAAGTCCTGTCTAAGACCTTATATTTTCCATCTTTCAATTACTAGCTCGATTTGAAATGATCATTTGGGCTTTGCATAAAAGTCTAGGTTATTATTTCATCTTATTCAATATATATATATATATATATATATATATATATATATATAGCTATGATAACGCTGCACGCCAATGTAATTAACGTTCAGTTTCCTGCTGCCCGCCCATCTCTAAACAACCGAAAATTTAAACATGCCTCGACTTGCTCAGTCTAATCCACACAGAGTGTACAACGTTACGATAACAAAGAATTGACCCCACTTTTTATCTAATACTTTCTTACTTGAATGAGATAAACGAAAGGTCAAGATTTGTATAATGACAAAGAAAAAAATATATACACTTTACAGCAAAACATGTTTCACTATTCGACAAAATAAACCCCTGAATCAAATAATAATATCAATTTGCTTCTCCCCAAAATTATAGCTCCCTTTAGTTAATTTAAAGCTAGCAAAAATGACACTGTATAATATTGGAAACACTCTTGAACGTTCAATGACTTTTTCGTTTTACCTAAATTTTCACGTATAGAAAGAGTTTTGATGACCCTTCACATAAATATTCTGGTATAATAAGAAAATAGTAGATGATCAATGAAAAAAAAAATGCATTATGCTATTTAGATAATCCCTGTATGTTTGTTGTGGTTTGTTTAGCATTCTTCTTAATCTTCTTTGGGAATGAAACCACTCATAGTTTTTAAAATCTATTTTATTTACGTTTCGATCCATGACCTAGGATCGTTGTCAAAATAATAAAAACTTCAAGTTTGACGTTTATGACATAAATTGAAGGTTACTTTGATTTATTGATGTTTGAAATATTTGGTTTGAGTACACTAAGCAAAAATTTTTATAGTTTAAAAGAATGATTGCCTTCAATTTGTGTTGCGACCTGGGATCGACTTTCCTATGGTAGCCAATACGCTTAACGTGAAATCAGCTGATTAATTTTTATTGGTGAATTTTATATAAATTCAATAATTTGGGAAACATTTTTTAACATGTTTCTATTTATACAATTGAGAGATTTCTGATTTTATGTCTTATTTTACCGAGATTCAGTAGAAGGGGGTTAAGCAACCTGTGGCTACCAAGATCCCCCAACATTTATAATTTGCCGAAATAATGGTTTTCTAGTTAATATGCTTATTGTTATGTAATTAGTTATTGTATGTATAAATAGAAAACATGTATGTAGGCTGTATTTCATGTTAATATCGCAAGGAAAACCCAGGAAAAACTTGCAATGCTACCTAGATATTGTGGGCATTTGATCTTCATTTGTTATTTCTTTTAGTAATGGAATCCATTGTTTACTGAAAGTCACGGATTCGTTTGCAACGCAGTTATTTTTATGTAGGGTTATGTAGGCAGCTTCTTTGATTTTGCGTTTTGGTGGTTTTCTTCTTTGTCGATAATTTTGCATCTTCCCATTTTATTTTATGACTGGAGTCCCATGCATGTTGGCAAATCATGGATTTTCAAATTTTCTATTTTTATATATGATTTATGTTCTCTTAATCGAACTTCAAATGGTCTGGAAGTTTCTCCTATATAAAACTTATTACATTCGCACGGTATTTTGTAGATACAGTTTTTGAATTTTGTATTGCGTTTTGGGTTTTGTTTTTGTTAATTGTGCTCTTAGTGTATTGTTGGTTCTAAATACTGTTTTAATTTTAAATTTGTTTCCTATTCTTTGAATTTTTCGGAGAATCCTTTTATGTATGGTATTGAGAGCATTTTGTGGTGTGCATCGTTGTTTTGTTTTCTTTTCTTTATTTTTAGGGTTTTATTCATTTCTTTCTCTATTATTCTTTTAGGATATTTGTTTTCTATTAGTGTACATCTGATTAGGTCTTTCTCTTTTTAAAATTTCTTCGTTTGATGATATTAATTTTGCTCTATCATACATGGTTTTGATAATTCCTCGTTTGACACATTGTGGGTGGTTTGAATCGAAATTTAAGTATCTGTTTGTGTGCGTTGGTTTTCTATATACCGATGTATTAATTGTTGTATCGTTTTTGCTAACTAGAATATCTAAAACGGAAGTTTTCCATGTTGTTCTAATTCATATGTGAATTTAATAGTTGGTTCTATTTCGTTAATTGACTGTATAAAGTTTTTAATTAAATCTATATTATGAGGCCAAATAGCATAAACATCATCAACGTATCTCCACCAGATCAATGGTTTCAATTCTTGTGTGAATATCACATCTTTTCGAATTCCTCCATGAATATATTACTGAAGATTGGGGATAGTGGACTTCCATTGCCATTCCGAAGCTTTGTTTGTAAAATTGATCATTTATTTGAAAATATGTGGTATTTACGCATAAACCAAGTAATTCCATAATCGATGATATACTTAGTTTTGTTCTTTCTTTAAGATTTCCATCTTTTCGAGTTTGTTTTTATAATATTAAGCGTTTTGTTTATAGGGACATTTGTAAAGAGATTTACTACATCAAAGCTTACCATTGTGTGTGTATTTTCAATTTTTATGTTTGATAGTTTTTCTAAAAGTGTTGGTTGTTTTTAATGAAAGAATCCGTTTTCCTGCTAATGGATTTATAATTTTAGTAGAAATTTTGCTAAATTATGGCATGGTGAATCTATTGAGCTTACGATAGGTCTTAGAGGAATGTCTTTTTATGAATTTTGGTAGACCGTAAAAGTGTGGTGGTTTACTGTAATGTGGGACTAGTTTACTTCTTTCTTTGTCTTCGAATTCATTTTAAATTTAAATAGAGTTTTGTATATTTTATTTTCAATTGATTTTGTTGGGTCCGTTTCTAAACTGGTGTAATTCTCAGTGTTCAATAGTTCGTTGACTTTTGTGTTGTAATCGTTTTTATTCATTATTACTGTTGCATTGCCTTTGTCAGCAGGTAGAATTATAATTGAGTTATCGTTTTTAGATTGCGAATTGCTTTTATTTCGTTATTACTTACATTTGGCTTTATTTTGTGATTCTTTTCTATTTCGATTTTACATCGTATTCTAAATTCGTTTGCTTGATCTTCTTCGAGTTGGTTTGCTGTTTTCTCAATACAGCTAATTATTTCAAAGGTTGGTATTGATTTTGGTGTTACTGCAAAATTAAGGCCTTTTGAAAGAATTGATTTTCTGTGTCGTTAATAGTTCTGTTTGATAAATTTATCACGGTGTTTAGCATGGTGTTCCTGTTTTCTAACGTTTTAGTTTGTGTGTTATTTTTCTCTATAAATAGGTTATTAAATTTCTTTATGTGAATTTCTTTTGTTTGGAAAATACTGATTCGTAGTAGGTTTTGCACTAACGAGAATTTTATCAAAATCATATTTTGTTACCTTTATTCGTATGAAATTTATAATGCCCTCAATATCTTGTTTTAACTTATAAATAATGTGTCGGTGGTTTTGTAGTCTTTCCCTCATCATACTGTAACTTGCTCTTTCGAGAATTCTTGATAGTTTATTGCTTGTCTTTCCAAATTTGATTCTAAATCCTTTTGGTATTATTTCGTTGTTTCTGCACTTTATTAGGAATGTGAGTGAATTTTTGGAATGCGATAGCTTTAGGTTTAGATTGTCCAACTGTCTAAAACAAATACAAATTTCAGGCCCATACCTGACTTGTAAATACTCCCTGTATGTTTGTTGTGGTTTGTTTAGCATTCTTCTTAATCTTCTTTGGGAGATTAAGAAGAATACTCAAACCAAATATTTCAAACATCAATAAATCAAAGTAACCTTCAATTTATGTCATAAACGTCAAACTTGAAGTTTTTATTATTTTGACAACGATCCTAGGTCATGGATCGAAACGTAAATAAAATAGATTTTAAAAACTATGAGTGGTTTCATTCCCAAAGAAGATTAAGAACTATTTAGATAATGTTCTGACCTAAAGTTTTCCTGGCGTGTCTTTTTGTTCTCTATATTCTTGGATCTGTAATGCTGCGAGCTGTTGACCAGTACCCCTAGATTGCTTTCAGTTAAGTTCACTTGTTGATTTTATAGTACTGCTTGGCCAAACACCTCATTCAATGCTTAGAACAATCCTCTGTTTTGTGTCCAGATGCGTAGATAAAAACCAATATTTTTATGCAATTTTAGATCGGTTTAAATTCGAATTTATTTGCAAATTTAGATTTATGTACCAATCTAGAGTTTTCCCAGTTTTCAAAGAATTTTTCCAGATTTTTCCAAAGTTTTCCTAGAGTTTTCTCAGATTTTTCCCAGATTTTGCCAGAGCCCTAAATTATAAATATTAAAATTATGTTTAATTAATAAGCTTTCACTTACGTTTTCCAGTCAACGGCAAAACCTCTCCAGTATATTTTTCACTATTATTTGAATTTCAAAATTTTTCTATCACGACTTCCACGAAATATAATTATTTCGTTTTTCTATGTTCACTTTACGTAAATTTTTTATTTGAACTTATGTAAAGCGTTCTCGGGTTGAAGGAAGACTGCCTTTTTATCAAATTTGAATATATAAAGCAACGCCTCCATCTGGACCATTGATTATCGGCGTCCTTCGGTCAAAGTTTAAGGCATGCTATAGGATATTGTCGATACTCTGGGTTTTCTCAGGTATAAATTTGATAATAGCTCGCCGAAACAATGCTGTCAGTCACGCAGTATTCAAGTTCTATATATTGGATTTCTATAACCCGTGTACTTTCACCCGTCTGTTTTGTGTTGTAGGAAATTTTAACTCGACTTCTCACGTAGACAAACTTATGGCTATATTTTTGTCAAGATAAAGTTTTGGGTTTTGAATTTACTCCATGTTAAAAATCACCTAGGCGAAATTTCTATAATGACGTAAATTAAAATGCGTTTAATTACATCCTGCGTTTCTGAAACGTATTTGTTTTAAAAGGCGCGTTTATTGCCAGAAAGCTTTGTTATTTCTTTGCACTATTGCGTGTTTAATTTTAACAGAATTCTTATTATGATTTTTTAACTCTCGATGCTTTTAATGCGTATTTATTTAGAATTTATGAATGCTTTTTGGCTTAAAATAAGTTTGATTGCGTACAGAGTTATTTATCTTACTGAATGTGGTTGTATTTTTGAAGGATGAGCTTTCATGGGTGGGAGTAGCAGAAGTACAGGATGCAGTTCCATTGCAACGGCTTGAAATATGACCAAACGCTGGCAACGCAAGCAGCGCATTGACAAAAGGATGTAAGCTTGAATCGGCAGAATTGTGCATATTCCTGCGTTTACGTCATCTTGTATGCGTGAACCATGAAGATAGTTATAAGCGCTAAAACTTTGCATTCTTTGTTAACCGTGACGCGGTGAATATCAGCCACTTCTTGTTCAGAGATGTCCGCTTTTATTTTTTGTACAGTACAATTAACGGGACCTAAGCAGGATTTATTCCCTATCAAACATTAAATGTACGATGAGCATAACCATTTATTTTAAATTCTGGGAACTCATCCAGTAATCGTGACTTTATTGATTGATGTTTGTCAAACATCCCATTAAAAAACATTCCGATATTTTGCGTAAATATGTTTTAACTCTCCAACTCTGTTTCTCAATTAAAAAAGGGTCGGTTTTCCTAAAATCTTTTTCACCCCATCTTTTATTGAGAGAAATCAAGGTTTTCTGTCAGTACCTTTGGGAACGTACAGATAGATTATTGTATCTAACACGGCCACTTCACCCTTTCTACCAGTGTCAGGTTTTTTAATCAAATCCCAGTTTCACAAGAGTATATTTTAAAAACTTGCCACGGTCGTCATCAGTTGATTGGCGCTTTGGGTACTAGACCCAAATGGAGTCAAAGAGTGTGCCTATATATTGCTGGTTTTGTCAACGTTTCGTACTAGGCAGAGCCCCAGTACTTGATACGTCCGAGGGTTTGTCCATATCAAGCTATTCATTAACATATCAAAACTGAAATTTAACTAAGAAACTAATATACTAAAAGTTTTCCTGAATATTAATAATCGTAAGCCGTTCACAATTCCTTACTTTCCGCCATACTTCGACTTATCTTCAGCAGCTTAACACTTTAAGATATGAGGTTTTATTTCAGGGTTTACTCTCTTAGATCCATAGTTTTTCTTCAGACCAACCTGAAGAAATAAGGTACAGTACTTTTCTGCGCACTACGGTGTTGGATGAGCAGAGTCTGTACATATGTATAACCCATTCCTGATCGAATGATTGTAGCCTTGTATTATTTGTAATTTTTTTTAGGTATACCCTATTCACGTTAAATATAGGATGACGTCATAATTCAAATAAACGCTACTTTGTCATGGTTAAGTTATTTTATGTGTATTTCCTGATCAGAGTAACCATTCCTTGTGCACGCGAATCCAAATGTTTAGGCATTCTAAATGTTAAATACTCGAAACTTGCAGTGTATAAAGTGCTTTAGTTCTGAAAAAAACTGTTTTATTTTGCAAATACAAAGCACAAACGATTTACTACAAAACCAAACAATGACAATAAAATAAGAAATGTCAAAGTAATAGAAGTAAAAAGTGTTGCAACACCGAACAGAATTGCAAACTGTTCCACACTAAATTCTAATATCATTCAACTTACGTTCATGGTTACGTTCACATTTTACAATCGCTAGCACTTTATTACTGTTTATGACGTCATCCCATATTTAACGTGAATGGGGTATATATCATGTGTGTAGTGTGTGTAGGACCATTTTAGTCGCTTTTTACTTCCTACTTCCTACTTGCCTACGTTTATTAGAAAATACTATAACAACATCAAGTCGATTATTTTCAAGAAGTACACCTCCTTATAATGCTTGGAGATCTAATGTCATTGAACGAGTTTAATACCTTTCATGTTTTATTAAATGCAAATAAAAAATATTATTAGTATGAGATTGACTAACTAAAAGCAGCATTTGATTCCATTCGGACTTTTAAATAATTTGAACTTAAATTAACTATGAAGTGTTTTTGTTTTGTGTTTTAAACGACTTACAGTTGCATAGTATCTAAAAATGAGTGCATTACGCTTGTTATAGAATTTTATGGGATTGAAATTATTACTGCTTGCACTAGGGCTCAAGCTGTGTTGAAGCTTTTTTAAGCGAAGATACTATCTTATAAGCAATATTTTAAGATGATAATAGATGAACAATTCGTAGCTTTTATATTCGACAGTACCAGTTAGAGTGAAAAATAAAAGAATTATGCGATGGTGATTAGATTTATCTTGTTGTAATTATGAGATTACGTACAGACCGGGAACACATAACCAAGCCGTTGATGCTCTATATAGGATATATTAGGTTATGATAAATTCTACTGAAATAATAAATGAATTTCATATGTTATTGTGTCATTCAAGAGCTACTCGCCTATGTCATTGGGTACGTAGTAAGAACTTCCCAACTTTTTTAAAAGAAGTTCTCGGAATAGTGCATCTTGCAAAGTTTGTGCTGGAAATAAAACTAAATTTTTTAAACATCAAGGTGTTCTTATCAAAGCTGCTGCTACGTTTGGAAGATCAAGCATTGAGTTTGAAGGACCTATTCCGCCTGTTAATCAAAATTTATATCTTCTTGTGATTGTCGATGAATACTCCAGATTTCCTTTTGCGTTTCTTGTAGGAATATGTCAACTGTAACTGTCGTGTCATATTTAAAACGACTACTCCCTATCTTTAGTTCTCTTACGAATATCCATTCAAACAAAGGTGCAACGTTCGTGTCCAAGGAACTGAAAGATTTCTTAAACAGAGTCGGAATTGCGACAAGCAGAACTACAGCCTCTAATCCCAGCGGAAATAAACAGGTTGAAAGATATACTGGATTCTATGGAAAACAATCAAACTAGCACTCAAATCTGCGAATCTTGATACAAGTCATTGCCAATCGGTCCTACTAAATGCTCTACACGACGTACGTTTCTTGTTTTGCACTGTCATTAATGTGATTCCTCACGACGTATGTTCAATTACCATCGGTGTTCGGGAATAGGTTTCTAGACACTTACTTGGTTACTTCGTCCTAGACCTGTTTTTATGAAAAACCTTAATCGACAATCCAAATATAAACCGCTAGTTTGCTACGCACCTAGACGTAGCCGAAACAAAAGTAAATACCAGGCTAACTACCAAACGTGGGGAGTGGGGGGATTCACTTAAATACCAAAAAAAGAACAAAGCACGTCGGCCACGATTATCTATTAACAAATAAAAATAAATAAATAAAGGATTCTGTACAAACAAGCAAAAAGAAAATAAATTAAGTGTTATTATTTCACAGCAAACAATTATACTGTACAGACAATTTAGGAATTTAGATACGAAGTGCGCATCTCGTATTTCACACAAAATAAAGTTAATCAGTAGTAAATAAACCTGTGAGAGTTTTTGTCAAGCGTTTTTAAAATTTCACCTAATACTTGTTGTAAAATAACTAATTAGTAGAAAAGAATTAACGTGTGAGAGTTTTTGTCAGACATCTTTTAAATTGTACATAGTACAATTAATATAAAAAAATAAGCGTGTGCCTGTCCAACATTTTTAATAATGGTACATCACACCTGCAGAGCGATAGTATCGATTATCAGCAACAAACAATAGTTCTACAATGTCACGTTTCTTATCACGTAACTACACCAAACGCTGATACGGAATATGCCATTGACACACACGAAAGAAAACGAGTTGCATACCTGTAGGTGTCCGTATGTTTAGCTTGCAATCCGTCGGGGGTGAGCCAGCACAGAAACGCCATGGTCGTCAGGATCTATTTATCCTGCTACCATAACTACAGCAATGATCCACAGCCAAAAGCAGCTGGTCCACGGCAACGAACAGGTAGGCCTACACAAAGAAAGAACCAATTTGGCCTCCAACTAAAAAAACTAAACAGAGAGTCTGATTAGAATGGGTACGCGCGGGGAAACTCACCAACACGCAAGTAGTTGTCGAACAAAAAAAAAACAAACGTGCATTGCTTTTGAAATACGGTGACGAATAATGTAGAAAATATTTCGACGGACAAGCTGCAGAATCAAATTCAACGTTCGTTCAAATGACACAAATTCGAACTCCAAAATTCTCGCGTTATCGAAGCGCGATTAAACCTGGAAAACACGGTTTTATCGGATAGTGCGCGACCATATTTCAACAAGTCTTTACATTAGAACAATAGAGAAAACCATTATACGTTATCTGAAGGTTTAACAAACTAACGGATACCTAAAACGGGATATGATCTATTTAGTTATCGAATAAAGTTTCGTTTTAAAAGCAAAAGGGATTTCACTTAAAATTATGTTAAGCGGGCTTATACTGAACAGGTACACTATATAGGATGTTGTTGAAGAATTTAACAGTAGCAACGGAATTTATTCGAGCGGGTATTGAATTAACAAGGGAGAAAAAGGGTATTTAATTTAGGGAAAAAAATAAACGTAACAAGTTGACGAAGTTATGCTACTTCGAAACTCATGATCAGATAGAAACATACCACTGTATAAACACGACATCTAGATCCTGTAGGTAAATTTTATAAGCTAGATTCTGAAGGAGGGGACAAAATTTCTGATCCTTAAGTTGATGGTACTGATGTGGAACGAATAGATGAAGTAGTTGTGACTCTAGAAACCGAATCAACACCCCTTGGCGATGTGGACTCCTATGAGTCGTCACTACCTAGAAAAAGTGTTAGGTTAAGACAGACTTTGCACTACTTGAATGACTATGTGTCTTCGACAATAAGGAGGGAAGAATGTAGCGATGTACAAATAGTTGTTCGTCATGACATTGGCTAGTTACTGCTTGTAATATTGACATTCCTAGTAAGACTTTTCATACTCTGTAATTCTACTTTAATAAAACCTTATCAAAGGTAGTTCTAAAATATACAATGGTTTTAAACTGTCTAAATATGTTTGTACGTCGATACTATTTGTCCTAATAAACCATTCATTTTTACACTAAGGTTGTGTTCTGCTCAAAGGTGCACACCATTGATCGATAGTAGATATAAATTGTAAATTGTGGTTACACCACTTGCTCAACGAAGGAAACTTTTCAAGAAACGTACTGTATAACTAATAACGAATAACACTTCTGCTAATTTTTCTTAATTATAGAAAAAATAGCCATTACTTTTGTTATATTTATCTCTATTGCCATTTTCATAGGAAATTGCTACAAAATGATCTAAATGCATATTGCTTGACACATAGGACTACAAGTTGTACTTAAATAAACTGCGTTTATCGCGATAACTTGGTAAATGAAACACACGATCGGGTATTTGGATTCGTGGGGAACAAGAGCAATAGATGTTATGGAAATGACAAATATTTGTTGGACCTGATAAAAATCTATATAAGTTATAGCATTAATTCATGCAAACTCAATTCAAAAAGACTAATTTATGTGTTTTCATTTAAAATTAATAGGGGTTGTAATGGGGTTTTTAATTAAGCATCTACTATTTTAACTGTTACGTTGACGTCTTTGTGCGGAACATACAGTGTTCACCATGTATTTAATAAACAGCATAAAGTACAAGTTCTTACGATTCTATTTGTTCTAAGTATGTAATAACAATAACGACTTCAATTACAAGATACACGCGCCCAGAAAGCCTTTGAAGTCGAAGGTAGAAGATTAAACAAAACCTTCAATTATATGGTAAATTGTGTACCTATTGAGCGAAAATATCTCTTTGGGTTCTAGTTATACATATCGCAATTAATTGAAAATCCCTTCGTAAAAGCTTGAAATACGATTGGCCTAATGTAACTATAGAATATAGATGTCCTTGACAGAAGGTTTATACCATTCAGAAGTAATATTAGCCATCGAGGACTTAATTTTCGAATCGGGACAGATGTAGTAGTGTCAGCAAACACATTTAATAGACTTTAAAATGAAATGTATCAAACGTTGAGTACTTAGTTTCTAAAAATCTAAAGTTCAAATCTAAAAAGAGTACATAGCAATTCTTAAGAACAAATGACCCTGTTCTTCCGAGAAAAAGGATCATTCTACTTTTGTATTGTTCTCATTCATCTATTATTTAAAACGAACTCAGCAGCTTGATTAAAATAATGATGACCAATTTCTGTATAATTTATTACGAGATGATGATAAAAGGTTTAAACTATTATGAGAGCAAGAAATCTGAGGAACTACTCTTTTTAAAGAAGTAAGTCAATTCTTTAAAAGTTACTGTTCGCACAAAGAATTTGAAAAAGGCAAGTGTAATCGTAAAGATTAAAAAATACGAAACCGTACATAATTTTAGCTTACACGAACTAAAACGTTTTTATAAATTTATATATGTAGGGCGCCAGGGTTCCTATTCTCGAGCTTGTACGAAAATTTAGTATACGAACTTGTGACGCGTCCATGTCGTATAGAATATATCGCATACGAAGTTCAAGTGGCATTCTCGAGCTCTTTTCGAAAGTAGATTCGAGATTTATACATCATACGGAAAATAAAGTTAACAACGCCGCTTTTATGACAAAAATCCATCCATTATAATGAACGTCCGTAAATTGAAGTTAGTTAAATGAGTGTATTGTGTGTTGAGGTTATAATCTTTTAACGCTCTAGTTGTTTAGTTATTTATTTGAATAATTTTGTCCGAATGAATGTGGAAAAAATAAGCCGGTCTGGGTATATTATGCATGAACAAAAATTATTTTTAATAGAGTTTATTAAAAAGCATCCAGAACTCTACAGTGGGAAGTGTTCAAAAGATTTCACTTTCAACCATAGCAGGCAATTGTGGCAAAATGTGGAAATAGATTTAAATTCTCTTCCTGGTGCAAGAAAAGATTGAAAAAAGTGGCGGAAGGTAAGTAACTAATATCTTCCAGAACATATGTTAATTTATTATTGTTAGACGTGGCAGGGCATGAAAACCTCCACCAAAGCGAAAAACGTAACTATAAGGAAACATTGTTGCGTAACTGGGGGTGGGCCACAAATTGATACTAAATTCACTAAAGATGAGGAAGACATTCTAGAAATCATTGGTGAAGTTGCCGTGAGTGGTCATCCACACATAGAGGAGTCGGAAGCAATTTTTGATTTCGCAAATATGGAATTGAGCATGATATTGCAACTGTCGAGTTACCTGCTAGTGAATTAACGGATCACGATTATATGGGCATCTCAACGTTAGATAATAGTCAAATTGGATAGTATGAAATTTTTTAAATTTTCTATAAATTAGTGATAACCCTATTGTAGACCCACAAAGTAGTCATCCCAGCTCGCTTCCATGTACCGATACACCATCCACCTAGGCCGCCCACAAAGGGGGTCAATGGGGGTCGCCTGACTCCCCCTGAATATGTTCCTTTGGTTTTTTTTCGTTAGAAATCGCAACACGAAGTGCACCTTCACTAGAGATTGAAGAAGATTACGATTTCACTATCGGTTATACTATTGTTTAAAAATAAAGTAAACCTAAATGTTGAGATTACACTACAGGTATGTCTATTGTCTAACTATAAATAGACCGACTTTGTATGTCATTTTAAGCAGGAAATGCAAATTAATGCGATTACCTTACAATAGTAACCCTAACCGCCCATAACAAAACTGTTATTTTCATTCTTTAATATCTAAATATCTTTACCCTGAAAGTTTCTATTCAAACGAAATATAAATAAAGGCTTTCATAATGGTTTCTTTTTTATTGTACAGGTTCAGGTACTCTACAACTAAAACTTTGGAATATTCTACAAATGTCTCATTGTGTTCTATTCTGAGAAAAAATATATTCTTTATCTATAACAGTAAAGTACGTCCATATCTTCAGTGACTTCAGTTTGTATTCAGTGTTTTTCGAATGCGGTGTACTTTTAATTTGTGACTTAGGAAACTTTATCTGACTGTTGAATTAGTAGAAGACGTGTATGTTGATAGATATTGATTGGTCATTTTCCTTGTAGTTATTGTTATCAGTGTTGATAAGTAGTGTAGTTACTGGTTTTTGTTTTTAAAGAAGGCCGAAGATTGCAGTTACAGTTTAGTTACGGATAGGATAGCAGTAAGTACTAATGTACCTAATGCGTGAGAATACATATTTAAAAATAATATTTATTTGCAATTGGGAGATTCTTATTTTTTTCTTCTTTAAAGTCTATTTGATTAACAAATCTCTTCTTTTGAAGTATCAGAAAAGTAAAGCGTGTTATTTTTTTTCAGAAATTCAGATCTAAGATCAGTAACAATACTAACAATGGATATTAGAAAATGTTTCAAACGAAATGAACTAAAAGAATCATCTAGCATAGGCTGTAGTAGCGGTGCTGGTGCTAATGCTATTTTTGAGTGTAATAGTATAGTACATAATAGTGTCAATGATCTAAATAAAGCTGGTAGTTCGTCACCTAATACTTTAAAATCTCTCACATGTGAATATGACACCAATCTTTCAACTGATAAGAATAAGTACATGCTCGATTTGGGCAATTTTGTTAACTCGAATGAAACACTTTCCGACGATGTTCGCTTTTAATTATTAACAAATCCTTACAAACCAGATCCTAAATATAATTTCAAGAACGATTCCGAAGAAAGAAGACGTGCTTTTAGATATGACTGGCTTCAACAATACGATTGGCTTGCGTATTCTCCAAAACTCAAAGGCGCACTTTGCAAATATTGCGTAGTTTTTCGGCCAACTGTTAAAAGAGGGGTTCTTGGTTCTTTCATTGTGAAGCCCTTCGCAAAATATCATGACTTTGTCGCTTCTGCAAAAGCACATGCTACAAACGAATGGCATCGTGATTCAACTATAAAAGCTTCTAGTTTTACAAAAATTATTGAAGGAAAACGTCTATCAATTACCTCTCAAATAAATGAAGCTGAGCGGCATTTGATTGAATCGAATCGCAAAAACTTATACCAATAATATCCACCGTCATTTTTGTGGTATGCATGATTTGCCATTACGAGGTGATAAAAAAGGTAATTTTGAGGATCTTTTACAATTCAGAATAGAAAGTGGGGATCACATTCTAAACGAGCACTTAAAGTTTTGCAAGAAGAACTCAAAATACACCTCTCACAGAACTCAAAATCAAATAATTTCAATTTGTGGAACATTAATTAGGGAAAAAATTGTGAAAGATGTGAATTTGAGTGAAGCATTTTCAATTCTGGCTGACGAAAGAGCAGATATTGCTGGGGTAGAACAGTTATCACTCGGAGTAAGATTTGTTAGTAATGACAATTCGGTCAGAGAAGAATTTTTAGGCTTTGTAGTCCTTACATCGATGAACGCAGATGGTATAAATGCTTTAATTTTAAACGCTTGTAATGAATATGGTTTTTTATGGATAAATTAGTTGGATTAGGGTTTGATGGTTGCTCGACGATGGCAGGTCATGAGCAGGAGTCCATAAACTTATTAAAATAAATATCCAAAAGCGATATACTTTCACTGCGCGTCCCATAGATTAAATTTAGTGATAAATGATTTGAACAAGATTCCGGATATTCAAAATTCAGTAGGTAACATTAAAGAAGTAATTACTTTCTTTCGAGATAGTCCATTAAGACGTAGATATGTTTCTAAAATTCCACTATTATGTGAAACACGCTGGTCCGCCAAATATAAATCAATGAGGTTGTTTGCGGAACATTTTGCAGATACTATAAACGCTCTGGAAAATTTAGCTCATAACCGTGAACTAAATGCTCAGACAAGAAATAGGGCCGGTCAACTTTTAAATTGCGTTTCTTCGTCGAAATTTATTCTTTGTCTGCATATTATGGCCAAATATTCTAGCAAATTGGAACCTGTTTGTAATGCACTGCAGTCTAAAAGTATAAACTTATTTTCCGTTAAACAGCACATAAATGAACTACTCAAACTTTTTAAGACACACCGTAGTGATCCTGAACAATATTTTAAAGAGGTTTATAAAAAAAGTGTTGAACATGCCCATGGTTTTGGATTGGAAATTACATTACCACGTATTGCACCAAGACAAACTCATAGGTCTAATTATCATATGGATTACATCCAAATAACTTAAAAGACAACAATATAAAAAGAGCATTGTTAAATAAAAAAGAAGAAGTTACAACATTGATAACTTTTCAGAACAGTTGCAAACGTGGGTTGAACTTTGGCAAAATAGAGAGATTCAACAAGATACAGACTTTGTACATTTGCTGGATAATGAAGTTTCTTTTTTTCCGGCCATCAAAACTGCGCTGAATATTTTTTTGGCATTACCTCCACTCCAACTACTGCAACAATAGAAAGGTCATTTAGTACGCTAAAGCGGGTAAAATCGTAGCTTAGATCAAGCATGTCAGGGGATAGATTATCAGGTTTTTGCATGCTTAGTGTACATAAGGACATGGTAGGTAGGGAGAAACAAGCATTTATAAATGAAGTCTTAAATAGATTTGGTCAAAACCGAAGAAGATTGATATTTTTATTCAAAAATGATGATGATTAATAAAACGCGAGAACAGTCCTATTCAGCAGTGCCAGTTATAATAGTTGTTGTACCCTTCTTAGTTCTTAGTCATGTTTGTTTGTGCAACAAATATTAAACACACTATTTAAAGTGCCGGTCGGATATTTATTTACTATTAATTAATATCTGTGGTTTGTGGCCATTTGATTGACAATGTGGCTTTTCTGTTTCCGTTAAATATGGTTGTGTCGTGTCTGTATTTTTACATTTTCTTACGGGCGGCTTATTACGTGTATTGGAATAAGTCCACTCAATTTTCAATTAGTGTGTGTTAATGTCAAATCCAATCTTTTCCATTTGCTACCCTGTGCATCATCAAGCCAAAAGAATTGATAGCCTACTGCACCAGAAATTTACCAGATTGGTAAGTAACTTTACACTTTATGAAAATTCGATTAATTACAGAATACTGCATTTATTAAGAAACTATCAATCCTACGTTTTTCTTTCAATTTCACATACTATAGCCGAAATCTCGAAAGAATGCATTCGCGTCATAGGTTTCTGAATTAAACACCGACATACTTTTAATGTATATCGCTTTTAAATTCAGTAACCTATGGCGTGAATGCATTCTTTCGTGATTTCAACTATAATATTAAAAAACGCTGCATTATCGATGGTCCTAACTGCTTTTGAGCTACTCTAAGGAAATAAGATTTTATGCCTTACATTACTTTCCAATACGTCCGGTAACGGGGTTGCATTAACAGTGTTCATCCTTTGTGTAACATAACTAATATTTTTGAAAGTAGTCTTGACCCCCTCTACAAATTATTCTGTGGGCGGCCTTAGCCACCACCACTCGTAAAGTTCCAAGACGAACTCAGCGTCTCCTACACACCATATCTGCGACACAGAAACTCTCGGTACAGATAGATAAAAAATTAAAAATGAAGGAAAATTATTATAACGAAATATTAAAAATGCTAAAACAAACTGCTGATGCTCAAACAAGCATAGCTATTTCTCTTGATGCTATTGCTAAGACATTATAGAAAAAATAAAGCAAATGAGCAACATTGTATGAATCCTTGTATGTATCACTGTATATTTAGTAGTTCATTTGTTGTATTAATAGTAAACCATTTTTAAAGTTAGTTTTTATTGCTATTTACAACTTGAAACATTGTAGTGAGTTGAAACCTACTGCTCATTAAATACATAAAATATATACATAATAATACCAGAACATGCTAGTGAAAATCTTAATGGAAACATGTCTATCTAGCAAAATAATTGCGTACAATCCTTGCTCGTAATAATCTTCCCGTCACTAATTCAGGATTGACTCTATTTAATTTCCCTGCATTGACTTCTGGTAGTGGATCGTTTAACATTCCAAAATCAATTTCGCCAAGATTTTCATCGCCATCGTCATCCCCTAACTCCACAGCCGGAATGTTGTTTTCAATACACATATTGTGTAAGACAGTACAAGCATTTATAATTTTTGTAGTCTTTTCAGGGTTATAATGTAACACACGATGTTTCAAAAGACACCAAAATTGTAGCTTTAACACCCCATTGCACCTTTCAATAATTGAGCGGGTGCTCTTGTGGCGTTCATTATACCGAGTCTCTGGTGTATTTTGATGAACATCGTTAAATGGTGTTAAGAACCAAAGCCTGTGAGCATAACCGGAATCACCAGTAATAATAAGTAACATTTTTAAATTCAAAAATTTAAGAAAATATACCCACCCAATAAACAAAACGAAGTTTGTCCTCTATTATGCAGGTTTTGCATATACTGAAAAGCATTACTGTTATTCCTAATATAACTATCGTGGGTGCTTCCAGGAAACCTCGCACACACGTTTAGAATTTTTAAATTGGCATCACAAATCTAAAATTATTTATGGTAAGTGAATATGGAGATCCCTTTATCCTGCTTACCAATTGGGTATTTATCGAATGATATTCCTTTTTGTTGATGTAAATGGCTTCCGGGTATACTTCGTCATTTGCAATGGGGGGATAAATGGCAATATGCGTGCAATCAATGCAGCCTCCTACTCCCGGAAAATCATTATTTATATAAAAACTAAAAAATATTAAAGTTAATAAGCGAGTATAAGCATTTTATGAAAAACAAACTTTGTCCGAGCTCTTGTAGTTTATGTAAATTTCTAGGAAGTCGTACATGATTATTAAAAATTGCTGCAGTATTTAATGCGTTGCTCACTTCCTCAATACATCTACTCACAGATGGTTGACTCACTGCATGATTTACATGCCCTCCAATATCTGATTGATAGCTTCCACTAGCAAAAAACGAAGACTAGTAAGAACCTGCAATTTTAAACAATCAGGTTATACCATTTGAGCACATAAATATCTTACGCTTACCTTTCTTTCAATGCTTAGAGCAGAGACTCTACTTGGAGCTATCAAATATGGTTGCACAGTTGTTATTAGATCTTGCACCATATTTTTTTGTTAGTCTATAAAGTTTCACAAAACTTGCATTACTGAGATCGCTTATAGGATCATCATAAATGTGAAATCTCTTTCCGACCCCGTCATTTGCAAGGTCTTCAGCATCCTCTAATCCTGCTAAAACATTTAATACAATTAACTCGTCGAATTATGAGGAATGAGGTTATGTTGTTGGGTGATGGTTATTAATACGCAACGTTTCCGTCATTTCATTGGTCTTTAAGCAAATATCGTATACGAAATCTCATTCTAGTACGGTTTTATACCATACGTTGTACTCCGTACGAAAACATTAGTATATGAAAGCTCATTTCGTATACGAACTGGTTCGAGAATATGCCTACGATTGTTGCGTATGGAAACTGACAAGTTTCGTATACGAATTGTGTTCGTACAAGCTCGAGAATAGGTACCCAGGACTGATACCATACATCAACCGCAGCCATTGATATAGCAAGCACGCTCCACCCAAAATACTTGTTATGTTAAACTTGCATCCCACCTGATTTGCAGGAGCTTTGCTCTTAACCAAATATTTAAAAGCTATTTGTTAACGCTATTTTAGTTAGACCTATATGGACTCAAAGTTCTATAACCAAACGATTTTCACCAAATTGACAGTTCTGTTCGGAGGTCACCACCAGCAGTACGCAAATTGATACCTTGTAACATGGGCTTCAATAAGTCTTGTGTAATTCTGGCACCATCTCCGGTGCGGCCGTGCGATCCCACACTTTGTCATCCTTGCATGCCAGTTCACGTCCGATAAAACTTCCGCAGTACCCTCTATAGCAGTTCCAGTGGTACCGGTAGCCTCCACGTTTCACCAACACCCGTTTATTCTTGTGCAAACTTTGGGCCCTTCATGCTATCCGGAACACAGGAAGGGTCTCTACGTCATCTTGAGCAACTTCGATGGCAATCTCCATTTGTCATCGGCTGCAGGTGCAAGTGCACTGGCATTGATTATTATTATCATTATTGTTGTTATTGTAGCATTTATTACTCTTAGTAGTATTGTACTTAGCATTATTTGTTACGAAAGTGATTACTAGATTTACGTTTAATTGAAATATTGAACTTGTGATCAATGGTATTAATATTGAACTTGCCACTATTGCCGTTGTACTTAGACTTTACGCGTTAACTTTGTGTATATGTTTATGTGCTTGGACATATATTTCAGGTACACGCAGAATGTGGTTTCTACTACCTACGCCGCTCTCCTCCAGCCTCCCACCTACCATCTTCCACTTTCTACATCCCACCTCCACATCCCAAACCCCACATCCCACCTTCCACAAACTGTTTTCCACCATCCGCCTCCCACCTTCCACCACCTATATCTCACCTCCCAGTTTCCGCAATCTACTTTAAACCTCCCACGATTTACCTTCCACGTTCTATCTTCCACATTCTATCTTCTACATTTTTCCTTCCACATTTATCCATCCATTCTCTACCGTCCACATTTTCCTTCCACATTCTTCCTCCCTCATCTTACCTTCCACATTCTACTTTTCACATTTTCTTTCCATATTTTTCTTTCCACATTTTCCTTTTCACAATCAACCTTTCGCATCTTTCCTTCCACGCCATTTTTACACTTAAGACGTCGGTCAACAGACACCTATAGACTGAACAATTTGAGGTTTAACTTTATATTTATTACCCCACCACTTTTTCACCGTCGCATACACTTGTTTAACTTTCTCTATGTAAGGGATGCACTCCCCATGTTTTTCCAGATATCCGAAAAAATTTAAGCCTTCCACTTTCGAAAGTGGGTGATCGCTATACGTTGTTGTACCATTAGAACTAAAATTTGCAAAATATTCCTTTGCCTATTCTTCTCTATAAAAACTCCCTAATAAATATGCTGCAGAATATTACTAAATACAATACATCAACAGTTTTGCAGATCTTCCGTTACTTTCTTCGACATATTTGCAATCGATACCGAGTACATAGGTGCAGGTCGCCAGTATAATTTGCTGTCTCTCAACAAAGTTAGACAATCTCTTAATGACTTATAAACATTATCTACCATACTACAATGAAGATATATATTGACTCCAATAATCTTGTACTACCATACCCTTTAGCCAAACAATATCTAAAAACCTTGCCTAACCGAGCATCCGCACCGCTAGTTAAATCGGGCATATGATTCCCTATATGTTTGTTAGTTATAGGTTAAGCAATAGCTTGTTTCCGCCTTGTTAAGTATTCCGAAAAATATTTAAACCTTTTAATTCCGTAACTTAATCTTCGTTTATTTGAGCTACATATGTACGATTTTTAATTCTCCAATGCTAAACTTATGTAGTCTGTTTCTACTACTATCGAATACTAAATAACCTAGATAAGATGCTAATCTATAGAGCAAAATCCAAAGGATACCGAAGGTATGCGAACGAATTCGAAGATTCGTTGGAAACGAAAGCGTTGGATAAATGCCTTCGAGTACAAGCACGCCAATATATCGTCTTGTATATTTAAAAGAAACAGAAGGATGTCGAAGACATACGAACACAGTCGGGAACTGGATAAGGGAGGAACAATCGTAATACAAAAAATTCTGCATATAAACATGCAAACGCTACAAATATATTGTTTTATACAAACTAGAAGCGAGCGACGGCTGCTGAAAGATACTCCGACCGCAGCCGGAGATTGAGTAGGGGGTAAAACGATAGCGATAGACAATTTTTACATGTAAACATGCAAACACTACAAAATATCGTATGTAATACACAATTCATACGAGTCTTCTTTATACGAGCTACTACATTTTCGGTAGTTCCCCTAACAAATTCTCTACATTACATCTGTTACTTACGTCCCACACGAACCGCATATAGAAAGTGTATATTTCTCGTTAATATTTTCCAATCATTGTATACAAAAATTATGTACATCCATATGTTTTACACTTTAGCTCATATCAAACAGACGCTTTTCGATAACTCCCAGGGCAGACTACTATTAAAGATTCCACACATTCCTCTTTTTTAACAAAATATTTGCCATTTCTGTATTACTTTATGCCCATACTATCCACAATCCTCATAATTTTAATAATTCTTTCCTCTTAATTGTTTAACATATTTTGATCGTAATTATATTTAACGCAATTATGTTTATTTCTAAACAGTGTCAATTCTCTGCAAAACAATTTTTTTATTACACACGGATTAGAATAACGTAATAAAATTAATCGGGACACATAGAGCTTTATCGGGGTATACCGGGCCACTAATACCACATTTCTTAACCAAACTAGATCTAAATGTAGTATGTAATCAAGTACCTGGACCACCGATAAAAATTCACAATTTAATTCCCTCTCTTTGTTATTGGTTGAACTGTGTGTTTGGTATATAATTGATTACATTGTTAATAAATTACGTTTTTAGAGTCTATGTATAATTAAAAGGGGTTTTAATATTTTAACAGCTTAAACCTGTACCGCTACTAGCCAATTTGCGACTTTTCGAAAAGAATCCTAACTTAATACAATAAAAAATATGTAAAAAACTGCACTTGTTTAATAAGTCGATTACCTCGATTTACAGGTGCAAGTGCTATAACAGCATTGATCAGCTATGTTCTCACGGCTTCTCAAATACATAGATGCCGCGATGACGTAGCCGATGCCTCCCATTGTAGCGCCCACGCTAGTAAATCTTGGTAATCGACTTAGTAAGCAAGTTCATTTTTACATATTCTTTATTGTATTAAGTATGAATTCTTTTTAAAAAGGGGGTGGGTGATACAGAAAGAACAAATTGGAAATCTCAACAAGTATTTAATATTAAACCGTTAATAAACATAGTCCCAAACGGGATATTTACGAAACAACAGAAAACCTATAATTTGTGTATAGTTGAAATCAAATAAAGTCAAGCATGACTCATCGTTGCGCATATGAATAAAACACAGCCACAATATTGTTATGCTACTCTATTATCTGGCTCTCCCCCATCTAAAAAGGATACCTAGAAAAATATTCGTCGGCTGTATAATTCAATGCAACCACTCTGAACGTATGTCCATAAAATATCTCCGTTTGTAATTAATTGTCAAACATTTTTAAGGTTAGGTTAGAATTTGTGCTTTGTTATTTCACTTGCGATTTTCTACTTTTCTTTTAAAGATAATTCTGATATACAACAAACAGTTTTTTTTAAAACTAAGAACCTTCTACACATTGAATAGTGTATGGTCAACACTTATCAAAATGAACACGCTTCGTAACAAACATTTGAACTCTCAAGCTCAGTTGTTGGTGATGAATGTTCTAACATATTTTGAAAGAGAACGTGATAATCACGGAGCCTTGGCCCCATTTGAGTCAGTATTGCAAGTATAATCAAATTTTCAAGTGATATGTTGTGTTTTAACTGTTGCTTATTGTTAGCGAACATCTGAGGCTTGTGGGATAGGACTTCTCTTCGTTCCATTAAAAAGAGAGTTTTAGAAACCCGAAAAGAAAATAAAGTTCCAGAGTCACCGAGCAAGCACCGAAAATGCAACAAGTCTAAATCGTCTTATGTAGATGGTTTTGTAATAGATGCGGTTAAACGAAAAATTAACGAAATGAATTCCAAACGTAATATAGTTTTCATAATAATTTTATTTAGTGTTTTTTAGTATTATGCTTTTAGGGCTCCATGTAACTGTTAAATCTTTACGACAAGAAATCTATATATATCTATATATATCTATATATATCTATATATATCTATATATATCTATATATATCTATATATATCTATATATATCTATATATATCTATATATATATGTGGTTGGAAATTGTTACATTATAAATAATGTATAGAATTCGTTAAAGAATCGAACTATGTTGAAAGACAACAAATTATATTTGTAAAATGCACCGACGTACTCGTTATCGATTGCAAATATATCGAATAAAGTAACCGAAATTCTGAAAAACTATTGATGTCTTGTATTTAGTAATATTCTGCAGTACGTTTATTGGGAAAACAGTAATACAAAGAAACTGACAGTATTAAAGCTTAAACTGCCAGTCACCATTAAGAATAATTGCAGGTTAATAAATTGTGCTATATTCGAATTTAGTTTTAACTGTTTACCGATTAGTTATATAGATGTTGCGGAAGATGAATCGAACAAGGGTGGTCTACTAACGACAGAGAGGTGTTATATTGAAGCTAGATGCACGATTTTGCAAACCTGGAACACACTGCTCGATAATTTCAGAAGATGTAAGCATATACGATCTAAGACTCATCCCTACAAGTAATGCTGCAACGCAAGCATTAAACAAAGAACAAATACATGCAAGAAACTTGAACCGTTCGGTGTAAAGTAAATAGAACCTCTGTCGACTATTTATATACTACCATTAAGAAAAGAAGATTAGAATTGAAAGAAGTATATTTAAAAAGGAATATAAGGCAAAGACAATAGTAGTATAACTATGGAGAAGCTGGGACAGCCCTTTTTAAAGGGTCATAAATATCTTGTAAAGGGTGTGTGTATTATGGAAAAGAGAAGTATGTCTGTGTGAAGGTCATGTATGTGTAGGTGTGGGTGTGTTAGTATTAGTTAGGTTTGAGGATAACGATAGTATGGCTATGGAGAAGCTGGCCGGCCCTTTTTAAAAGGATCATAAATATCTTGTAAAGGGTGTGCGTATTATATAAAAGAGAGGTATGTATGTGCAGGTGTGTGCGTGTAGGGTGTAGGGTATGTATGGTTTGTCGGTGATGTTAACGTGGAAGTCGTGCCGCCCTCGTGATAAAAGTGTGTGTGTAGATATCGATCGGGGGCGGTGTTGTTGTTGTTTTATTTTCGAAAAGAAAGGTATGTATCGTTATGTGTATAGGTGTGTAGGGGGCGTGCGTGTTTTAGTCTAAGACGAAATATCGTAAGGGCGCGCAAGTGGTGCGAACGTGTTTTTGTTTTAAGAGTGTGTTTTCGGGATTATCTCATCGGACACGTGCAAGACGTTTCAAGTAATCTTTTAATAATTTGAAAATGTTACGCTCGATGTGTCGTAGGCAATTATGATGAAGTATAAGAAGAATAAGGCTGGGGAAATAACCGCAAGGTTTTTATTACAGGTGTCGATAAGAAAAATTGCGTGCTGCGTTTGTATTTGAAAAAAATTTCTCCCCTACTACGAATAATAGTTTCGTCGTCTTGGTAAAAGTATTTGAAAAAATTTCTCCCCTACTACGAATAATAGTTTCGTCGTCTTGGTAAAAAGAATATCCAAAATATTTTTCTATTTATTATTGTGTAATTATTCGAACGGTAAACATCGTGTGTCGAAAGTGTAAAAATGTCTCAAGCTTCGGACGAATTAAAAATTCCAGACGCGCCTACCTCAACGCGTGCAATTTTAAAACAATTAAAAGTGCTTGCAACGTAGGTCGAAAACGTCACTATGAATCGATGCTGCTAAATCTGAAATGTAATCAGATCGTTTCTAATGCAAAAGCAAGCGTGATAGGGCGATCAGAGGGCAGGTATTAGTAAAAGAATGGATCCGGCGATAATACTAGTGCGAAGGACGACGACGAGGGTTATGCGAACGACGTCGAAGTCGACGATCCTGCTGAAAATTTCGATGGATTAACATCAAAGAAGAATGTCAAAAGACGTAGAACGTCGAACAATATCGTGTGGGTCGATTTGAAATCGGCTTTCGCCCGCAGGATACGTTCGAGTGCTGTGGTCAATTTATATCACATAGATCCCATGCAATCTTTAGAAGATGCATTCGCCCTAATAGAGCGACGTTTGAGAAAATGTTTGAGAAAATTTGGATCTCTTAAAATTAATTTCGTGTTTAACGGTGAATACGTAAAGCCCAACGCATCAACATCATCGTCTTCAGAAGCCGTGGATACATCGTCATCATCATCATCGTCGTCATCGCTCAGACATTTTACTACTAAAATTATAAAATTTTAAAATTGAAGACTTTCAAACTCAAGTTAAACCCGAAGCCATTCAGGAATTGAACAATAAACTGGACGAATATACCGAAAAGCAGAGCGGGTTAGCTCTTTCGAGAATATTAAATTTAGGCGTCAATATAAATCATGCAGGAACCTATAGTATGCATTCTTAAGGAAGGGGATAAGAAAATTGTCTACGAGATGATATGTTTATTTTAATAATCATATACGTTTGTAATATAGAAGAATGTTGACGGTCGAGGATCTTACGAAATTACCGCTCGAGTATATCGAGAGGCATGCAAGTAAAGACGTCGCCAAAATTTCGATAAATTACCGGAGTATTTGCTAAAACAATTATGGACGCATCGCTATTGTTTAGCGCATGGCTTACAATCGTCGTCGCATGCAGATCAGATAGATGGACCTCCTCTGCAAATAAAATCGTGTCCTGAATGCGCATGTTCTACCCCATATGTACGCGCGCACAACAACACATCGCAGCCCTGCAATAAAACCTATGAATGCAATTAAAATGCTCATTGTTCGAAATGACTCCTAAAGGACCGCCCGCAGCCGTCGCAGCATATCTCGCCTACTCTTTAATATGTAATAATTACCTATACATATTTAAACCGAGCGTGCCCTCCTGGCAAAGAAATCCGGTTCCCGTAGATCCTCCGAATGCATTCGTATGTTTCGAGGTTGTTGAAAATAAAGACGTTTTGGCATTGTCGAAGTCCGAGTCGTCACAACAACAACAACAAATAAGATGCTCTCGCTCTAAAGATTGGAAACGTATGGAATTAATTACCATGCAGCTGCAACAGCAATGGCAGCAGCAGCAACAGAACCATTCGGAAGAGGTTCCCTTATCGCCATCATCAGAGACGTCGTCGTCGTCGTCATCATCCGCGGTATCGAGAGACCTTTTAATTTATAAAAGTTATCTAGGAGGAGGAGGAGGACGCCTTCAACGACGACGAGAAATAGAAAACGTAGATGGATCCGGCGACGGCGAGGACGGCGGCGACGACGACGACGACGGTGCCGAATGGTTGAACAATGGATCCGCGGGCGATTGTGTCGGAGACGGAGTTGGCATCGATCCTTTTCTTATGTTTAAAATAAGATTTAAATATAATAGCAGTTTTACGGAGACCGAATGGTACGTCATGCCATGGAATCATAAACGAATCGCCATCGAAAGAGAAAGAGAGAGCGAGAAAAAAAAAAGATCGAGAATTTGATAGTTCAGATGGTGTATGGACGTATTTAGAACACATCGTACTTATGCAATTAATAGGAGCGTGGGCATACTACATCTATTACAAATATAAAAATAAACTATGCGCGCATGAGCAACATCGTTTGAGCTCGAACGAAAACCTACGCATGCAAAATAATTTTCAGTTCTAACCGGGAGGTATCTTCGTTCAGGGTGTGTATGTGTGCGTGAAATTTTGCACTTAATTAAATAGCAATTATGGTGAAGTATATTCAAGACGAAAATAATCATACAAGTGGTGACGACAGTCAAGTATTTTAAATAACGATGATGATGACGTAATTTCGTCATCATCATCATCTACGTGTGCAGTATCTGGATCGCCGCAAGTTTTGTCAGGTATTCATGTCTACGATAACGATCAGGCGATGGATCCTGATATGTAGCACCGAATACCGATTGAATTCCTCCAAGGAGAATGCGCAATGGTGCGCTCACGGTCATACGATCGAAGTGGGCTTAACCAAACGAAAGAGCAATATGGATTTTAGCCCTGTTATCAGACTTATATGCCCCAACAGATTTTGTAAAGAAGGCGAATTGCAAATGGACGAAAACGAGTGGAAAGATTTGTCGTCTATCAATATCGAACATAAATTTAGAAAATTTTTTTCCAACCGCTCGGATACTGCCACGGTTGCATCTGCAGGCGCTACCGCCGCCTCCGTAGTCGCAGACGTATGGCACTGGAGGCGTGAAATGCATCAGACGATCGACGGATACTTGGAAGTGGAATTTAAAGACGAATACGAGTCCATTCATAGAGTCGAGGTGCAAAACTGCTGCGGCTCTCGCCGCATTAGAATCAACAACAACAGGATCCGGATACAATGTTGCGCGAATTTCTCTCTCCCGCGAAGAATTTGCAAAAGTGTTTACTCTAGCGCCTCTTATAATGCTCAAATTAGAAATATTGAAAGGACAAGATTTTCAAGAGTTCTACGATAGAAATATAGAGTGCGTCCCCACTTGCCTTCCCGAAGAGTTCGGAGCTTACGCGTATAACAGGTGCAAGAGCAGTAGCGGCGACGGCGACGACGATGGAGGTGAAGGCGTCCCCCTCCTCGAGGATGCTGGACTTTATTCGAACGTGCAGGATCAAATCTTATGTCGAGTCGAGATGATAAGCGAATACGTATTTGGAAATCCATCCCTAAGTACCCTAAACGTTCTTTACGACATCAACAGACTCGGCTTATTAGAAATCACGCGCCATTTCCTCACGAAATTGTCGATGACGTATTATGTTTATATCAAAAGAATTTAAATGTCGAAATGAAACCTTTGTATTTTAAAGATAGTGTATGATCCTTTTTTGTAAATAAAATTTATTCTGTATGCAGTTATTTTTTTATATATATATATTTAAATTGTTACGTTATTGCAGGAGAGATGTTAGTCAATGTTGGTACACGGGGGTGAAGGGTTGTTCAACAACCTCTTAAATAAATTGCCCTTCGAACTGCACCTTCCTGGTCATAACTTCTGCGGTCCCGGAACCAGGCTACAAGAGCGTTTAAATCGCGGAGACAAAGGTATTAATCCTCTAGACGAAGCGTGCAAGCAGCACGACATCGCGTATTCGCATCACAAAGACGTGAAGCGCAGGCACGAGGCCGACAAGGTTGTTACGTGTAGCTTTCCAGTTTTGAAGTTATTCTGTGTTTTTTATAAAATCTTATCCGGTTCTCGAGGTTAATTTCCAACTCGTTTTAATTCTTTGTCTATCTATATTTCTGAATGGGTCGATTATCTTATCTAGCAGGTGTAGTGTGCATGAAGTCGATATTCATTGTTTGTTTGAAGCTTGTAAAAGAGTAAAGTGAACGCTCTTGGTTTTGTTGTGTAATTTTATAAGTGCGTATTGAGCATTTGTTTTAGCATCTCCTTGGGGAGGATCTGTAATTATACAACAGAAGTTAGTGGCGTTTGTCCACTTCCGTTTGTGGAATTTATTTGCGTCTCCGACTCTTCGCTTTTGCGATAAGGCCGTCCAACGTACGTAATTATTTAGGTACAGTATTTGTATTCTAATTATTTTTCTCTCATTTTAGTGGCCTTCGTTTTATGGACCATCTTTTAGTACTACCTGCTTTAGACTGCCGTCAGTACTACTTTTAGTAGTACCTGTTGTTTTCGCTTTCGATCACTGTTCCTGCTTGTTCCTTGCTTTTGTTTACAAATTTAAATTTGCTGTTCTGGAAGGAAGCAATAGTCGCCCCGCCGATTATCGAGCCCAGAGCTATGTTGCTGCTACTAAGAGTACTCAGGACACCTGGATCTCGAAGGTCGTATACATTTTTATTTTAATACCTGTTGTTTTTGTATCGCCTCAACAACCAATTTAAACTACGTTATCAGCTAAATTTATTTATGCTTTAATAATTACAAAATCCAGTTTTATCACAACGAAAGTTATATTTGTACATTTTTGAAATTAGAAGTAACGTTTGATAAATTCTTTTGCTTTCCCCTCGGTGTTTACACATGTAATCACTATTCAGGCGAACTATTGTGTGTACTTTTTCTTTGGATACCGAAGTTTTGTAGTAACAATTGTGACCTACAGTGTGTTTATATTTTTTTTTTGTGATCTGCTTTACTATTAATTTCACCAGATTTATATGCTATGTATTTTGCCTTATTTTTCAGGTTTATTTTTATGCTACGATATTTTGTTTTGTAAAAGATCCACCAACGAACGCGATAGATTTATAAATTTTAGAGATTATTTATCTCCGCGCCTTTGTATAACGGATGAACGGCATGCCTTTCGTCGCGTTTTAACTTGCGTTAGTTACAACTTATTCATTCGCATATCTTGCGGTACCCCGTGTATGTACCGAACCGTTCGTGGGTCTCCACGCATCACTTTATTTTCTCTTGTTTTTCTGTTAGTACTGCACCACCTTAGGTGCATTATTTACACCATATTCTTATTTTAAGATAAGCATCATTTTCCCCAGTTTTGATCAATATCCACCTCTCTTTATGTACCGTACTTTATATATACATATTTTTTGTGCATTGTGTCAGCTGTATTTGTGCCAAGTAAATATTATACGTGTTCCTTGATTATTATTTTTTTATTATTGTTTTGAGTTAGCGCGTGACGATTGTGCTGCTTGGATATGGTATTTGGGAACTTGTGTATGAGTTGGAACCTTTGAGTCACGGTTCTATATTTTCTTTGTGGCAAGACTCTGGCGCCCTTACTCTTCGAGCTTCGCCATTCTGGTCCTTAGTCGAAGCCGTCAGCCCACGACCTCCTGGCTGAGCAAGCCACCCTTCCCTTCTGCCATCGTTACAACAGGGACCAATTACCTATCGTTCTATTTCTGGTTTACCATCAGCGGTGACAAGAAGATTTTGGCGCCCAACGTGGGGCTCGAATTGTATTTTGTCTAGCACGTGTGTAAATTTTGTTTGTTTTGTTCTTGGAAGTGCAAGTTTGTACCTGGGTGTTTCGGATTTGGTGATTGCTTGGAGTCTGTTAGAGATTGGATGTTTTTGTTTCTGTTTTTTGTTGTTGTTATATATATATTTTTTGTTGTGTACTTTTCTTTTTTGACATTTTGTTAATATGGAAGTCAATCGCTTGTTGAGTGATGAGCTTACTGTTGAGTGTTTGCTTCGGAATCTTTCCTGCAGTGGTACCGTTGAAGAAAAAAGAGCTCGTTTGTCAAGCATCTTTCGTCAAAAAAATGTTGGTGTTAGACCTCTGCCAGTTGATTACGGTAATTACCGACCTGACCCGTCCAGAGAAGTTATGTTATGCCAAGTTAAGGCTACGGACCTTGATGTGAATATTAAAAATTTAAGCGCCGCGAATAAAGACAATGATTTTGCGCGCATTAATGCTCGTTTAATCCATTTGAGCCGACGTGTTCAATTATTAAACACTTGCCACCCCGAGTTATCCCCTACTGTGTCCGAATTATACCGGTTTGTTGAAGAATTAAAATTTCTATTAGACGCCCGCTATGCGACTGTTGATAATACTGTTCAGGTACATTATAGTAACCCTGAAAACAACTTAGAAAATATGTCACCCACCGAAATACAAACACCTGTTGAACCAAGACAATTTTTCTCGCTTCTCGACCTATTATTTGTTGGAATTGTCGTCAGGAGAATCACTTGTCGATTAATTGTCCAGCACCTCGTAAGATTCATTGTTTTGGTTGCGGAAAAGCCGATGTTATTCGCCGCAACTGCCCATCGTGTTCAAAAAAACTTGCTTTTGAGGCACTAACGGACCGTGTAGTTGCCTCGTCTGATAATCAACGGTCAAATGTATTTGAAACTACTACGAAAAATCTCCAACAACAAGCTTTGCTAGATTATATTTTGTGTCAAGCTAATAAAGACGAACGACCTTATCTGTTGGTCAATATACTTGGAATTGAATTTAAAGGCCTTCTTGATTCTGGTGCTTCCAGAACGGTAATAGGCGATCGTGCCTGGAAACAGTTAAAAGAAATTTGTAAACTTAATACAGCAAATGCCCAACCATGTACTGTGGCAAATGGCAAAACCTGTGACAGCATTGGCTCCATTTGTGTCCCGATTGTACTTAAAGACCGCGTAAAATTTTTTGATATTTTGGTAATTCCCTCGCTATCCAATTCGCTAATATTGGGAACCGATTTTTGGAAAAGAATGGAAATCGTGCCTAATCTTCGTGACGGAAGTTGGATTTTTGCGACTTCTGAAAATGATTTGTGTCCTTCAATTGCAAGTTTACAAACGGTTGACCATCTTACTCGGGAACAAGAAATCAAACTTGACGAATTAATTAAAAACAATTTTGTTAGTAGGGATGAGGCAATAGGTTGCACGCACCTAGTCGAACACGAAATAAATACCAACTCCCCACCTATTAAACAGCGGTATTATCCCATTTCCCCCGCACTTCAACGTCATGTCGATATTGAACTCGATAAAATGTTAAGTGATGGTATCGTAGAACCATCATCATCTGCTTGGGCTAGCCCTATTGTAATGATTAAAAAAAAAGACCAATCCTACCGATTCTGTGTAGACTTCAGAAAATTGAACAAAGTTAGTAAACCCGACGCGTACCCACTTCCATACGTTAGTAGTACGTTAGATAAACTTAGGGATGCCCGCTTTCTGACCACTTTGGATATAAAATCAGCTTACTGGCAAATCCCTATGTCTGAATCATCCCGTCAATACACGGCATTTACCGTCCCCAACCGGGGACTTTTCCAATTTCGCCGAATGCCTTTTGGCCTACATAATGCCCCGGCTACGTGGCAGAGATTAATTGATAGGGTCATCGGTGCCGACCTCGAACCCTTTGTGTTCACATATTTGGATGACGTCATCGTAACTACTCCTACTTTTGAAAAACATCTTGAAGTATTGAAAGAAGTTTTTGATCGTATTACAAAAGCTGGCTTTAGGCTCAGCAATGAAAAGTGTAATTTCTGTAAACCAGAACTCCGCTACCTCGGATATATTGTTAATTCTTACGGACTACAAGTAGACCCGGAAAAAGTTGCCGCCATTATGGAACTCCCTACACCTGCGAATGTGACCGCAGTACGCCGAATTATCGGAATGGCTTCGTGGTACCGACGTTTCGTGCCAAATTTTTCCTCCATTATCACACCACTTACTACATTGTTAAAAAAGAACCGAACGTTTGTATGGACTGAAGAATGTGAACATTCGTTGCAAATTATTAAAGATTTTCTTATTTCTGCCCCGGTGCTTACGTGTCCGAACTTTGATCTACCCTTTGTTGTCCAAACCGATGCTTCTGGTTACGGTCTGGGCGCCGTCCTTACTCAATCGTATCCTGATGGTGAAAAAGTGATCTGTTATATTAGTCGGTCACTTACTAAAAATGAAAAGAAATATAGCACTACCGAAAAGGAATGCTTAGCGGTGCTATTCGCTATTGAAAAATTAAGACCGTATATTGAAGGGTCACACTTTACAGTCGTGACTGACCACTACAGCTTAAAGTGGCTTAACAATATCAAAGATCCTATTGGCCGCATCGCACGTCGGGCTGTGCGATTGCAACAGTACGATTTCGAAATAATACATCGGAAAGGCAAAGACCATTTAGTACCGGATGCATTGTCGCGTGCCGTGCCTGATATAGGAGCAATTGAATTCCCAGCTATTAACAATGTGGCCGATTCTTGGTATCGCCGTATGTATACCCAAGTTAGTGACAATCCGCAAAATTTTTCGGCCTGGCGTATTTATAATGAACAGCTATATAAACACCTTCAACCTCGTTATAGCGAACTATGCGCCGACGATGATCAATGGAAACTCGTCGTGCCCAAAGAAAAACGTATTGAGGTTATTTCCCAATGCCATGACATACCCACCAGTGGTCATGCTGGTGTATATAAAACATTCCATCGGGTTAACCAGACTTACTACTGGCCCAAAATGCATCAAGATATTGCCAAATATGTTCGCCGCTGTGAGATGTGTGCCCGCACTAAACCGCTCCAGCAGGCTCCGATCGGTTTAATGGGAGGACATTCCCAAATATCTCGCCCTTGGGAAGTTATTTGTGTGGATGTTATCGGTCCGTTACCGCGCTCTACGCGAGGGTACGTTTATGCTTTAGTTATTGCCGATTGTTTTAGTAAATTCCCTGTAGTATTTCCCCTCCGCAATGCTACTGCCGTTTCCATTACCAGATTAATTGAAGAAAATGTATTTTTACTCTTTGAATACCCCTACGTGTCATTTGCGACAATGGCGCACAATTACGTAGTCACCAGTTTGTTAATATGATTAAAGGTTATGGTTGCAAACTTTCCTACACCGCCAACTACCACCCGCAGGCTAATCCTACGGAAAGGGTGAACCGCGTTTTGAAGACTATGCTTACCGCCTATGTGTCAGACAACCAGAAAGAGTGGGACCGTTATTTACCGCAAGTTGCTTGCGCCATACGTACCGCTAAACATGAAGTTACGGGCATGACTCTACTTTATAAACTTTGGCAGGAAATGTCAATTAATTCTACCAAACCGTTAACCGTTGAGACTGAAGAAGACGAAGACCGCGATTTAGAATTTAGACGAGACGAAGACCTGCATGAACGTTCGAAATTATTAAAAAAGGTTTACGTGCACGTGAAGAAACGTCTTGGTACGGCATATGAAAAAGCTAAGAAATATTATGATTTACGTAGACGGTCAGTGGAATTCCAAGTAAACCAATCTGTGTGGCGTCGCAACTATGTCCTCTCTGATGCTGCTCGCCACTTTTCTGCTAAGTTAGCGCATAAATTCATTGGTCCATTTACCATACATAAAAAATTATCGCGCTGGGTGTATCAACTCAAAGACCCAGATGGGCGTATTGTTGGAAATTGGCATGCGAAAGATTTAAAGCCGACTGTAGGTGCGGATGAAGATGAGGTCATTGAATAGTGGTACACTTCCTTATTGCTACTGTGTAAATATCTTTATGTTTTTTTTTGTCCTTGTATATGTGTTTTGTGTGACAGTTGGTATGTGAGCGGACGTTAGCCTCTGAGCGTGTTTTCTGACGTGGAAAGTCTCCTTTTGAGGAATCTGGAGGTATACGCTTTGTTTGAATTTCGGGAGTGTTCTGTGGTTATGAGAAGCTACTATCTTAATTGGCTTTTTCTGGCTCTGGTAGGTGGACAGAATGTTGAGTTTGTGACTTGTTTTTGTTTTTGGCCCTTCGTCTGGAGAAAATTTTTTGTGTGAAAAATTTTCTTTTGGTGGGAGGGGGATTTGTTACGTGTAGCTTTCCAGTTTTGAAGTTATTCTGTGTTTTCTATAAAATCTTATCCGGTTCTCGAGGTTAATTTCCAACTCGTTTTAATTCTTTGTCTATCTATATTTCTGAATGGGTCGATTATCTTATCTAGCAGGTGTAGTGTGCATGAAGTCGATATTCATTGTTTGTTTGAAGCTTGTAAAAGAGTAAAGTGAACGCTCTTGGTTTTGTTGTGTAATTTTATAAGTGCGTATTGAGCATTTGTTTTAGCATCTCCTTGGGGAGGATCTGTAATTATACAACAGAAGTTAGTGGCGTTTGTCCACTTCCGTTTGTGGAATTTATTTGCGTCTCCGACTCTTCGCTTTTGCGATAAGGCCGTCCAACGTACGTAATTATTTAGGTACAGTATTTGTATTCTAATTATTTTTCTCTCATTTTAGTGGCCTTCGTTTTATGGACCATCTTTTAGTACTACCTGCTTTAGACTGCCGTCAGTACTACTTTTAGTAGTACCTGTTGTTTTCGCTTTCGATCACTGTTCCTGCTTGTTCCTTGCTTTTGTTTACAAATTTAAATTTGCTGTTCTGGAAGGAAGCAATAGTCGCCCCGCCGATTATCGAGCCCAGAGCTATGTTGCTGCTACTAAGAGTACTCAGGACACCTGGATCTCGAAGGTCGTATACATTTTTATTTTAATACCTGTTGTTTTTGTATCGCCTCAACAACCAATTTAAACTACGTTATCAGCTAAATTTATTTATGCTTTAATAATTACAAAATCCAGTTTTATCACAACGAAAGTTATATTTGTACATTTTTGAAATTAGAAGTAACGTTTGATAAATTCTTTTGCTTTCCCCTCGGTGTTTACACATGTAATCACTATTCAGGCGAACTATTGTGTGTACTTTTTCTTTGGATACCGAAGTTTTGTAGTAACAATTGTGACCTACAGTGTGTTTATATTTTTTTTGTGATCTGCTTTACTATTAATTTCACCAGATTTATATGCTATGTATTTTGCCTTATTTTTCAGGTTTATTTTATGCTACGATATTTTGTTTTGTAAAAGATCCACCAACGAACGCGATAGATTTATAAATTTTAGAGATTATTTATCTCCGCGCCTTTGTATAACGGATGAGCGGCATGCCTTTCGTCGCGTTTTAACTTGCGTTAGTTACAACTTATTCATTCGCCTATCTTGCGGTACCCCGTGTATGTACCGAACCGTTCGTGGGTCTCCACGCATCACTTTATTTTCTCTTGTTTTTCTGTTAGTACTGCACCACCTTAGGTGTATTATTTACACCATATTCTTATTTTAAGATAAGCATCATTTTCCCCAGTTTTGATCAATATCCACCTCTCTTTATGTACCGTACTTTATATATACATATTTTTTGTGCATTGTGTCAGCTGTATTTGTGCCAAGTAAATATTATACGTGTTCCTTGATTATTATTTTTTTATTATTGTTTTGAGTTAGCGCGTGACGATTGTGCTGCTTGGATATGGTATTTGGGAACTTGTGTATGAGTTGGAACCTTTGAGTCACGGTTCTATATTTTCTTTGTGGCAAGACTCTGGCGCCCTTACTCTTCGAGTTTCGCCATTCTGGTCCTTAGTCGAAGCCGTCAGCCCACGACCTCCTGGCTGAGCAAGCCACCCTTCCCTTCTGCCATCGTTACAACAGGGACCAATTACCTATCGTTCTATTTCTGGTTTACCATCAGCGGTGACAAGGTCTTGCAAGAAGCGGCTTGGCGGCGAGTCAAGGCCAAAGATTCTAAGTGGTCCGAGAAGCTCGCAGCGTTGGGCGTAACGGCTGCAATGAAAGCGAAACGCAAACTAGGAATGGGAATAGACAAGAAAATGGCCGTGAAACTGGATCGTCGACAGCGAGGAGGACGACGACGACGACAAAACGACGACGTCGAGTACGTCGATGCTCGGGTAAATTCAAAGACAATAACGGTAACGTCGGCAGAAAATGATCCTTCAGAGGCGTTCTTATAAGTAAAATATCTAAAGTAATCAGAAAACATTGCATAAAGAGTAAAGGACACGGAGATGCTTCGCATAATCGTCTCATTTCGAGCGCGATGAATGCTGCAAAATTATAGTCAACAGGATGGGAGGTCGTTCGAAAATTAAAGTACCGCGCATAATACCGGTGCCCAAGCGAGGAGGCTTATTGCCTTTGATTCCGATATTTGCGGGTCTTTCGGCGCTCGGAGCACTGGCCGGCGGAGCGTCGAGCGTCGCAAACGCCATCATTCGGCCAAAATGCAAAGAGGTATTTCGACGAGAACGCGCGTCACAACAGAGCCATGGAAGAGAAAAAGTCGGCAGCGGATTGTATTTAAAGCCTCACAAGAAAGGTAGCGCCTTGTACTTGAAGCCTTATCCGGGGATTCAAAACGGATGACTTCGACGGTGTCGAGGAATGCTAAGCTCGCCACCACCACCACCACCACCCTTACACCTCCCATGCGCGCATTGACCGATCTCGATCTGCACAAATATGCTAAAGGTGTTCCGTATTTTAGAGGCGTGTACATGCGAGACGAGTTGCCGCTAAAAGACGCGACGGAAGCTTAGCACCGCCGTGGCGAAACGAAAGTGGTATTATAAATTTAGACGATGGATCCGGTCCGGGCACGCATTGGGTCGGTTATAAAAAGGGCCAATACGGTGATATACTTCGATAGTTTCGGAGACCTGAGGCCTCGAGGAAGTCTTAAGATATTTTCACGGTAGCGATATATATTATAACGTGGAAAGGAGCAAGACTTTAATACGATCGTGTGGTCATTTAGTGTTGAAATTTTTACATAAAGAACCATAATGCCCTCGGAGCGCTACAGTCATGTCTAGGACATTCACGATATTCGGGTATGGAAATACCATCAGCAGCGGTACGCTATACCCACCTGTGAGACTGAACGATGGCGGTACGTACACCTGCGTCTTGGTGGGTCTTTACACGTGCAACACCGTTCGAAATATTTACGAGGGAAATAATAAGTTCTATTACGATAAAGATAAAGAAATCACCATCGACGAGGGATGCTACGAAATAGACGAGCTAAACACGTTCCTGAGAAAAAAGATATTGGAGTCGGCTAAAGCCAACAAAGAAATTAATTCGTCCGTAACTTTGGACGACGACGGATTGGTCGACGGCTTGTTTTCTTTAAGAGCTAATAATAATACCCTAAAGTGCGAAATAAAATCGAAATACTCCGTAGACTTCACGAAGCGCGGCAACATCGGTCGAATGCTGGGATTTTATGATCGAATTTTAGAGGAAGGTCGTTCGCATACGTCCGATCGCGATGTGAAAATAATTTCGGTATCTAATATTTTCGTAGATACTAACATTACGACGGGAGCGTACCGCAATAACCAACTTTGTCATAGCATTTACGAATTTGGCCTAACCGTGCCCCCAGGCTACAGCATAGAACAACAACCCAGCAATATAATTCGTTTCCCTCTGTGCGTGGACGAATTCGATAACATTACGTTGAGACTGGTGGATCATACGGGTGAAGCGGTTAATTTTTCGAAGGATACGTACCTTTGCGTTCGCCTAGAGCTAAGACGCGAATAATAAAATTATTATTAAGTTAAAATGGGCGTCGTTTACGATGACGAGCGTCAGCATCAGCAGCAGCAGCAACAGACGTTAGCCGCAGTCGTCAATATACCTAGAAAAATCCGCGCGTTGGGCATTGTTATCGTCGTTGCTGCCGAAGTCTTCTTCTTCTTCTTCTTCCTCAAAAACAAACCTATATAAAACGCAAAAACGTTCTCGAAATCTGCAGTCGCACGCAAATCATCGTTAGGCCATAACGAAATAAAAAGCGGAAGAGGTGTGAAAAGCGACATCATATTAAAAGAAGAGGAAGAAGAACCTCGCTCTTAGTCGCGCAGACGCAAGTTTCTTAAAAGCGCTCGGCTACAAGCTTTTGAATACGAGATAGAAAAAGTACTAGAAATGGCTAAACGTGGCGGTAAAATACGTGGTGATTTTGGTAGTAGCACGAAAATGGTCGCAGATCACATCTCGTCGGTGATTAGTTCTCCTTTGAAGAAATTACGTTTCGACGAGGTGGCCAAATTAGACGTATTCAAAAGGCCTCGCTACGAAGAGACAATTTCGAAAGAAGATTATTATTCGTATTTACCCTTCACGCGAAACACAGACCACAGCGATAGAGTGATTATAGAAATCCAAAATTCCGATGCTATAACCGCAACCTACGACAGTTACATTAATATTAAGGAACGTTTTCGGTGAAAACCGAAGGTAAACCGTATACGATAACGAACAACGCAATATTATTCTTGTTCGATGAAATACAGTACAAAATGGGAGCACGCATGTGGTCGACGTTTGTAAGCAGCCTGGTATAACGTGCACGATGAAGGGTCTCGCTTCGTATCACAAAAATTCAACGGTTTGAGCAATAGCACCTGGGACCCTCGAGGAGATACAAACGCCGACATTTTTAAGAACGGACGCTTCTCGTGCAATGTGCCTCTAAAGCATATTTTTGGATTTTGCGAGGATTATAAACGAGCCGTCGTAAACATGCCGCAAGAGCTTGTTTTAATTAGATCCAAGAGCGACGTCAATTGTTAAAAGAGCGACGAAAACGAGCTAACATTTAAAATTACTAAAATATCGTGGAGGTTCCGCATTTAAAGCTTAGCGATGAATCGAAATTAAATTTATTCCATCATTTGCATAAAAATCCCAGAATTGTGGTTTACTTTCGTCGCTGGGAGCTTCACGAGTTGCCGTCCTTTCCGTCTTCGAAAATTCACGTTTGGCGTATTAAGAATTCGAACGAATTAGAAAACCTCGATGGATTCTATTTACTCTTCAGCATGGCAAGTATGATAATGCGAAGCAATCGGCAGCCCAGTTCAATCACTGCAATCTGACAAATTTAAAAATATACCTTAATTCCCAAGAATTTCCACTTCAAGATATGAATTCGGACTTTGCCAATAACGATTATTCGACCCCGTTCATGCACTATTCGAAATTTCCGGAAAACTATTATGCAGGCGCGAGCAATTTGAGCTACGCTCTGTGTTGTTTGAACGACTATCAGCAATTTGGCAATTGTCCCGTGTTCGTGATCGATTGCAGTCGTCAAGAAGAATCTATTAAAAATTCGGCCGTCGATATACGTCTCGAAATCAAATCCAGCAACATTTTCGATCAAACCACTAAAGCATACTGCTTAATTTTGCACGACTCTATATTCGAATACGATCCGTTTACGGAAATCGTTACGCGTCATATTAGCGAATAATAGACATGAAGGTTATTAAACAGAAACAATCTCTACCGGTTGCAAATATGGATCTAACGGTCGAGCAGGATGATCCTTATTCCTATTTTGGAACGCGCAAAAGCACGGAGATCTCTTACCGGCCAGCATAAGATGCATCGTATGCGGACCTTCTGCGTGCGGTAAAACAAACCTGATTTTGAGTTTGTTACTGGCACCCAACGGATTGGAATTTGAAAACGTTTACATTTACTCCAAGTCGCTATTTCAGCCCAAATACGATTTTTGAGTCGAGTTTTGAGACCGATCAAGGGACTAGGCTATTACGAATTTAGCGAAAATTCTGAAATAATTTCACCGCAAGATGCTAAGAGTAATTCGATTTTCATTTTCGACGACATTCAATGTCACGAACAAAACGCGATTCGTCAATATTTTTCAATGAGCCGTCATAAGAATATAGACGCGTTCTACCTCAGCCAATCGTATGCAAGAATACCGAAGCATCTTATTCGCGACAATACAAATTTAATTATAGTTTTTTTGCAAGACGAAATGAACTTAAGACATATCTATTCGGAGCACATTAATACCGACATGAGCTTCGAAGATTTCAAAAGATGTGCCGTCTAGCGTGGGAAAAAAAGACGGCGATGGCAATAAAGCCGGATACGGATTCTTAGTGGTAGACAAAGAAAAGCCATAAACGAGGGCCGCTACCGTAAAGGATTCGATCATTACATATGTATTTAAAATCACGACGTTCGAGCGAACTTTCATCAACGCAATGTCTGCGGCTGCGATGAGACGAGGACGACGACGACGTCACTCTACGAATTTAAATCGAGCCGTAGTGCAGGCCACTAAAACGATAAGAAAAGTTTTTAGATTTTAAACGAGATCAAAATCGAGCTCAATTAAAATACGGAATGAAGCATGCTCAATTACTAGAACCGTTAAAATCGCAATCAAAATTCTCTGCAAGTAAAAGTCCTAATTATATTCGACGTCAGAATGCGGAGCACGAATCTGATAATGTCGGCGACGGTTCAGATGCCTTACTTAAAAAGTATGCCGACATCCTGTCCAAAAGCGAGGATCCCAATATAGACGATACCGGAATCGGCATTCAATACGACGACCTTTCGAATAAATGGTCTATGGGCAATTCAGAGTTAGCTATTGCAGACGACGGATCTACGATTAATATTAGAAATAAAAAATATCCTATTACGGAGGGCTTACTTCGATTGTTAACTTATAAGAAAATCCCTTCGAATAAGAAAACGCCTGCTGGCAATTCTTGCGAGCTAGATGTAAAAATTACATCGATATTTTGAAGAAAACCAATGCATATAATAAACTGTTTCGCAAGGATCTGCCTAAAACGCCCAAATATAAAAATTATATCGTTCCGAATTTAACACCGTCGCCCGTGGCGACTAAATATCTACGCCTCCTCCTCGCCGCAGCATGCTTCGTCGCCGTCACCGTCGTCGTTGTCGTCAAGAGAGATGAATACAGCATCGGCGACTCCTACGATTCCCATGCAATTACGATCCAAAATAACGAAGAAAAGAAAGGTCTCGGTATGGATAATTTATCGAAAAAGACAGCCATCGAGTAATATAAGCAGAATTTGGCGATACAAAAATTCGATAATTCTAATCATGAGATAGAATACGTTCATTGGGACTCGCCGGCCGAGCTGGTGAGCCGGCTTCGTTTGTTGATGGCCGAACGTTCGGCGGGCAACAATAGCTCTCAGAATCAAAACGAATTTCTTTCTATTATATCCGAATTAAAGGAGGCGAAATTAATCGCCTAATAAAATATACACGTTCTATAGAATAGTCTCAGAAATAAAATGGTCGTCGATAAATTTGGAAGAGCGTATGTTGCCAGAGACTCTGGAGGCGGAGGGTTTGGTAATACGCTGCGCGCGGGCCTCCTGGTGTAGGCTTTAAACTAACTCCGGAAGGCGATTTCAACATAGAAAATAGAAAACTTTGCAACGTAGGCAATCCCGTGACCGGAACGGATGCGGTAAATAAACGAAGCGCCTTGGTATTGGACGAGGACGAGAAAATAGTTAACTTGAAGGATTTTAGAATAGTGAATTTGGCCGATCCTAAAAATCAAACGACGGCGTAAACTTAAAATTTTGCAGCGAAAAACTCAATCTGCGTATAGGCAAAGCATTGGAAATATGTTTGACCGCTTCATCTTCGGGAAAAACGCATGCTAATAAGAAACTTAAATTTGACGCCAAATCGCGATCCATTGTAAATTTGCACGACCCCGCAGAGCTCGGCGATGCCGTTAACAAGAGATACGTGGACTCGACGTTGTCAGAAAAAGCGCAAAATTTTATGAAACTAACCACGATCGACGACGGTAAGGCCAAGAACTTCGACTCTCGAGGCTTGAGAATTGTCAACATAGGCGAGGCCGAAGATGAGCACGATGCCGTTTCTAAGTTCTATGTGAACGCGAGAATACAAAATCTTATCGAAGGTGTCGCCATTCACCGCGATAACGTGATCATTCGAGATGTATTGCAATCGGTCGTTCAAGTGTTGAACGAAGTTGTTTTAAACACGAACTTCCTGATTTTCAACCACTTGAAATTAGACGGAGTCAAGACGTCTGCTGGAGACGATTTACAATTTCACAAAATTAATACCGACGTTATAAGACACCTGCACGTGTTATTGGAGCAAGATAAAGCCTCGTCGTCTAACTCTCATACTCGTGTCAAACCTTAAAAATGTCTAAGAAATATAACGATAAGGAAATACTAGTGGATGAACTGCACAGAGGGGTTAGAATAAATTTTCCACGTCGAAGAACGATCATCAAATCTTATCACGACTTATTCCAAGCCGATATTGCTGAATTTATTCCATATTCGAAATATAATAAAGGGCATAAGTATATTCTACTCGTGATCGATTGCTATTCGAAATATTTATGGACGAGACCGCTTAAATCCAAGAATGGTCATGAAGTCACATCTGCGATGCGCGAGATTCTAAATGAAATTAAAAGATCGCGGCGCCTTTACCGAAAAATCTGCAAACAGATAATGGTACAGAATTTTATAACGGCCAATTTGCACGGCTGATGAAGGAATATGGCGATATTAATCATTACTCCACATATAGCTCAATCAAAGCCGCCATCGTAGAACGTGCAATCAGAACGATAAAAAACAAACTGTATAAAGCTTTTAGTCTGAGAGGCAAATGGAAGTGGATTGATATAATCGATTCGATTGTATCGAAATACAACGATACGGTGCATTCGACCACTAAAAGAAAACCCAAAAATGTGACCGCGAAAACGCGTCTGAAAGTTTACGATAAATTAAAACTGGCGACTAGAAAACCTCGTTATGCCGTGGACGACTTTGTACGCATTTCAAAATATAGAAGTATTTTTTCTAAGGCAAATAGCAAGATTCGGCATGACCATAGAGATTATTAATATCTCCGTAAAATAAAAATTTATTCGGCTTGGATGGATCATACGTTTGGGGATAATACAGTATTGCCCGAAATAAACAGTACTGAAATTGTAATTGTTTTGTATATTTAAAAAATACATATTATTGACACTTTATTATATGTTCTAAATGTGCACCTCCTCGTTCGAGACAGACTTCATAACGATGTTCTAAGTTTCTGGTCATGTTATTGAATAAGGGTTGTCTCAGGGCTGCGAAGAAGACTCTAACGGCATCCTTTAATTCATCGATGGGTTGTGGTGCCCGTTTGAAAACGGCATTTTTAGCCATGCCCCAAATGTATGCGTCTGGAGGTGTGAGGTCTGGAGAATGTGAAGGATAAGGGAAGTCAGTAAATCGTGATATGAATTTGCTTGGAAAATGTTCTTGAAGAAATTGACGAATTGCGGCAGCAGTATGGCAAGTTGCCCCGTCCTGCTGAAAAAATTGGTTTCGAAATGCCAAGTTACGTGCACGACAGAATTGACGTAGATCAGCGATAAATCGTGTTAAAATTTGTCTGTACCTCTGTTGATTAAGTGTGACTTGCCTACCATTCTCTTCGATAAAGTACGGACCAATGATTCCGTGTCCGGAAACAGCACACCAGACACTCACTTTTTCACTATGTAAAGGAACCTCTTGAACCTCATCGGGTCTGGCAAAGCCCAGAAATCGATTTGTGCGACGATTCACATAGCCTGACAAGTGAAAATGTGCTTCGTCTGAAAACCAAACATTTTTCAAAAATTCAGGTTTTTCATACAGTAACGCGAGAATTCTGGCGCAATATTCCACTCTACTGCGATAATCCCGAGGATGTAGTTGTTGATGTACATACCTGAATCACATACGAAAATGTACCCAGCTCCTTCAGGATTCTTTGAAAGGAAGTTCTTTTTAAATCAAGTTGTAACGCTGTCCTTGCCTGGCTGACTTTCGGATTTTCTAAGATTTGCTCAAAAACACGTTCATGGTTATTGTTGTTGTTAACTGTCCTGGGACGCCCCGAGTTTCCTTTTCGTTGGCACAATACACTACCTGTATTTCTAAACTTTTCAATAACCTTCAAAATTACAGCATTACTTGGAGAACGTTTATTAAACCTTTGTGTGAATTCATCAGACACGTATAGCAAACTTGCACCATTATGTCGGCCGATTCCGTATGAACGAAAATAATGCTCTACCAGAAACACTTTCTCCTTTGTACTTAACACCATTTTTAACAATTAGGCCCTACTAATTACTTGTTTGAGGTTTACTTGACAGGTCTATACTAGCTAACTTGAGTGTGGCAGCGCACGCATAAAAACACCGCCAACTTAGTTTCAGTACTGTTTATTTCGGGCAATACTGTATTTATTATTGGATTCTACATATCGTTTTACGACTTGAGTAAGGCCCCCCCGAATGCCTCTTTCGATCATTAAAAACATGTCGACGTCACAAATTAGTTCTAGCCTGATTTTAGTATATAATAACATGCTAGACCACGAGTAGCTCGCCAAAGTCACAAAATTTAAGGGTTCCAATTTGTATGTTTCAAGACAATTTTTTCTAAAGTCTTGGAATATATCGCAAAGTAAAAGAATGTCGCATTTTAAATATAGGTCCGCGTAGTCGCCTAAATTTTTGCATTTAAAAGTGCTCCATACGGTTTGCGCATGAATATATTCCGATTCTTCAATATGTGATTCATTAAGATTGCTATAAAACATTCTATAGGAGGAAGATTTTCTTCGCTTAATTTCAAAATGTCATCCAAATACTCGTAGGAAAAATACCCTTGCGCATTAGCAATTTAATGCGATCCGGGTTTAGCGAGCTAAATTCCTTTTTTAAAACTTTAAAGTCATCGAAAGACAACTCGCATGCTAATTTTTCCAATGACATTGCCATAAAGCGAAAGGAATCTATGAATCTGAACGTCACATTTGCGTCGTTGTATTTTTAGAAAATGTTATGTATTTTTCATTATTCAAGGGTATTATATTCATGGGGCCTTCGAAAGCGTTAGCAAGCTCTTTAATAATAAAATGAGCATCATAATTGCTCAAATTATGATAGACTACGGGAATAATTGGAAATAACCTAAAATTTAAATTACAGCTGCTATGCGCAACACCTCTTACAGAACCATTCATGTGATCGTGATCGATAACCTTTTCGTCGTCCGGCAAGAAATCGACTTCGCAAATAAAGCACGTTTTTGCCGTCGAGGCATCTATAGAGGACGTAGCAGGCTCGTTTTTAAAAATGCGCTCCCATAACATATGGCAATATGTTTTAATTGTCGCACAAACCAAGAAATGCAGTCTGTGCCCGTGTATGAACTGTAATATGAAAGAGATTCGTCATATCCACAATAAAATAATATCCTATTGAAAACGGAATATGTTCCTGGTATTTGAAAGTGCGTTCTGATTCGGAAGCTCTTTCGGTTTTTTAATAAGGCATTCTATGTCAGAATAAACCACCATCGGCACAGGTATTTTATACTTAAAATCTTTAAATTGTAAATATTTGTTTTTTCGGAGGGTAAAATAACACGACACTCGTTAAGTTTTTCGCATACTTGCTCGTGGGCATCGAGACGTTTGCGATCGAAAAATAGGAGAGACATCTATCGCATACGTAAAAGTGACCCGTATGTTTAGTTAATTGACCTCTCACAAGTGAGGCTAAATTTTTATAAGACAATAATGATATCTAACGCCCCGTTTATAATCTTTAATTTTTTTTAATTCTTCCAAACTTTTTCCAACTTTATCGGCCTCGTCGCCGTCGTCGTCGTCCTCGTCGCCGTTGACGTCTTCGCCGTCGTCAGAATTAAATTTCAACAATTAACAGATTAACGTGTTTATCTCGTTTTTGGCTAGTTAATTGTACCGGTGTTACGATGTATCGAGCGCGTTTTAAAATAAGAGCAAAACATTTACAGAAATATCATTCTGCTTTTCGAATTTCGATATATCCGATATAGGCATGGGGCTGACGAAATTTTTCATATTAAAAATTTCTGCAAAATGCGGATACGAAGTTGTGCGATTAGCATGCTTACCTGCTGTAGGCTTAATTATTCCGGCTAAAACGCTCCAATAAAAGCATGAAAATCATTGTTTCTAATGTTTAAACAGGCCTTTTGTTTTGAATTGCGATAGGAAGAGGCATGAAACAACTCGCGTGAAACATATCATAGCATTTATTAATATTAACATTTAAAAATAATATTTCGGATAGCGTGAATCCTGACCCGTGCATTGCGTCGTTCTCTATTTTATCCAACAAGCGTGTTGCGATATTGCACGCAAACCACTCGTTAAACTTCTCTAAATTGCCGAAACAAATTAAAAAGTTGGGCGTCGAAAATACCTAGTTTGAAACTCATTTTCGTTGAGCGCGACGGAAAATTTGAAAAATCGCACGCTAACACGACATTAATTTTAAGGTTTACCGAGTGATTTTTAAAAATCGTATACAATTTGGATAAAATTAGTTTTTTACAATCTTCGATAAATAAATTAAGATCTTTATGTGCAACATTAATAATTTGAGCTGTTTGAATTCTCGATTTAAACGCAGACACGATCGGCTTCCAAACCAATTCAGAATGTCGAGGCGTGCTCCGAGAATACATCCATTGTTTAGGAACATTCTGCCGCAGTAGTTTTTTAATAGATTTTAAATAGCATTTTATATCTTTTCATATGGCATAGAAGATTTTCGAATAGATTCAGATAACTAGCCGAGAGCGAAGAAGAAGTTTGTTTCACCGTTCTTAAAATCGATTCGGTGTTGTGAATGTGTGATTTTAATATTCGAACCCAATTGCGAAATACTTTAGTTTTACGACATTTCGTTAAAATTGCGTGCACTTTTCGATACAACTGTAGCATCTGATCACAACACATCGAAACGCCCGCGTCCGCTTCGATTTTTCTGTTAGTTAACATTTTTTTTCGTATTTCAATGCCAACTTTCTGTATTTTGAACCGTGCAATTTTACTAATACGTTCGGCGTATCGTCTTTGGGCGATAAATCGCAGGACCATAAAATGGCTTCTAATTCGGCATGCAGTTCCCGTTTTATTCTAACAATTTGTACGAGTTTAAAAATCTTATACAAAAGGATAAGTCTAAGCATATTTTTCTGAATCTGTAATTTTAGTTGATTTTATAGAAAATACATCTGTCGTTCTAACACATTTACTATAGACAAATAAATCGCCGATTTCATGCAAGCGCATGCGGAGGGTTTTTTGCAAATCAACAAAGAATTAATAAATTGAGTTGAAAACACGAATTCTCTATTTTTAAGTCCACGTATAGGCAATCGGTTCTTAGAATTGCATAAAAGAAAATGTCACTTTCACATTTATACTGAAAATTAAACACTGTTTTTAATGGCGATACGTCAGATTGATCTACAAATCTAAACAACCTAATACCGGCCGAGATGCTTTCGCTAATATTATAAAATGCCCTTCGGTCGTAATTACATAAATTAAAAGCTTTTCTTTCATACGAGACACGCCGGTGAAGCAAAACGCTATTGTGTTAGAATACGAATCTTCTAAGCACGTTAAATTGTCGAACAAATTAAATTGCATGCAAAATAGAAAAAGGGCTCGAGACCCAATCAAAAACCGTCCCGATATTTAAAGTCTTTTAAATAAGCAGGCAATTCCTTGCATGCGATTCTATAAAAATTATGTGGATAATCCGCAATTAGCATATCACGATTGTAATGGGTTGCTGATCTAATTCTATATTCAATACTCATAACTTTAAAAATCAAGATGTAAAAATACTAAAATTATAAAAATTAATTACCATGTATAGGTAGGTATTCTAGTGTGATGACGATACGGATGGCTTTTTTGCTCTTGCCGTTCTTGATTTTCCTTGGGAGGATCCGTGAGGGCTGATGATGATGGATCCTTTTGTTTTTCGCCCATGCAGCAGAAGGAAATACTCGCTGCAGGATTAGGTTTACCTTTAAAATAAACGAATTTCGTATTAGTTTTTAAATAAAAATTAAAATATTAAATACTAACCAACTTCGAACGATCCTAGGTAGTGCAAACAAAGGCATTCCTGTTTATTCAGCTCTTCGATATCTTTGTCGCTAATTACGTCCGCGATTCTCTGCGGAAGGAACACAACGCATTCTTCTAATTCGACGAGAATGATCCGAGAATTTTCTTTGACTGAAGAGATTTGATGCTTAAAACCGGATAAGGGCGCTGTAGCTCGAGATCTTTGACTTTTACGGTCTTCTTCCTATCGATGCGGCTTACTGAATTGATTTTTTTAATTAACTCCATATTTTAATTCTAATTACGAATATAATTACATAAAGTTAAAAATATATTTACAATTATTACCTGTTTTTAATGCAAGCTGCACGATGACAAAACACGTTGCACGACTCTCAAACTTATATTTTACAAGATAAAAAGCCTTACAAGGATCCTCTATTTATATAACTCCAAATGACGTACAATTTATTACGCATCTGAAAACCGCTCCCCACATACACGATTCAGACATTAACGATAGCAATTCATTAGAATTAAATAGCATTGCCCTTGTTTTGGACAAAAAGCTCATTCAAATTAAAACGTTATCTTTTATTATGCGGATATTGAAATCGCATAAAAATTTTTATTCAAAGATGTAAGTAACAAAGACATTTTCGCCGACTCGGCATCGATAAAAGAATATAAAAAATTTCAATCGTCTATATTTCGAGGATTTATAAACCATATTTGTTAAAAGTAATGGGTTCCTATATAATTAATGATTCAAAACGATGTGTACTGAAATTAAAACTTACTCACGAATGATGTAATCTTAAACTACAGTATTTTCTTAACGCGTTCCAAGAAGCTATCTTTTATACATACAATGTTTTAACAAAAGCGATTCCCGACTTCGATATTAATAATAATTAATAATTATACAAACATACTCGATCATTTATATTTTAACTTCCGCTTTATATAATGAATGTATACTATACAAAATTCACGACCACTTTTTATTTCTCGGCAAAAATACGATTTCGTCATCGTATATGCTTTGGGTTCATATAATGCACACAAAATTAAGGAAGAACTTTTTTACCATTTATACCGAAACAATTACATTTAAAACGTCTTGCACGTGTCCGATGAGATAATCGCGACCCCGTTTTTTTCTCTTGCCCGACGATCTGAAATCTCTGCGTTATTTTAAATACTTCATCATAATTGCCTACGAAAACATCGAGCGTAACATTTCCAAATTATTAAAAGTTTACTTGAAACGTCTTGCACGTGTGTCCGATGAGATAATCATGACCCTGTATTTGTATACGAATTAAACAGCGCACTTTCATCATCTTCTCTCGGAGGGCAAAAATACACGCACACGTCATCGATCGAACCATCTTGAGCAAAAATACGATTACGTCAGTAGTATAGCTATGGAGAAGCTGAGACAGCCCTTTTAAAGGGCCATCGCAATTTTTTTCTTATCGACACCTGTAATAAAAAACCCTTGCGGTTATTTACCCAGACTTATTCTCGATCGCGACCACCACCCCCCCGAAAACACACTCTTAAAACAAAAACACGTTCGCACCACTTGCGCGCCCCTTACGATATTTCGTCTTAGACTAAAACACGCACGCCCCCCCTACACACCTATACACATAACGATACATACCTTTCTTTTCGAAAATAAAACAACAACACCGCCCCCGATCGATATCTACACACACTTTTATCACGAGGGCGGCACGACTTCCACGTTAACATCACCGACAAACCATACATACCCTACACCCTACACGCACACACCTGCACATACATACCTCTCTTTTATATAATACGCACACCCTTTACAAGATATTTATGATCCTTTTAAAAAGGGCCGGCCAGCTTCTCCATAGCCATACTATCGTTATCCTCAAACCTAACTAATACTAACACACACACACACCTACACATACATGACCTTCACACATACATACTTCTCTTTTCCATAATACACACACCCTTTACAAGATATTTATGACCCTTTAAAAAGGGCTGTCCCAGCTTCTCCATAGTTATACTACTGACAATCATATTAAACCAGCAGTATAAATATCTAATAGAAGAAGAATGCAAGATGGCACTGTTGAAGAAAAGGGTGATAAATCATTTTAAAACCCACTGATAAAATTTGAACATATATGGCGTATATACTGTTTCTGCATTTACAGTTAATAAACGAGGAACTAAATATGTAGGAGCTTTTACAGAGAAGATTTTACAAATCCCATTTTACTAAGATGTACAATGTAAGAGAAGAGCTTGCAGGACAAGAATACATGTTAAATCCACTTAATGGAATTGATTTTGATTTACTTACACAGGAGAGCATTCTGCAACATTTAGAACTAATAGTATTACAAAATACAACGACCATCCACGTTCAAAAGTAGACGCCTTAAGGTTATTTCGGATATCTGAAAAACATGAAAAATGCATCCTTTACACAGAAAGAAGTGGAACAGTTACAAGAAAATCTAAAGCCACCAATAAGAGAGGTACATATTACGAAGACGAGCAAATAAATAGAGGAAAAGCTAATTGTCGGAATTAAAAAAGCAGAGCACAGAAACAAAATTCGTTATATTCTCCAATTCTGCAATTAAGACGTATCCAATTATTGGTTACAAAAGGAACAACAAGAAGAAAATATAGATTTAAATTACAAAATAAGAATTAAATTAGATAACTTAAAAACAGTCCTTATTAAAATAAATAAACGGCTGTATTATATAGGATGGCATTAGTTTTATGTCATTAAATTTAGGAGGTGATAGAGTTTGATTAGATAAACAAAAACCTATAAGGCATTTTACTCTTGGACCGCTTTTTAAATGTCCGACCTAGATCAACTTAAGTAAAGTTTACGACTGCTGTTCTTTAAGAAACAACTTACGCATGCAAGTGTTATCCTGAATCACATAACGTACATATAATGATTTCACAACAAGTGTTCGAAATTTCCACCGTATTTGTAAGTTCGTGGTTGGTAACAGTTCTCGGGTTTCCGTATTTTCAAAAAACAACAAAAACCTCAAATAACCTAGACCCAATTATAATTAAGTTCCAACACTGCGTTTAAGTGCATTACCTAAGCACGTAGTGGAACACGTAATATCAAACAGGTGAAGCACACAAAATCTAACCCCTGTTACGAGCTATGGAATGAAAAAATATTCAACTTAAAATAGGATATCGTATTCTGCATAAACGCTAAATTGTAACAAACGCAAAACTACAGCAAAAACCCAATACGGTCGACCGCATAAGCATTATGGAATATAATTTTTTTGTGGTTATTATTTAAACACGCGAATGTAAAAAAAAGTTTAAACTTATTTCAGTAGCAGCTAAAGTGCAATGAGTTATTTCGCTTCGGCAGCAATAATGCACTCCATTTCACTAATATAAGTTTGCTGAAAGTCACAACTTAATTGGTCGACTTTCGAGCATGATGTAATTGTATATTTTATTTGTGACCTAGTTAAATTTGCAGTGGTTTTAAAACATTTTTGATACTTTTTTGTGTGTCCGTTTGTAGCTTAACTACTTGCTTTAGACCACAGATTGATTAACAATTTTTGTTTGTCTTATCGATCTCTACACTCCCCTGTAAAACTAATGCCACCCTGTACATACAAACATGCAACTAAATATAATAAATAGCAAAGCCTCAACATCACTAAGCTAGTCTTCTACCAACGATTTTAAATTATGTTAAATAAAACTAATGCCGCCGTGTATATGTGGAAATATAACTATTATTTAGTGTATTTTATATTACGTAATTTAAATTTATTGTGTAAATTAAAATTAGAAGTTGTTTATTAGCTAATGTTCTGCGATGAGACTTTGCATTTTATGCCTCAAGGAGTAACTTCCTCCATAAGGCTGTTACAAAATATATTACTATCCTATATTCAAATAATTGCAAGTAATTGTTTTTGTATGGGTGCGTCATCTTTGTAAATTTTTAGGTCTTGGCTATGGGTTGGTCCATTGTTAAATTAATTGCAGATTCGGACTTCTATGGAAATTGGACTTGTCAAATACTTTGCATGCTAAGAACATGTTTAGAAGTAAAATGATAGGCGTTTAGGGGTGGTAGAACCATTAGGGGTTGATCCTAAATGAAAGTAATATCGGATTGAGACTTCCGAGAGAATTTGAGACCATGCAATGCTGTATACACTAAGAAAATATTTATAAATAAAAAAGTTGGAAAAATTCGGATTTTGGAGATATACCCAGCCAAAGATTGTCAAAGGTTAAAATTAATTGCGGATTCTTACTTCCTGAAGTTTTAGGCCACCTAATGCTTTACACGTTACGAAAATGTTTAGAAATAACAAAGTTATAAACTTAGGGGTTTAAGAGTTGTAAAACTGTTAGTGGTTGGACCTATATTAAAGTAATGTCGGATTGGGACTTCCAAGAATATTTGAACCTATCAAATGTTTTACACGCTTTGAAAATGTTTATAAATAAATGAGTAGACGCTTAGGGGTTGTAAAACTATAAGGGATTAGTTTTAGGTTAAAGTAATGTCGGAATGAGATTTCCGAGAGATTTTGAGGTCATCCAATACTTTACATGCTAAGGAAAAATTTGTGCGTAAGAAAGGTTAGAAAAATTCGTATTTAGGGGTTGCATCTCTATAAAGCGATTATTTCCATAGTGGGTTATCGCTTTGTAAAAATGTAAAACATGCCAATACATATACATTCTTTAGAACTTTCAAGCAATTCTGTGCCACTGGAACTCTCTAATTATAAATATGGTTTTCTGCCACCTAAGGGCATACTAATACGGAGTCTTAAGAAGTAATTGATCGTACATCCAAACGAGTAGGTGAGGGAATACCTATAGAGGTATTATATATTTAAGCAACTCCTTACAATTGTTAGTGTGGCAACATCATAATGGGTTTTCGCTGTATATATAAAACAGCAAAATCCCAAAGGTATAATTATCGTGCATTTACAATGTGGTAAAAGGTAATATATTTGAAATACGTATAGAAATGGGTTTTCGGTTGCCAGTATACACGGATGAAAATGCCACATGATTTTTAACACATCAAAGCTTCTAATGTAAAAAATAATAGGCCAAGTGTATTAAAATAAGTGACAAAATCTATAGTATATCTTACAGCGTCTTAAAATTTTATTGTCAACTTAACATGGACACTTGTCGATATTAATAACATCGTGAAGCGCAGACTTTAACGCCCGGAACAAACATTTTAAATAAAAAAACTCACTCCAAATACTTAAACGCAAACTACATATTGTACTTCATTAAAAAGTCTCATTAATATTATACGAAATAGCAGGAAGCTTTTACAATTTATGATACACAGCGGGGATTTTTCAAAAGTCACTTAAACTTTTGAAATTTATAATACCGCGTACTTTTAGGATAAATCGTTTTAACCGAACTATTCAACCATTGCATTAATTTCTTGCTAAAATTTTCCCGAATATACGTGTTGAAGCATTTACTCGAAAGCTGAGAGGCTTAGCTGTCATCACGTGCAGTATAGACAGCTGTGAAGTTTTAAACACGTAGAATGCATCTTCTTAAAGTCGAAACCTATTAGCATAACCTCATCTCTTATTTAAATTCACGGCAGACGTTAAAACACATTTCTTAGGTTTGTTCAAAACTAAAGCATATAACTATATCTTTTCAATATTACATGTGCTACGATTTATCGTTGTTTGAGATGGAGATTAGAATTATAGTATTGTAAGCTTTTTGACGGTCCAATATATCATCTGTAGACCTTACTACTGTCCAGCATCTTTGATGTCAAGATTATTCCAATTCATATACAAATTTTTATTCGGTAGTGTAGGAAATATGAGGGAAGGTGGTAATTTGAGTATAATGTAAGAATGCATTAACAGCACCTTTAAATACAACGCAAGTTTGTTTTAAAACAAGATGCTTCTTGTCAATGATGTAATGTTGTTCATCTTTGTACTTTAAATCGCCATGTTACTCAACACTCATACTAGTTAAATTAAACTAAACACATCTGACTAAATCATTTATTAATAACAATTAATGCAAAGACGTTTTCTTGAATACCACAGTTCATCGTCGCATAAGTACCCTTCAATAGATTACAATTCAAAATACACTTATGGTTTGCTACGTACAGTTACGTAGCTTAAAAGCCAAAGAAGAAAAAAAAGAAATTGACCGGGCTCATTCGGTGAGTGGGCGGGGTATAATACATCCAAAACTAAAGAAAGGCCTGAAATAAAAAAAAACGCACTAACAAAAACCTCTAATGACTATATATATATATATATATATATATATATATATATATATATATATATATGTAAGATAAATATTGGGGATACATTATAAGAACAGTCAATATTACTAATTTTATACACACACATATATATATATATATATATATATATATATATATATATACATATTACTGTGATATCTCTAAGCCCTTGGCTGCAATCAAATGCTGTGATATTACCCTATACCACACAAACACTCGTGAAATTGTTAATTTATAATTTTTCTTTTGCCTCGACTAGCTGATTCAATTAAATAAATAAAGCACTTCTATAATACACAGTATAATGATTGAATATTTACAACCCTTTTAAATATCTTTTCCCTTTTTAAATCATATACATCTGTCAAATTATTAGAAAATCAAGCCAGCAAAACGAGATTTTTATTACCTTAAGAGACCTGTTGAAACGTTTCAAAAATGTCTATAGCTTTTCATAAAATTTATACAGAAACCCCCAATTTGTCGGCTTTTACACTTTAAATTATGATTGAGATAAAACAGTTTAAAAATAAATTATCAAAAATATTTGAGATAAAACAGTTTTAAAAATAAGTCATATCAAAATCTCTAACCTGAAGTATTTTCATAGGTGCTCCGAAGAATTGAAGTGGATATCCAAATCGTTATTGGTGCGTTTATTTCAATGAAAGGTTTTCCACTTCCGCAATATAATATTTACCATCAATTTGCTTGAGCAGGCAGCATTGTCCAAAATTGTATTTCATATCGTAATGGCTCGTAATTAAAAGTTATACAGGAATCGTAACATTATTTTAATTGTAATTTAAGATTGTAATTTATATCGTATTTCAGATTGTCATTGAGATGGTCATTCAGATAGACATTCAGATAGGAATTCAGATGGACATTCAGAGCCCTGTTTTATTTATTATTAGAAATGTTATAATTTCCTAAATCTTATTTACTTACGTCTCAGAAGTACGGCACAATTTTCACAATTATACACTCTAGAATTTCACTGTTAACAAATATTCACGTAAATATTTGGCACTTTCAAGTATAGTAACTGCCCAGTTTCAAAGTATACTAACTCGATATTCAATTCTCACGTGTGAGACTGAATTTGAAGGTATTGTGCATTATTTTGCGCATTGAAAATAATACTTATAACTAAATTTATTATGGTATTTAAATAGAAATCTAAAGGCGTATATAAAGCTTATTAACGTTCCATCAGGAATTTAAAATTTTTATTGTTACGAGTACATGGGTTTTTTTGTGTTGTTGTAAAAGTATGCGAAGTACAAAAGCATACATTATTCATAACTAACTGGGTTATCAAGAGCTCACCATACTCTAGCGTATACTAATTTAAAATAAATTATAAATATAGAAAGAAAATAAGGTATTATATAGGGCCCATTTACTCCGGGTCTATTCAATGTGTTTGATATTTTAAATTAAAATCCAGAACAGTACAAAAATAGGATTTATTGAGGTGTAACTTGATCTCTGAAAAGTGGATAATCTTGAATTTTATTTGTAAATAGTGACAAAATAAATATTGTATGATGGTTGTATTATTTTGTGGTTTTATTGAGAGTGTGCGTGAACGATACAAAGTATAATAGTGAATCTAGGTATCCAAGTGGAGGCCCAAATGAGTTAGCCTGGGAACTTAAGAAGAATTAAGGTGATGAAGAGAGGAATCTGGGTAAGAGATTAATTTTTTTATTAAATTTTTCTACTGTGTGCAATTTTCGATTTTTGGAAAATTAGTAAAATTTTCGAATGTACTTTTGTGACTGAGGCACGATTTAGAGAAGGTTACACGGCAATATATATATATATATATATATATATATATATATATATTACACCAGAACAGTAGTGCCAAAATGAACGTAACATAAAGGAAGCAATACTTACAATGGCGAACTGCCGTTTTTAGGTCTCTCACATTTATTACAAAAAAACGAACAAGAAATTGCGACCCTAAAAACACCAGTAAAAGAGAATGTAGAGTGAGAAGCTAAAGAAATTAGCCAGCTAGAAGTAAGGACAGGATTTGAAGTATCATTCAAAGACCTATTAGTAGTAGGATGACAGTTGGGACAGTTTTGGCGAGAAACTCCCTTATATCCGCAACCGTAACAGTGGAGTATTTTAGGACGAGTACAACGTGTCGAAACATGACCAGGTTTGTCGCAATTAAGGCATTCGACATGACGAGTAGAAGTAGAACCAGGTAGAAGGACAGTAGAAAGTACGGAAGAAGTATCTGATCTACCGTAGGAGTAGGAGAAATCTTAACAACTCGGTCATGTAGATTAAAAGTATTTTTCTCAACTGTAGCAGACTTATACGCAAGATCCGGTTCGGTAGGACCCATAGTTCGTGAATTTATTTCGTCTCATAGGCGTTTATTATAATACACGTGTAGGAATTCATCGTTTAATAAAGTAACTACGTCTTCTCAACATTTGAAGGAACGCTGATATGCTCGGAAGAGAAGTAAAGCCTTTCCGGTAAGTAATTCCGGAGTAAAAAGAAAAAGTTGCTGAGCAGAAATATTACGCGAAACACTGAGTTCCTTAACACGAATCAAGAATTGCGGTAGAAAACCTTCACATGAAAAAGAGAATCAGTTTAGCAAGCGGGTATCCTTTAGTAGGGGTCATAGTATTGGCAGTAGTAGAAGTATCCAATTCCTCCTCGGAATCTAAAGAAACATAAGGGACTTCTTCGATAACGGTGGAAGCTACATTAAGGGTTTGTGGACTGGAAGACGGCAGTTGACTAAAATCAGCAAATGTAACACGCTTGAATTTTCTAACAGTTGCCTCAACATCAGAACGAATGGTCTGTAAAGCGAATAATAATTTATTTGTAAGGGTTTCTTTCTTAGAGCCAACATCAATTCACAACGTCGCTGAATGTGTACCCATAAGTAGCGTAAACGAGCAAACTTACTATCAGTAACATCCTCAGTAAAGTCATCGGAAGAAGGTCCAACTTCAGTAAGCGGGCGTTTAATAGCTTCATGATCCTCTGTAAACGTAATTGTGTAAGGGCTAGGAGTAAAAGACTGATTCCTTTCCACTTGAATCGCGTTGCGGACGGCTTAACGCAACCCCTCGACTTTAATGTCAGGGTCAAATCCTCGAGAAGATAACTCATATTAGAGCTCGGGTTTTAACAGCTTATTTACAACCAACCCCCACGTAATAATTGTGACAAAAGGACTACACACTGTATATCAGAGTAATGCAAAATTCACTTTCAACCGAATAAACTATAAAATATCAGAAGTGAATCGCAACACAACGATTCTATCCAATACGGAAGTAACAAACGGATTAAATTTAAAAAAAGAGTACTAAACGTAAGAGAAAATTAAAGTCCCTAAACTCAGAAATAGGGCTCTAGAGTTTTCAAAGGGTCTAGGATTATTGGCTAAAGCACAAGTCCAAGAATCTGAAATTAACCACCAAAAATATTGACCGATCAAGAAAGAAACCACAACTAAAACTTAAGAAGATCTAACTCACACAAGAAATAAAGAAAGGAAATAAATACAAGTTCGAGCGTCAGTGAAGAAAACATAAGTAGTATCTGACCCAGAAAACGGATAACGTAGTAACTTGAGCAGTACAAAAAAATCAGGCCAGAAGCAAAACAAAAATTGGGCCAGAAATTAAGCGAACCCAAATCAGAGCATTCATTACCCAAGACAAAATCGGGACCACACGCCAGGGCGCCAGAATTTATGCTACGTACATTTACGTAGCCTAAAATCCAAACAAGAAAAAAAGAAATTGACCGGGCTTATTCGGATGAAAATTACAAAAAGGCATGAAATAAAAAAATTACACACTCATAAAAATAATCATACAACCTCTAATTACCAATATATATATATATATATAATCTATATATATATATATATATATATATATATATATATATATATATCATATATATATATATATATATATATACGTAACGTAACATAACGTAACGTAACATAAAACAATCAATACTTACAATGTCGAGCTGCCGTTTTTAGATCCCCCACATTAATTACAAAAAAGAACAAGAAAATATGACCCTAAAAACAACAGCTCTAAATTATTATCTTAAATACAACAATTGAGCATATAAAAATCATTAGCACTAAACAAAATTTTAAAACCCGAAAAAAATACAAAAAAAGAGCAACCGTCCCTTTGTAGACATTAAGTAGTTTGGGTGTTAAATTGGAAATTAATATCAAAAATTTGTAAGTACAGAAAAAGTAAACCCTCCCTTGTAGATATTATCACCGTACGTATACCATTACGCATATATGATGGTCACCGTACATACAATATTAAGGATAAGTACCATTTCACCTAACAATGCTCATGTTCACAATTACCCAGTGTGGACTTCGAGTCGAACCCGACAAACAAGTGGGCGTGACCCTTTCCCAGGAGCAGTGCCAACAAAGGAACAAAAAAGAAATCGGGCTAAAGACTCATTCACGTCCAAGTTGTACGCTGCCTTCCGCCCCTAAGAATGTAGTGGACCAACTGTGTGCGGAATCACGCCATATGCGTGTCCTCTCGTGCCAACAGGAGCAATGGTTCGAATTGATTGTTAGGCCCACCGGAGAAAACTAGAATAATTACAGCTAAATTAATTTAGTGCCACCGAAACGTACATATTTCTAAAACCACAAATACTTACCACGCAGTACTGCTTGCACGAAATTCCATAAAAACGGGAACGAAGAATCTAACAATCATGACGAGTGCTTTTTGAAAATTTAGAAAAAAAACTCAATATTAATTCATTTAACTAACAACTAGAGTTCAGAGTAATATTGGTGTTATCAAACGAGATTAGAAAACTTGAAAACACTGTTTTATCGAATAGTTCAATACCCCATTTCAACGAGTCTTTAGATGGAAATCCCATAAAAATCAATTATACGCGGTCGTGATGGATAACAAGTTAACGGATACCTAAAACAAGGTATTGACTATTTAGTTTTCGCACAAACTTTACGTTTCGAAATAAATAAATTAAAATGAAAATTAGTAGGAAGCGTATTTATTGTAAACAGGATGTTGTCGACGTATGAAACAGTAGAAACGGAATCCATGAAAATGAAATAACCAAATACAGCCGAAAATAAACGTAACAATTTCCCCCAGCAAAACTAAAAGGTCGGGGTAGGAAGGCAAAAGTGCGGGAGTGGGCAGTATCAAACAAAACAAAACAAAACCCAAACAACCAAAAAAAGTTCGCTTAAAAACTAAAAGAAAATTCGTTACGAAAACAAAAGAAACCAAAAAAAGAAAGATACCCAAAAAAGAACTCTCACCCTGCTCGAAGAACCAATATATAATAATAGACAGAAAAGGAAAAAAATAATTTGCTCAACGAAATAAATAAACAAAAAAACCCAAAAGAAAGCGCTCCGAAATAAAAGAGGAATTTTCATCCAGCTCGCGGAACCAAAGCACCGGATGAAACAAAAAAAATTAAAATTGAAGGGAAGCACAGGGAAAAATAGGTAGGTAGTAGCACAGAACGAAGGCAAAAGTCAAACGGCGTAAATACTGTCACAGTCATCAAAGGACGGATGTTTCTTCAGAAAAGAAACAGGAAAGTCTTCGACCTCAAAAGAAGATTAGTTTCCTGCAGAAAAACCAACAGTAAAGGAAAGAAGCGAGAAAGAAAACCAACAGTAACAGCCAAAATAACAAAATTACCAAGCCTCAAAGTATGCTAGGGAACAACAAGAATGCTGGATAGACAAAAAAAATTAATTACTTCAAGCTGTGGGACCCAAAGAATCGCAACAAAGGAAGAACCAAAGAAAAGAAATGTTAACTAGTGCTAAAGTCGACGAAGTCGTGGTTTTCGAAGAAAAGAAGAACGGCCTAGAAAGCACCTACCACAGGAACTGGATCGAAAGAGATACTGTCAGCACGAAGATCGACAGAACGTAAAATCAGCCACAAGAAAAAGGCGAGGAATGTGGAATGTGGAACGAAATCAAACAGAATAACACCAAGCACCAAGAACAAAAACCACAAAAAACCCTAAGAATGGCACAAAAGAAAATAAAACAGAATCACAGTGTAGTTGTGTGTGTGTGTGTGTGTGTGTGTGTGTGTGTGTGTGTGTGTGTGTGCGTGTGTGTGTGTATGTGTTAAGCGGGTATAGAGTGTGCGTGTGTGTATGTGTTGGACCGCCGTAGTCGTGTTGGACGGCTATAGTCGCCTCTTACGACAGGCAGGTCGTACCGTGGGACCCGGACCCATATGGGTGCAAGAAAAAGAAAAAGAAATAAAACCCAGCAAACAGGGAACTAAATAAAAAAAAACTTAAAGTCCAGAAATCGAAACCTAAAGAAAGCTAAGTCGGCATAAGAATTTGGGGCACGAGGACTACGCCAGAAGGAAAATGAAACGAAGTCAAGAACATTAGGATTTCATCGATCAACATTTTCAGGTTCTGATTCAGTATAAACAAATTTCTGACTCTTATGGGCAGTTTTCCGCAAAATAGGGACAGCAGGGGGTGAAGTGGTTGTAGCATGCGATATCGGAGGTGGCGAGGGTATACTAGAAAACTAAAAACGCGTCATAGAAGAATGTGGTTTGTTTTAGAATGGGTTGCAAGAAAGCCAACGATAGCAAGAGAAAAAGTATTGGCTGTACGAGAATCAATCTTACGAAGAGAAACACAAGCAGAGCACACTCCAGTTACAGCTGTTATTGCAGACACGACAGAAATTTCTTGAGTAGAACCATTTAAGAAAGCAGAAACAGGTAAAGTTTTGACAAAAACGGCAACAAGCATTAACGATACAGGTTCAGGGACTTCAACAGGACCCTCTCTGACTGAATTAGAAATTATTGTCACTTCAGCGACAGGAATTTCTTGGATAGAATCATTTAAGAAAGCGGTAACAAACTCTTGAGAAGCTACCTGCAAGTCACTAATTCGAAGTATGGGTTGCACTGGTGTTGGAGGCACAGTTTGGGGTGGAAGTGAAAACGTCGGGTCCAGTTGGTCATCTTTTTAATCGCGAAGGACAGAAGGAATTTGGTTCTTTTTAGTAGATGGTCTGTAAGTAGGGGCGTGATAGCCGTAGAAATCAATATTACAGTTCAAAGGCTTATATGGCTGAAAAGGGTATGAGGTGATGATAGTAGGGCGAGCAGAAGGAGGTGTAGAAAAGGATGTAGAACTAGAGACGGAAGAAATTTTGTTCGAAGCTGTATTTGCCAAAGAAGGGTGTGCTTTGACAGTAGTAGTAGTAGGATGACCTGGATGAAGTACAGAAGAGAATGTATAGTGAGAGGCAGAAGAAATTAGGCATCTAGAGGTGAGGACAGTATTTAAGTATGATTCAAAGACCTATTAGTAGTAGGATGACAGTTGTGGCGAGAAACTCCCTTATATCCGCAACCATAACTGTGGAGTACTTTAGGACGAGTACAACGGGTCGGAACATAGCCAGGTTTATCTCAATTAAGGTACACGACCTGAAGAGTAAAAGTAGAACCAGGAAGAAGGACAGTAGAAAGTACGGAAGAAGAATCTGATCTACCCGTAGGAGTAGGAAAACATTAAGAACTCGGTCATGTGGATTAAAAGTATTTTTCTCAACTGTAGCAGACTTATACGCAAGATCCGATTCGCTAGGACCCATAGTTCGAGAATTTATTTCGTCTAATAGGTGTTTATTATAATACACGTGTAGGAATTCATCATTTAATAAAGTAACTACGTCTTCCCAACATTTGAAGGAACGCTGATATGCTCGGAAAAGAAGTAAAGCCTTTCCGGTAAGTAATTCCGGAGTAAAAAGAAAAAGTTCCTCAGCAGAAATATTACGCGAAACACTGAGTTCCTTAATACGAATCAAGAATTCCGGTAGAGAACCTTCACCTGAAAAAGAGACATTCAGTTCAGCGAGCGGGTAGCAGAAGTATCCAATTCCTCCTCGGAATCTGAAGAAACATAAGGGACTTCTCCGGTAACGGTGGTAGCTACATTAAGGGTCTGTGGACTGGAAGAAGGGTTGACTAAAATCAGCAAATGTAACACGCTTGAATTTTCTAACAGTCGCCTCAACATCAGAACGAATGGTCTGTAAAGCGAATAATAATCTATTTGTAAGGGCTTCTTTCTTAGAGCTAGCCAACATCAATTCGCAACGTCGCTGAATGTGTACCCATAAGTAGCGTAAACGAGCAAACTTACTATCAGTAACATCCCCAGTAAAGTCGTCAGAAGACGGCCCAAGTTCAGTATGTGCGCGTTCAATAGCCTCATGATCCTCTGTAAACGTAATTGCGTAAGGGCTAGGAGTAAAAGACTGATTCCTTTCCACTTGAATCGCGTTGCGGACGGCTTTACGCAACCACTCGACTTTAATGTCAGAGTCAAATCCTCGAGAAGATAACTCATATTGGAGCTCGGGTTTTAACAGCTTATTTACAACCAACCCCCACGTAATTACACACTGTATATCAGAGTAATGCAAAATCCACCCTCAACCAAATAAACTATAAAATATCAGAAGTGAATCGCAACACAACGATTCTATCTAATACGGAAGTAACAAACGGATTAAATTTAAAAAAAAAGGTACTAAACGTAAGAGAAAATTAAAGTCACTAAATTCAGAAATAGGGCGCTAGAGTTTTCAAAGGGTCTAGGATTATTGGTGAAAACACAAGTCCAGTAATCTGAAATTAACCAAAAATATTGAGCAATCAAGAAAAAAACCACAACTAAAACTTAAGAAGATCTAACTCACACAAGAAATAAAGAAAAGAAATAAATACAAGTTCGAGCGTAAGTGAAAAAAACATAAATAGTATCAGGCCCAGAAAACGGATAACGTAGTAACTTGGGCAGTACAAAAAATCAGGCCAAAAGCAAAACAAAATTGGGCCAGAAATTAAGCGCACTCAAATCAGAGCATACATTACCCAAGACAAATTGGGGCCCCACGCCAGGGCGCCAGAACTTATGCTACGTACATATACGTAGCCTAAAAGCCAAACAAGAAAAAAAAGAAATTGACCGGGTTTATTCGGTGAGTGGGCGGGGTATAATACATACAAAAATTTAAAAAAGGCATGAAATAAAAAAAATTACACACATAAAAATAATCATACAACCTATAATTACCAATATATATATATATATATATATATATATATATAGATATATATTACACCAGAACAGTAGTGCCAAAAAAGAACGTAACATAAAAGAATCAATACTTACAATGGCGAGCTGCCGTTTTTAGATCCCCCACATTAATTACAAAAAAAGAACAAGAAATTATGACCCTAAAAACAACAGCTCTAAATTATTATCTTAAATACAACAATTAAGCATATAAAAATCATTAGCACTAAACAAAATTTTAAAACCCCAAAAAAATATAAAAAAAAGAGAAACCCTCCCCTTGTAGACGTTAAGTAGTTTGGGTGTTAAATTGGAAATTAATGTCAAAAATTTGTAAGTACAGAAAAAGGAAACCCTCCCCTTGTAGATATTATCACCGTACGTATACCATTACGCATATATGATGGTCACCGTACATACAATATTAAGCATAAGTACCATGTCACCTAACGATGCTCATGTTCACAATTACCAAGTGTGGGCTTCGAGTCAAACCCGGTAAACATGTGGGCGTGACCTTTTCCCAGGAGGAGTGCCAATAAAAAAACAAAAAAAGAAATTGGACTAAAGACTCACCCACGTCCAAGTTGTAGGCTGGTTTCCGCCTCTAAGGATGGAATGGACCAGTTATGTGCGGAATCACGCCATGTGCGTGTCTTCTCGTGCCAACAGGAGCAATGGTTCGAACTAATCGTTACCTAAAACAAGGTATTGGCTATTCAATTTTAGCATAAACTTTTCGTTTCGAAATAAATAGGTTTAAAATGAAAATTAGTAGAAAGCGTACTTGTTGTAAACAGGATGTTGTCGACGTATGAAAGATTAGAAACGGAATCCATGTTAATGAAATAACCAAATACCGCCAAAAATGAACGCAGTAGATTATAATTACTATTAATTCGTTATGCACTTTTCTGCAATATAAATCCTTATGTAAGTAAATGTCATAATGAGAGAACGCTGACAAATAATAATAATATAACATTAAGTAGTTCTGCAGTTCACGGTATTGCAAATGTATGTACTCAACAATATTCCTATCTTACTAGGTTAAATTGATTAATAATTACTTTACAATGGTTTATAGGACATTATCATAATTACGGCTTCAGTCCTAGAACTGGTTGGACGCGTATCTTCATTGTTTTCTATTTCGAAATAGCCTACACATTTCCCTGAAGTTATAATACATATGTTGCTAAATTTGTAAAGCTTACATCTTTAGTTGCTAACACCTCATTTGAACAGTTTGGCGTATAATCTTTCTTAAAGGTTACTAGCGCCTGCTTATCTTAACGCTATCTTTATTGGGATATTTAGAAATTTTGCTTGCAAGTTGTTGTGTTACGTGAATTAGCCCGTAACATATCTTTTGTTTATTAGACAGACAGTTTCCATTCTCTTATCCTTAATAAATATATAATTTTTCGTATGAAAATTAATAGTAATTCCCTTTGTTTCTTGAATCTGACCTCAAATAGGTTATAAATCGTAACTACATTGTAGATTTAGAACGATTTAATATATGTAAATATGCTATGTTTTTTGAGGATGATTTAATAGCGTTCGGGAAAGTGATGTAGAACTTTATTATACCTGAAACTATTTCTGTTGGGAATTGTAAACTTCACTTTTGTACTGAGTCTCAACTAGAACGGTTGTATTTCGGTTGGAGTGCCGTTTAGTGCGTGTTTATCGATTTAGTGACTTAAATATCGTCCACACCAATCTATATCTTATCCTATTAAAGCCCTACTGCAATTGGAAAATGAATGTGATAAAAAACTCATGAGAAATGGGACCAGAACGCCTTGAAAACTCGAATCCGTCGCCGGAGAGTGCAACTGCAAGCTAAAACCTGTTATAACCTTGGCAAAGTGCAATATATGCGAATGATTCTTTGGAAGAACTTTCAAATAGGTTTAAGAACTTTTGCAGGTTTTATTTCTAGTGGTATGATGAACAGAATTGTTGTAGTATATCACAATGTCATACATTTTTTTTGAATAATAGGAACGTTTGGGTTAAACGATAGCGACTTAATCCCTTTTAGAGTTTATAACCACATGTTCAATAGTGCACGCTTTTTTTTTGTAGAAAAAGAACCGTAATGGTTAATTCTCGACCTCTGCAATGCGGATTTAAAGAGTTCATTATAATATTAGTTTCAATTTGCCCAACCTTCATTTTTCGATATTTTAACGTAGTTTCTCAACTTTTTAAAATTTTTCTAAATTTGCTTTTTTAAAATTTCTTTTGCAATACGTTTTCTTATCTTAATTTTTAGGTTAAATCAGAAATGTTTAGTGTCTATATTTTTTTCTTTCAAGCTGTTTTAAAGAATTTATTTTGTCTAATTAATATGTGACCACAACTGGTTAATTATCTTTTTCTGAAAATATTTTAGAGATTTTATCGTACCTTATATAATACTTTAATCTATAGAGGTTGGGCATTTATCGTTCTCTCTGCAATTATATCTGAGATGTAAACCTTTATCTTGGCTTTATCGTCAAATAAATAAATTATCTATATCTTTCTCATTATGAAATGCCTTAAGAAACTATTTTATCTACTTACTGTTCCGCATCCGTTGTATTTATGACCAAAGGTGGAATTTATGATTGTGAGGTGAAAAAGCGAACTTGCACCATAGCGCTGTATTTGATGGGTTAGGGTTAAGAAATTATGCATCGTAAATGCAGTAGCAATCGCTACTTGCTAATTTAATGTTTTCGCTGCTGCATGATGCTTTGTCTTATCCTATTGAAGCCTGCAAAAATTTGTTTAGCTTTAGATAATGTCTTTAAAGATATGAATGTAAATTTACACGCATTCGTATATGAATGTGAAAATAACTTTTGTATTTAGATTTATAATAAAGTTAAGCATTAGTGAAAAGTATGTGAGGCTTATGCTCTCAACCAAATTTGTGCGTTCAGTGCAATGGCAACAAGACCTGTGCGCGCTAAGCCTTAAAATCGGGTGGCTGCTTATTTGCGTTTCCTGGTATCGCAATTTTTACTACGGTTTAAAAACCAGGTGGCGCCTATAGAGAAATTTAATGTAAGCTTACCATGAATGTGTGAGCTCTCGTACAGAGAGACGTTTTTCTTGTCATTTGTTTTTTTTTGAAGCTTTAAGGCGATTGTTATTCTTTTTTTCTAAAAGCTCCAACCTGTATTGTATTAACTAGATTCGGAGGATGTTTAAACGGGAAAATTATCAGTATTATGTTTTAGTACAAGCGTCACGTGAAAACCACAAAAAGGTTTGGTTCTCACACAGGTCCAATCACCGGTCTGTTGTGGCCTGAAAAAGTGCAAAAGTCACTTCACATGTCTTATATGCAGTTGTACTCACTAATGTGCGTCAGAGGACTTTAACCTTTCTTGGATGGGAGAGGCGTTTCGTGGAAGTAAATGCGTCAAAGTAAAGGACCTGACTATCGATCTTCTTCTAATATAGATGTACGTTGTAGGGCTCCGACATATTAACGATATGATTCTTTTTCTTCCGTTCCTACCTCATATCGTTACACTGCATATCGGCGCTTCGTCGAAGAAAGTTACATCAAGGCAAACATCGGGACATTAGGACTCTACTCACGATATCCATGAAAATCTAAAATTGACGCATCGGTAGCAAGATACCACAGGTATGTACTAAATTATAATTTAATAATCATTTGTTGCTCCGGAGAATTTAACCCCCGTGTAAATTTGACTTTATATGTGGTAGAAAATAATGTTGTCAAGCTTTAAACTGTTTGTTTATAAATTATTTTAAAATGTAGGAATTGTTTAACTAAATTATTCCCGAAAGCTGCGTCGATTAGTTCATTACACTCAGTAAGATCTGTTGCGTATAAAACCTCACGGATGATCAACATGAAAAGTTTTCGATCTAGCTGTACAATATTATGTTTGTGGTCCCAGAGCCACCACCTAACAGCTTGGCAGACGTAAAATAAACATAGTAACAACCTAGAAAATGGGAAGACTGTTTAAACCCTTTCTTTCAGGCGTGAAGTAATTTGTCATAAAAGCATTAGGTTCACATTTACCATAAAACCACTATTTCCAAGCATTTTTTCATAGCAATAAATGTTGACAGATGAAATCCTTTCTAAATAAGTATTTGTTTTGTATTGGTGTAATTTTTAACTATTCAATTTATCCTAGTCGCCACGGAATATTGTTTTATCTATTTTAATGTGTCTTCTGCACAGAACTCCGGCCTACATTTGGTTCTCAAATCGACGGTTTTATTTCCGACTTTATCGTATTCTTTTATAATCAAGTCATCAACTATAGCTGGATAACACTTAATATACTGCTATTTGCTGCGCAAGACATTATCATATACAAGAAACATAAATCACTTATTTTTCGAACTAATATAAAATAATTTGACTATTCATCAAATATAAGATCAAACGGACAATTAGCAAAATGGTGCGATACCGTTTAAGAAGAGCAGCTATTAATCCCTCCTCCAACCAATAAATACATTATAATGTAATTAAGGGCCGCTATGTTTGCGGCCACGTCCCCAATGCTCCACCCGAAGGTACTACGTTGGGTTTAAACGCGAAAAGTAAACGTGCTCCAAATTTAATTTAACTTCAGATTAATCAATACTAAATAAAAATCTAACAAACTGAAGCTAACAATAGGGTTTAAAGAATGGTATCTCTAGCGTTGATTCTGGAGTTAGTCCGATCCACAAGACACAAGCAAAAATGATTGGGGAGGGATCCGTAACATCGGATATCAACTGCCAGCTCTGCTTACCGGTTCGACCTGAAGGGTCGTCTTAAAACTATCCAAATCTAGCTAGCCAATACTAAAAATGGATTCAAATTTTCTAAACTTCGCCAAATGTTTAATACTGGATCCATCTATTTTGCCGGTTCTATATATTTACAAGTTCGTCCTCCCTGGTCTAAGTATTTATTCAAATTTCATCCTAAATTTGTCCCTAGTGTTCCCTATCATTCCGTAACTGACATATTATAAGTATAATCTTCTTTCCTATATATACTGCCACCAAAAATTGGCGGCAACACGTTTAGCAAATAAAATCAAGTCACAGAACAAAAATACAGGCAAAAATATAAATATAAAATAAGTATAAATATAATGTAAGTATATAAATAAACATAAAATAAATATATAAATAAATTAATAAATATCTAAATAAGCAAAAGCATGCAATAGTGCATAAATTAGCAAAAGCATCGCCCAAATTATCAGTTGCATTCGCATAAGCAATATGATGGCTAGCGCCATTACGCACAAAACATGGTCGTTAGATTATTTCAAAATCTCCTTATTAATACAAGTCAGTGCTTATGTGAGTACAGCCGCCACAATTTTAATCCTATCTAGTATATAAATTTCCCAAACATCCGAAGATCTGGTCGTCTTCTTACGTCTATTGGTATCTTACGGCTAAAGGGAGATGATGCACTGTAAAAACCAATAAATACAACGCAACGAATGAAGCCCGGAAGTTTCGAAATCGGTTAGGATCCGTAACGCCAGTATAGTGTTCCGTTTCTTATACCATTCCGGGACTCCCGTCACCAATCCGTTTATAGAACGGAAATTTGCATCCTGGTTGGACGAAAAACTTCCTTCAGATATAAGAGTTATGGTGTGTTCACTGCACCGACCACAGATGTGCGTTAACTTTCTTTTGAAAAACTGTTAATGTCGCCATATTTATTATCGCTACTTAGTAGTTGTACGTGTACGTATATTTGTTGGTGATTAATTTTTGTAGCTGTGAGTTACCTGGTAAGATATTTGAAGAGGCAGACCTCTCTTAAGTTTTATTTCTGCCTCTGGACAAGGTAAACAGTTTTATGAACAATGTTTACGACAAATATTAGTTAGTATGTTTGCAGTTTGGGGAACGATTTTTAGTTTTGTTCAAGCTTTCAAGCTCAGAATTCATTGTAATTCAGAAGTGCGCATTTGTAAGTATGTAGGTAAAATTTCTGCGTTAGCTATTGATATAGGACTAGAAATCGTAAGTTGCAAATGCTTTGAATATCCATTTTATTGGTAACGTTAGTCCGTAGCATATATCGGCATTTATTAAATCTGTATAGAATGTTTCAGTCGCATTTCTAAAAACTCTTTAATGTTGTGTCACAAAAAAAAAGGTGTTAACAATAAATTCCTGTGCCAGCGTATTTAAGCCGTCATCTTCTTAAATCATTTCTTGAGCAAATTGTAGTCATTTCATTAAAGGAAGGGATGTATGTATACGACAATTACTTTTCAAAGCAATGGAATTTCATTACTTATTATAGTAGAGTTAAAAGCAGATCCCTTTCTTTAATTTATATCTTTTTTTATTAACTCCATAAAATAAATTAAATTAGCGAAAAATCTATACAGTGTAAAGGGGTTTATGACGCATTGATGATACATTTCGTTAATTAATCAAATTTCTAGCGAAATACTCGATAAACGATCAAAGTTGTAGAAAGCAACTTTTCAGTGACATAAATGCATTTGCTATTATAGCTAATTGCAGATACTGAATTTTTATAAAATGTACTAGATACACAACTTTGTAAATGTAGGCAGGTCTGTATGTTGTCCAACTCAAACTCCATTATGGTTTAACTTGATAGTAGCTTGCATTAACTAATACTGCAACAATTTTCCGCATCAAGATTACCATCTAGACGTCCACAGCTGCTTGCCACCACTAGCAGATTCAATGTGCATAACTGGGTGCAATATTCTTTCCGCCATTTTCGAATTTTAATGTGTATAGATTTCCGATATCGCATCACTCTGTATATGATTCCAGCAGTTTCAATATTCTAACAAAGAATCATTTTTATATTATACAAGTAAAAGATACTGTTTCAGAAATTCCATTGCAAAATCCGTAAATAAAATATCTCGAACTCCTCATGGGAAAAATCATCATCATTTTGTTTTCGGCCTTACTTAAGGTGGGTTTGACGCAGCTCTAACTTCTTTTTGGTTCTGTGCTAATCTAAAAAGTTCTAGATACCCTTCACAATCTAAATTTATAATAATTTGACCAATATAGCTTGGTCTAGGTCTTCTTATACTCTTCTATTTTTTTCTTATCTACCTGGCTCTATAGAGATAATAGCAACCTGATGGTTGTTAAAGAACTCCAACATGTTTACATGATTCCCATTTATAAGGAAATGAAATATTACCTGGTTATCCCCTCCAAAAAAGAAAAAGTGTTAAATTATATGTTATGGTAAGACTTAAGTAACGAATCGCTGCCAACATGCCAGACCACTGACTAATTGTGAGTTATGTCATGGAGACGTTAATTAAGTTATATATTATGGTAAGGCTTAAGCAGCGAATCGCTGCCAATATGCCAGACCGCTACCTAATTGTGAGTTATGTCCTGGTGACATTCAGTTAACTGGAAAAATATCTAGCCATAATTGATAAAGCCATTCTAACAACACAAAACTAGCAGAATCCAATAATTTGCATTCAAGTGCAATATTCTCTTTTATTTTAACTCTGTTTAAAAAGATAGACAAAAACGTTAAATCTTTAATTTGATGTTATTCGAAAATAGTGCATCCTTTAAAAAAATTGTGGAAGACTTTTTTCAATTAAAACTTTTACAAATTATAATATAGGACAAAAACATTCTACAACCACCATAAAATATGTTATTTATTCTATATTCGCTGTTATCTTTTGCAACAACCTGGACTTTTTAGAAAAACGTGTTCACAGCTACATTCAGTACAAAGAGCTACTTTTTGTACAAAATTTTCGTTTCGCTAGGTAACGTTTCAATTTTATGATATTTATTTACGCCCATTTCTCTTATACAAAATTTCATTGAAATCGTAATAAAGATGAAAGTTCAAATAGACATAATGGATCTATACCATCAGTTATTAGTAACAACGTACCCATGCAAAGACAATTAATGAGTTAGCACCTCATGAAGTGTTGTTTTTTTTAAGGCGGTTCCGTGTATTAGATAGGTTTGCGTATGAATACGTTCGATTTCCGATATGGACCGCTTGAATAATGTTAGACAAACATTTTTCACAAAAATACGCTCTCGTTGAGGTAAAATGTAGATCCCGTGTGTGAGTGTTGTCCGCACGTAAAAGATCCCTACCTTGCTTGGAACAGCAACGGATTCGACAAAATTTCCAGGTAAAAAAGAAACTCGCTTCGTGGCCAATGTAGTACCTTCGGATGGAGCATTGGCAAGCCAAATGCATGGTTGAATTGTTTTGCAACAACGCGGTTATTTGGTAATGTGCAGCGTTAAGAATTCTTAGTAGATAGGAATTCATAAATGTGTCTATTGAAAGAGGATTTTGTCCTTCACATCCTGAAGATGATATTTGGGAAAAATCAAAAGCGATAAACAAAAGGTAGCCAACTAGCAGTATCATTTTTAGCATATATTGAAATGTTCTCTTTTGTCCATTGCCAACATTAGTGCTGAAACTACTAAAGTTAGATTGACTAGAAAAAATTTACTTCCAGAATATATTACGCATCTTGCCCTGTCAGAAATTCTTAATATACAGACATTATATAAATTATGTTAAAAGTTAGAGGAAACCTAGGTGGTAAAACAAAAGTTAGTTTTCATTCTTCCGTTAGCATTCGTTATAGTTGTAATGACAATAAGTCGTTTCTGCATTTAATTTTTCTGCAGAGATTCTAAAATATTCTGTACCTTCCCGTACTTTTAAAAATATTTCATTTTCATCAACTTTCAACTTTTTAAGAATGAATCTTTTAGTTCTGCTGTTAAAATATTTTCTCAGTTAATAAGGTAAATAAGGATGTTTATAGGAATTATTCGCGTATAGGATTAGTTTTAGAAATTGTAGAAGTTCTAAAAACTTATTCTGTTAGAGTTGTGACCATAGAGAAATCATACGTTCTAACTGTTTTAATTGATCTAAAACTTCCGTATACAGGAACACTATTAGTGGGTCAGATGAAAACGGATATAAACAACTATTTTGTTCCAAGTGTATGACGTGCTCTGCTCAAAAACCTTTGAATGTCGGTTCTTATGGTCTTATGAGTACAGAAAATAAAACCAAATGCCTCGTTCAAATAATAGCACTAGACCTCATGCGCCCGTTTACACGCTCTAAGCATGAACACAAATGGTAGTTGGTGGTTGTAGGCTTGTTTTCCAAGTTTACGATATTGTGTCTATTGCGTACTGCAAAGACTGCTGTTATAACACACATTTTTCGAAGATAAAGTTTTCATGCTTTTGGCGTGCCCCAGTTGGTTATTTGTGGTAAAGGTTCCCAACTATTTATAAAAACAAGAAGATCTGGTATAATGCTGTTTGTTCCCAGCAATGTATTTTCGTTGAACGAGTTATAGAACTGTTGGCACCGTCTTCTGTCTATACTTATATAAGTACCATTCTTGAGAATTAGAATTGTCAAAGATGTAGTATGCTGTTAATTCAACAAAACATTCGTCAACTGGTTATACGTCAAATTTTTTAGTTTCTGACCCTCACGTTCTGAATAGACTTGCATAGACTTGCATCTTGAAGACGTTCTAGGAACGGTTAGAATGGCTTGTGTACTTTGGTGATATAAAGAGCCGAAATATAGGTTTAACCAGATTACTTGTGCCTTTACCGATGAACCAGACTAAGACAGGTCCCCGAAAAAGTGCAGCAGCTTTTTCGATACTTAGAGTGGCAGAGACCATAGGGGCACGTATGGCATTTTACGACACATTATTGCGATGTGGAAGGTTACGGTACACCCCTACATTACTTCCCAAGTAGACAGCGTACTTAAATTGCTATTTAAGATGATGGCAACCTCTGGGGTAAAAGATTCCGCAGTTAAAATAGTTCCGCATCTCCGTGTGGGGACTGCTTCGGAGGATGTTATCGGAAAGTCTAAACGAAGAGCCGGGAACATTTTTCGAGTCAGAGCGTGGAATATCAGAAATACGAAGCAAGTAGGTAAGTAAGCTAGAGGACTCAAAAATTGAAATGGATAGGTTAGCATTAGACTTAGTAGGGATCAGAGAAGTTCGGTTGACAGAGGCGGGGGATTTTTGGTGCGGAAGCTTTAGGGTAATTCTTGTTTATTTGTATCGTCAGCTAGTCTCCGGGACCGTGACGCTAAGGTTTTCACAACAGAACAGAACCAACCAGCTATGCGAAATAAAACCTGGAAAATTGATGAAGCTATATATATATATATATATATATATATATATATATATTGCTGTAATTTTAGGGTTAATTTAGGGCAGGTTAAGTCATAGTGGTCGTAGAATAAACAAAAGAAACTCACAAGTAACAGAAGCACATAATTACAGATATTAGAAGAGTAAATAGGTCATTATAAATATTATTATATTATTAGTTGAAAACACATATATAGCAGTACAAACGATTAAAACACATATCCAAGAGTAGCTACGAGCAAAGATAAGAATTTAAAAGTGTAACGATACGCATTGAAAATAAATCAGTGAAAAACCTGCATAAATTGGCTAGATAAATATTCAAAAAGTGCGTCAAAATATCATCTTAAACGCACGCAGAAATTATGCATTATTTGAAAAGCGTACGTGATCTAAAAGTATCACATTTGTTCAAAAATCCAATTTATTAGGAAATAAACAAACACCAAATTTATTCCATTGAGATTAGAATAAGGCCAACAACAATAGTACGTGCTTTTATGAACAAAGATTCCTGGGATTTCTGAATTAAATGTGAGGTATAACATTAAATTACGTGACAAAGAGCATCGCTTCATGCGACTGAAATACACAATTGGTAAAGTTTCCCAAAATAACAAGAGATAAGACACTTAGTCTCGCCCAGCACGTGAAGTCAACGAATCGCAAACAAAAGGTGCCGATCCTATAAATATCATGACATTTGAATATCGAGTTAGTATACTTTAGAAACTGGGCAGTCACTATACTTGAAAGTGCTAAATATTTACGTAAACAGTAAATTAAATTAATGTGAAAATTAAAGAGTGTGTAATTGTGCAAGCGAGCCGTACTTCTGAAGACGTAAGTAGATAAGATTTAGTGAAATTATACAATTTCTAATAATAAATAAAACATGGCTCTTAATTATCATCTTAACTACCATCTTAATTACTATCTCAATTACAATCTTAAATTACAATCGAAATAACGTTACGATTCCTGTTAAAACTTTTAATAATGATCAATTACGATTTTAAATACAATTTTGGATACGAGAAAGCTGCCTGTTACAGCAATCTGAAAATGGTAAATATTCTATTACGGAAATGAAAAACCTTTCATTGGAATAAATTCGCCAATAACGATTTGGATACTAATTTGGTTGGATGTCGACTTCAATTCTTGGGAATGCAGACCACCTACTGAACCACTTCAGGTTAGATATTTTTAATATCATTTATTTTTAAAAAAACTGTTTTTATCTCAATAATAATTCTAAGTGTAAGAGCCGACAAATTGGAGTTTCTTGTATAAATTTACGAAAAGTAATAGACATCTTGAAACGTTTCAAAAGGTTTCTAAATGTAATAAAAAGCTCGCTTTGCTGGCTTGATTTTCTAAAAATCTGACAGATGTAAATAATTTAAAAAGGGAGAAGATATTTAATAAAGGTTGTAAATATTTAATCATTATACTGGGTATTGTAGAATTGCTTTATTTAATCGAATCAGCTAGTCGAGGCAAAGAAAATTATAAATTAACATTTCTACAAGTGCTTGACTAATAAAAGAATAAAGCATAGCATAAATATTGCGTCCAAGCGTAAGGGTTAACACGAGTTGTCACAGCAAAAATATATCTGTCCAACCGTGGGGCGAGAATAACAAGGGTTTCATTTTTCCTACAGGAAGATAACACGACATAAATATGACAAGCCCAAACCGTGGGGAGAGTTGTCACAGCAATATATATATATATATATATATATTGCTATTATAGTAGGGTTATTTAAGTCAATATAAGGTCATAAGGGAGGAATATATATATATATATATATATATTGCTATGGTAATAGGGCTATTTAAGGTCATATAAGGTCACAAGGGAGGAATACTTCATGTAAATATTATAAAAACCACGAAAACCAAACATTTAAATCATAAAATGTACATAATTCATTCACTATGCAAGAGCGAATACAAATCACCCTTTATAAAATCAATAACAAGCTACTATTAAATAAAGAAACCTCATTTCGTAATAACTTCACCACATTCATTAAAATAAATAATTGCGAAAACAATCCAATCATTTTTAGAACATTTATGACAATTTTAAATTAATATCAAATTAAAAATTCAAAATATTTAAAGAAAAATAAACGCAAAATGAAATTTTCTTCAATTGCGTAAAGAAGTCAACAAGCGCATGTAAATAAAGTATAGATATTGAGTCGATGAAGTACGTGCGGTTAGGAACGTATATAAATTGCCATACTTAATAAAACGAACATATGTAATCAAAGTGTGGATATTAAAATTTCGATTACGTGTAGTTTAAAATGTACATGAGCTACCATTTGTTAACGAATTCCAATACAAAGTTCCGATGTACGTGCAAATTCGAAACTATATAAAAGGCAATATTTAATAATACCCAATAGGTTGCAGATATAACACCTCACAAATAAACATAGAAACACCTTTTCCATGGACAAACAAGGGAGAGCGGGCTGTCAACCAATGTAGACGCGTGCAACATTTGGGAAAGAATTTGTCTATAAAACTAATCGAAGCAGATAAAGGACATTTATTCCATGATCGACAGGCTGACTTGAATTTTAAGAGGAGATCAAATTAACAATATTAGATTTTATGAAAGGATAAATTCTGTAATTAAATTTAATATACAAGATTGAAGAAGTAATAATAATCTAACAATCTGATATCAGGCTTGTTTTCTTAAATAGTGTTAATTCGATAGAAACAAAAAAAATATGTGGCTCTTTCAAAAGTAATCCAAAGTTGTTCTGTAAAACACGTGGAGTATACATGTGTTCAAAAACAAAAGGTTGCAAAATTCATTTTACATTTAAAAATGTATAATTTTAGTATGCCCGATATTTAGTAGAGTAGGTATGTCATTTTTGTGCCATGACAAATTAAAATTTTTATTGATTTATATTACTTACATGCTCTTTAGATTTTTTTTATAATGAATACACTAAGCTAAACTCACTTGAAACATATGTAAACCAATCTAACAGATCTGTCAATTGAGTAATAAGAATTTTGTTTTAAAATAATACCAAACATTAAGATCTCACTATGAAAAGAGAATTCAGTTTTATTTTCGAATATTATACCTGTAACTTTATTTAAAAAAAAAGAAAGGGAATTACATTAAATTACATTTTTGTTTCAAAACTCTAAGTCTTTCCATTCTATGATTAGTTAATTTTAATAAAACCACAATCAAGAAAATAAATTTTGAATAAGGAAATTAGATGAAAGCTTAATAGACATAATGAATCTATGGCAGCCTATTAGCGACAACGTACCCGTGCAAACAGTTACTTATGTTTCACCACCCATTTATATTGATTCTTGGAGAACTGTATTCATTTTTAAGTTAGCACCTCATGAAGTTTCGTTTTTTTTTTAAGGCGGCTCGGTGTATTAGACAGGTTTCCGTATGATTACGTTCGATTCCCTATATGGACCGCCTGAAAAATGTTAGGTGACCACTTTTCACAAAAATACGTTTTTGTTCGAATGAGAGGTAAAATGTGGATCCCACGTCTGAGTGTTGTCAAGCACGTAAAAGATCCCTGCCTTGCTTGGAACAGCAAGGTATTCCACAAAATTCAAAATTTCCAGGTAAAATAGAAACTCGCTTCGTGGCCAATGTAGTACCTACGGAAGGAACATTGGAAAGCCAAATGCATGGTTGAATTGTTTTGCAACAACGCGGTTATTTGGTATTGTAGCGTTTAGAATTTTTAGCAGATAGTAATTCATAAATGTGTTTATTAAAAGAGGATTTGTTCCTTCACATCCTGAAGATGATGTTTGGGAAAAAATCAAAAGCTACAAACGAAAGACAGGCCAACCTACAGTATTATTTTTAGCATATATTGAAAAGTTCTTTTGTCCACTGCCCAACATTCCTGTTGAAATTACTTAAGTTACGTTGACTAAAAAAAATTTACTTCCAGAATATATTACGCATCTTGCCTTGTCAGAAATTCATAATACACAGAAATTACATAAATTATGTTAAGAATTAGAGGAAACCTCTGTGATAAAACAAAAGTTAGTTTTCATTCTTCCGTTTGTATTTGTTAAAGATGTAATGACAATAAGTCGTTTTCTGCATTTACTTCTTCTGCAGAGGTTTTTAAATATTCTATACCTTCCCGCACTATTAAAACTAATTACTTTACTCAGGTTCAAGTTTTCGAGAATGAATCTATTAGTTCTGCTGTTAAAACATTTCCTATGTTAATAAGGTAACGAAGAGTTTTTATGGAATTGTTCGCGTATAAGATAAGGTTTAGAAATTGTAGAAATTCTAAAAACTTATTCTGTTATAGTTGTGGTCATACAGGAATCATACGTACCAACTGTGTTAACTGTTCTAAAACTTTCGTGTACAGAAACACTATTAGTGGGCCAGATGAAGACGGATAAACAACTATCTTGTCGCAAGTGTGTGAAGTGCTCTGCTCAAAAACTTTTGAATGTCGGTCCTTATGGTTTTATGAGTAGAGAAAATATAACCAAATTCCTATTTCAAATAATAGCACTGGACCTCATGGGCCCGTTTACTCGCTCTAAGCTTAGACACACATGGTTGTTGGTGGTCGCAGACTTGTTTTCCAAGTTTACGCTATTGTGTCCATTGCGTACTGCAAAGACTGCTATTACAACAGAAATTTTTAGAAGATAAAGTTTTCCTGCTTTTGGCGTGCCCCAGTTTGTGATTTGTGGTAAAGGTTCCCAACTATTTATAAAAACAAGAAGATTTGGTGTAATTCTGTTTATTCCCAGCATTTCGTTGAACGAGTTAATATCTGTCATTACTTTTGTCCATACTTGTCAAAGTACCATCCTTAGCGTTATATTGAAGAATTTTTCTTATTTGTTGTAATTAATAATTCCATTTTTTGTATGTAATTTGCGTTTAAAAACGTCACTTCTATATTCATTGTATCATAACAATTATTAAACTACAGCAAGCTCACTGCATACTTCAAATATCATCTTCGCGACGGAACAGTTCGCGCTTCAATCAAAATAACATTTCGCGATCTAATTTAAGAATCGAAATCAATCTAAAGAATGAAAGAAATGGAAAGAGTCAAATGAATCCCGTTTTTAATAAACGTTTCTTTATATAATCTAAATTATCTGTATCCAGAAGGTTGTAGAAAAGTGTGGAACATTATGATGCAAGGGTTCTCAGAAAAACCAATTAGCGTATAAAATAGCGGCGTTTATTCCACGTAATGTTGTTCCAGTTTTTCGTGACGCAACTCTATTTGTTTTTGTTTTACACATATATATTGGTGTGGCGTCGTACACTATGTATAAGATAATCAACTTTATATGATATTTCTCGTTTTTTTGTGGGATTTTCGTATTCCGGCCTTCTCTTCGTATAACCGATTATTTATTAATGAGTTACTTACGTAGTTCTAAATACCGATGACTCATCCTTTTATATTCTAGAAAATTTGTTCTTTAAAACAAATTGCTGTAATCCACGGGGAATTAATTTAAACTTTAATTGCTTTTTAATGCAAAAGGGGTTTCACTGTTTAGATAATATTTGCTTTCGTGTTTCAGTACACAGAATTAAAATGAAAATTGAGGTTCTTAAATACGTTAATTGTAGTTTCTTAAGTTAAATGAGCAAAGCTAGTACTATTCTGTTATTTACAGCACATGAAAAGAATTTTTATATGCATCGATTTGCGTTCGCATTGAAATGCGTTTCACGGTACCTTATAATTAATTATTTTTACATATACAACTTAAGTTACCTGCTATTTATTTACAATACGCTTATATAATACCGGGTGATTATTTATACACGCACAATTTGCGTTTTTGCATGACACTTTAATGAATAAAATTACGCTTGTATTTTACAGGGTGTAACCATGAACTTACGGAATTTTCCGTTTTTTCTTGTTTCTCTTCTATTTTGGTTGGACATGAGTAACTTTACTACAATTATTTCTAACCTAAGCTTCTAACTTTTTTCATATTTACACACGGTTTCATCAAGTTTCATTTCAAACAAAATTCTCTTCACTACCATACACAACTCATTATTTTATCGCAAATTCCTCTCTAAACTATCATGTTCTTGGAAAAATATGAGGTATAAAATTTTCATAAAGTTGTCCCAGCAACTACTCAGCTATACAACTTACGTCGAAAAGTTATGATCATGAATCTCTATACCAAGCCTACTTAAGTTACTTTCGAAATCATTCATCTTCAGTCTTAAGTGATTCACCATTAATAATTTCTTAACTCATTTTCACAATCAGTAGCAATTCGTAATTCCTTATCTTTCAATTCATACGATTCCTCTTTTAACAACGATTCTATTTCACTTTTAACTTCACCTGGACGTTTAACAACAATTGATTCCTTATCTACATTATCTACACATTCGCTTTTAAAATAATTCACACATACATTTTTAACTTCTTCATCCTCCTTTATTTCACTAATTTCCTTCTTTTCCTAACGCCTCCAATTCTTTCGCACATCCACATATTTGATGAATGTTTCGACAAGTCAAATGCCTCTCCTCCATATTTGTACATACGTCATTTCACATAACGATTTGAATCTCTCATCGTAATTATCCCAAACGAATTATTAAGTTCTACTGAGCTTGTTTAAATATTAAATAATTTTGATAGTCTCCTAAGTTGTATATTGTTTAAATAATGCAATAAAGGCCTTAGTTAGAGACTGTAACTAAGTTTCTAAATTACAGGAAATAATTTTACTTTGTAACTCCATAGACAAAAACATCTTTCTCGTTAAAACCCTACAACATGGTGTGACACGTTAGAATATTTGCTGCTATGTGGTGGTGTCTCGCAGACGTTAGGTAAATAGAATATATAATCGGCACGTAAAGCTACGCCGTCAACGCCAAAGTATAAGGCTTTATGTGTTTCTACACAGAACACGACAAAACATTTCCCGCTACAATATTTATGTGCGTCTGTATTTTCTATATAGGTTAGCATCACGTCTGATATGCTAGTAGATTAAACTACTGTCTTGAATTTATATTTGTCTAAAGTGTGTGTCACCAACATTAAAAGCTTGGAAAGCTCTGTGCCAGAGTAGGAATTACTATGATGCTACTATTTGTACTATTATTGTGACCCAAATTATATTAATTCACATGAGTGTCTTTAATTAAAATATTCTTTTGTTCCCAACCGGTATACTTTGATAAAATATTTTTCGTGCAATGGAATCCTTTTATTTTTTGTTTGTTAGTCTGCGTAAACGATATGACGGTAAACCGAGAAAAACGGATAGATTATTTAGTATCAAATAATACCTGAATGCTAAAGACATCTTTACTGATGTAAAAACCAGGTTCTTATTTTCGGAGTTAGAGCGTATAAATTCGAGGATAAACATAAAATATCTTTGATAGTTTTAGAAGATTGTATTAAAGCACTACATATAAGCGAATATCCTTCAGTACGTACTATAATAAGATTAGCATAAACATTCATTGCAATCGCCCCCGGCAATCGTATAAATGTTATAAATCTATAACACTACCATCTAAACGGTGTACTGAAACCTAACTGCTCACAATACAAATCGTCCACTTTCCTCTTCCCATATGGAAATAAGCGGCTTTCAACCATCTAAGTCTCTTGCAATGTATTGTTATTCCATACCTATAAAGTATTCATTACACTCGATAACGTCGCACTTGTTATTATAAATAAATTTCTAATTAGACACCTGCTGATGTGACGCGAGTTCATGAACCATCAACTATGGGGAAACATCCCAAAAACACAGACGCATAAAAACTGCAATAAAATTAGTACGTTGAGAACAACGAATGACTCAGCTTTCGTTATAAAATGTGAAATCGTAGGAACAAATTAACGGTTCACACGAACAGAACAACATTGACCTAGAAATTAGTATAGTTTATACGCACAATCAGTAAGCACGATAATAGCATGCAATGACCCCGGACGAAAAACTTATAGAAACCGAGCGATAGTAAAAAGGAGGATTAATTCATTCACTAGTTGTTCAATGCTAGACATCAGTCAGGAGAGATTTTATCGACAAGCGAACCACCATCACGGAGCGGGACAAGGTTGAGAACCAGATATCCACACCCATGCACTGATAGGAAAAACAGGTTTTCCTAAAGCGAATGAATATTACCGTGATCGTGAGAGTGGTCCGTGTTGGGTGTTTTTGTGCAACTACAAGTTGAATTTTTACCTTGACGATTAGTACACCGGATGTTAACTGAGCTTTGAAGAGAGCAACAGTAAAAACTGTAAGTCGATTGAATTTTTGTTATCGGTCTTATAAACATTTCATGCTGTGTTGTATTCAATAATTGTATTTGATGGTAATAATCTAAATGTATAGAGGTTATTATTATTAAGAAGGACTATTAACGTGAATGCGCGCTTATTTTAAAGTGTATTGTACATACTGACTTTTAATAAAAAGATGCTCACAATTGCATCCGCTAAATAGCATGTAAAAACTATAGTGTTTGAATTTCTGTCCTTGATAATAGTAAGTTTTTTTTACCTACACTCATATTTGGCCATCTAGGGGTACATCTCAATTTTTCTTTGTTGTTATTCACTGTTATAATTATGTTTTACAATATAGGTTACGTATATACAACGAAGAGTTCTATTGTTTACATTAGACTGTTGTATGTTTATGTATTTGAAGATAAAGTTCTTTTAATTGAAAACACAGTAACTAACGAATTAGGTATTCAGGTGTGTACAAATAATTGTTTTAACTAACCAGTAGTAATTCTAAGCACTGCTGACGTAACATAGACAATGCCCATAATCACATCAAATATTACAAGGCAAGGGCATATTAAATATTATAACTATAAAACAAAGAAAATCTTTACTATAACAACAAAATAAACTTCAAGTACTTTCGTTAACATACCTTTGCAAATATTTTGGTATTCCGATTTCGCTTCCTATACTAATAGCTATCGCTTCCTTACCACTTACATTATTACTGATGTTTGCCTTTAACATTTCTATACTTTTATTATCGATTTCTCTTCTTTCAAAAGCATTCTCTATAATAGAAATTTCGATGTGTTTTACAAAATCACCGCCCTTGGTGTTATTTTTAACTAAATACTTTCTGTTTCGCTCCATAGCGACACCATTATCTAATTGAACCTTATAAGATCTAGGTCTTTTCGCAAAATCTGAACTGGTCTGAACTGGTCTTTGCTATCAGCAACGTAAGTAAATGAAATCGCCTACACCAAATACCGAACAAAACAGAAATCCAAAAGAATTAGATTTCGGGCTAGCTCAAAAACGTCGTAGGGTGGGATTGGTGTTACAGAAAGAACAAATTGAAAACCCGGTAAAAATTATATTACCGATATACAGTGCCGAAACACTATTTACAAAAGTCAAAAATACGTTTACGTAATAGTTCGGTATAACGTGATGTACACAAACGGTCAATTTACACATATTACAGTATAAACCTAAACATTTTAAAATATCCAGAATAAAATTTTATTATCTAAATAATAGGTACATATATACATGCATGATAATTACAGCATGTTCAGCCTTAAATATGTACAAGAAATAATGAAATAATACAGTAGCATCTGCTTTGGCGAGTGCATTTCGTAAAATTTAAGAACATTAAATTTTGAATAACAAGTTGTTGACGTTAACACTAATATATACAGAAAATTAAACAGTACAAAGTGCTCTAACGCAAGCTTTAAGAATAATGTACACAATTGTCCGTGTTGTGAACGTGTATTTAGTAACATAAAGTCTGCAATTTAATGCGGAGTCAAACCACATACAAAGTGTCTATTTTCAAAAACAGCAACACAAATAAAGTAAACAAAAAAATTTACTGTATCTTGAGCTATCGGCTTCTTTCTGGTACCATCTTAGGATGAGGAAATGAGACTGCATTTGTCTACGGCTGGGTGCTAAAACCACCAACTTATTTTATACTAGCACAGAAGGCGGTTTAATCTCACGACTCGCCGCACGATTTCGCTAAAAAATGCTGTATTGAATGTGCTGCTGTTAAATCACGACTGTATTTATAAGAAAAGAACCAAGGTGTTTGACTTTCAAAATGTCGCCGAAGGATCTAGTGTATAGAATTCACAGACAGCAGTTGCACAAATACCAGCTTTAACAACCTGCAAACAAGGAGATAACGGCTAACAAGAATTGTTTACAAAGTGGGACAATCTTATTGCTTTGGACACCTGCACAGCTGCAAGGTAAAGCATACGGCTTGATGAAAGTATAAACTAGGTATAGATAACTTTTGTTCTTGAGATTTATTTATATTTCTAAGTACTCTTTCTTGGGTGTAAGGTGTAACATACTATTAATTGCGTTCATATTTTATTTATTCTTAGTTTACAAACTTTTGGCCACTCACATTGCTGGTCTTTTTCAATGGTTAACTATAACTACAAAGATGTCATAAGTTTACTATTTATACAAATCTACACAATAATACTTTACTAACTATTACCTAGATACACTATCCATATCCACTACGAATTATACCCATTTCAAACAGTTTGTACAAACTGAAACACTTGCAGTCAAATATTTAAATATGTTTACATACTCAACATTACAACCAGAACGCTTTCTGGTTAACCACTTCCTGGATCACTTCCAAACTCTTGGGTCACTATAGCTCCTTGACAGCTAGTTTCCTATCCGCCAAACCCCTGTTAGTCGTCTCGATCGAGCAGTCAAACAGCATATGCTCGGCGCTTTCTACGCCATCACCGCATTTGCAGCCGTCATATCAGTCAATTCGAATTTCCGCAGATATTAAAGCTATAGTCTAAACCACGAAAGAAGTCGTCTGCGTCATCACTTGTATTCGTAGGAATTAAGTTGAAAATTTAATACCCAATAAATATCCCGAATCGTAAGTTTACGTCAAGCCTCGCGCATTTGCAAACCGTAATGAAGCATGGTTGCCAATAATATTTTATTTTCATAAAGGTAGGTGCTATAACTATTTTTAAATTCGCGTCCTCTTGTTTTACGAGTATAATGAATTCAGTTAGAATAAAACTCATTTTCGTAAATTGAGTTACATATATTGATCTGAAAAGAAACGCACAATAACTGTAATATAAACTATTTACGGCAGCTGCATTGAAATCTTTCTCTGTACGATAACTTTGGCAACCTTGCTATACGAAAAAATTAACATTTTGTCTTGTTGACAAAGGTTGGTCTTTTAAGTGTAAAGTTCAAAACATACGGACAGATACTCTTCTCTGTCGTTTTCCCAGATAAACGTGTTTACGTATGTCTTTACTTAGAACACGTACAAATCATATTACTATCTTTATCATATACATCAGTTAAGCTTTTAAATAATCTTAAACATATGTTTAGAATTGAGTTAGGCACCTATGACGTAAAGGACTTTTTTCGTGGTTTCTACTACATGAATCTTCTAACTTCTTGCTCTATCTTATGATCGAACTTCAGCTCCATCTTATATCTAGCATATATGTTCGGTATAAACTTATGTGTCAACTTGCCCGTGGCAGCATTGTTCTACCTCTCTTCCCACTGTCGGATTAACCTTTCACATAGATTTTTCTTAATTAGTGACCTTGGTACCAATGAATACTATATATGAAACGTGTCTGTTGCTTACTTTTTGGCCGGTTGATCTGCTCTGCCATTTCCTCAACTGCCGTCAAACGACCTAACCCCAATAAAACTTTAAATCCCGAAAACCAAGTGCTATGTGCGCTATCTTCCAGACTTCCGTTTGAAGACATATTAAGGTGTTCATATTTGCTTGAGTAGTCATGGCCGATTTGCTACCGCCATTGATAGAGTACCCACAAGTACCTGAGTGGTAGACGACGTACACTATAGCTTTCCTTATAGCTACCAACCTGTACTGAAGGTTTGTGCTACAATCCGTAAGTGTAGTTTAGAATCGGAACACTTCCCTCTCTTTCTTATACACAACGAGCGTTGCTCCTTCCTGCATAACGCCCAATTGCGAGTCATCCGTATAAATCCTAACCCCATCCGCGTTTTCATCGTCTTCGACAAACTCGAACTTTATGGCATGCCCTAATTAAGAAATAGCAATTTTTCTCTCAACCTCCATAATTCCACGGCCATAATTTTAGACGATTTTCCACCCTTCGCATATTTAAAAATCTCATATTTTTAATCTCTCTGACGACGAATTGGATTTTGAGAATCCCATTAATCACCAAGACCGCCTCCGTGGATGTGGCCTTTGTCCCCTCGCCGCCTTGACCGCTGTTATACGCCGAAACCTTATCAATTTCCGGACTTCCTTGACCTTGCAACCCTACGCCCAAATAGACGTCGCAAAAAATAACGGCTGTTCGGTTGCTCTTGCGTAGACCGTACTTAAGTATTCGCTTTAAAATCTTCTGTTTATCTTTGCGGCCGCCATTATTCTGTTCGATATCTCACTGCTCTTGCTTTTGACAAACTGCACGTGCGCCTATCAATTTAAATTGTTATCTAACTTGATGCTGAGGTACGTGATGCCTTCCTTAAACGGGATCTTCTCCCCCCGTAGGTCCAACCTAAGGGGACTTGGCCCCGGTTTCGTTGCTGAATAAAACGCCTCCAACTTAGACGTATTGAATTTCAACTAAACCTCCCGTGACCATTCGTGCAACCTGATTAAAACCTCGTTTGGTTTTGTTCGTATCTCCATTAACAATCTCCGCTTGATAATCAAAACCGTATTATCTGCAAATTTAACAATGCTGCAACCTTTAGGCAATTAGACCCTAAAGATGCTTTCATATAACAATTTCCAGAATGTGGGACTAGCGCATGCACCTTGTGGACATCTTCTTTCCATTATTCGTGATTCAATTTTCCTGAAATTCTGACCAGTGCCAATCGCCCTGAGAAATAACCCTTGACTAATGACGTCAGGCTTCGCAGACAATCGCTCTCTTGAAATGTCCAAAACCACGATGGTGCAATACTTTTTTGCTTTTTTCGCGTGCTTTATTTTTGCGACTACGAACTCTAGCGGGTCGATAGTCGACTTACCCTGCGCGAATTCAAATTGTCGCTTATTAAAATCACCGCTTTCCCGCACTGCTTGGGTCTGACACATTCCGCCTTTTTTGGTTTAAGGACACACTTCACGTTCTTGACTTTCCAGCAGCCTGGAAATACGCCTTTCTTCAAACGAAGATTAAGCAACCCAACAAAGACACGCGGTGCCAATAGGCACGTTTAAAGTGTTGCGTCTGAAGCGATTCTATCGTGTATCGGTTCCTTCTTAGGGTTCACCCTCTTAAGAACTCGTGACCGAAAATTGCCTTATCACCATCTGTCCCTTGTGCCTCTATAGCTCCCCGAAGTATCATGGAGTGCAACACTTCATCCTCATCTGGACGTCCGTTTAGAAAAATTTCTCCAACAAATACTCCGCTGTTGTTTTAAATCCCTCCGTATATTCCCCATTATCCTTTTCGACGTTGCCGAGCGCGATCTTATGTTGTTTACTCTTTATTACGCCATTCGCCGTTTTCCAAGGTTCCTTTTCGGAATTGTGCGTATACAGTTCTTTAAATTTATTCATTCACGTTTTTTCAATTAACGTTTTATATTCTAGGGTGCTTTGGTTTTACTCGATTTTTTTGTTTTCTTATTTTATTCGTGGCGACTTCTTAGAGGCGCCTTAGGTTGCGCATTTCTGTTCGCTTGGTGGCTAGCTTCCCGTCCATCAAGGTACGCAGTCTGTGGATGCTTTCTTCCGCGGCATGGGGTACGCCAACACGTCTACCACCGCGTTGTTTAGTTGTTACGTGAGTGTTCCTATTTGGGTGGCCTCTCGGCAGTATACTAGTTCGTTGTCAAGCGCGAGGATGCTTTTGTTAAATTTTTGTTTAGATCGTTCCAAGTTTGCATTGTTATTGCAGAATCGCGGGAAAATCGTAATTTGCTCATTTACGCCTGACCCGAGATTAATATCCCAAGTTATTAATTTAAGTTCGGAGAGTTTGACCTAGTCCGACCTCAATTCCCAATTACAAACGGCCTCCAACATCGTGTGTGAGACTGCAGTGACATCGATAGAATTGCTGACTCTAGGTGCCTTGAACATCGGCGAAACATTGTTGATAAACACGCTCAATTCCTATTCCGTTGATAAATCAACGATTTGCAATCCCCTCCGCCAAGCCGTGGACTATTTGTAAAATGTTAGGCGACATTTTTCACAAAAATACACCATTGTTTGGATGAAATGTAAAATGTAGGTCCGTGTGTGAATGTTGTCACGCACGTTTAAAATTTCTATTTTGCTTGAATGAGCAAGTATTTGCTAAATTCAAAATTTGTAGTACCTTCAGGTGAAGCATTGGAAAATCAAATGTAGGGGTTGATGGTACTTGTGCTTTGTCCGAAAAAGATTGTTAATATCGATATGTAAGTGAAATTGAGTATCCTGATGTTGTTTTTCAGCTGTAAGACGTTTGCCCTTTGGTTGGAAGCTTGCGTCCGTAAAAGACTTAGGTGAAGTCCTCTTCATCTTGGTCTGATTTGTTCATCTGTAATAGAGGTATAGGTGTCGGTTTTCGATTACCGCCTTTCTTTTGAAGAAAGTTTTAGTGTATGTAACGAGGACGCGTTACGTTAGATGTAAAATTAAATAGGCAAGGAAAGCAATCTAAAACGGACAAAATTCATGTTTATGAAATCAATATAATTTGATTTCAGTTATAATATTGTTCAAATCGTGACATAGTAATAAATTGATGGTTCTACTCAATTATTTTCATAAAAATAACAAAAATATACGTTGTATCTCTGTTAAATACATATTGGAATCCATCTTAGGGTCGTAAGTTATTCTAAACCACAAAAATGCAAACAAAGCATTTATAACTGTAATCTTTTATGTGAAAGCTTGCCATTTTTTAAGAAACCTTTTATAATTATTAAGTAAATAACAGTGAATTCATTAATATAGATCTAAGACATAGGGAGCTTCTTTTTAAGTTTCAGTTAATTAAATTAAATGCAACGTTATATAGTTTTAATACACATTATATCGTAAGAATTAATGATGATGACACTATAAAACCGCAAATAAAAACAGATCTTAATATGACAAAACGCTGCGTATACAGTGGTGCGTGACGACAATCAGTGCATTAAGAATCGATTAAACTTGATACACCGTATTAACCAGATGCTGATCGTCATTTTACGGTGGGAGGAATTAAATTCTTTAAAGTCGACGGGAAAAAAATTCTGTAAGATAATCGTGAACCGGTCAAGTCAAAATCAAGATGTAGTTGTTCAAAAACGTAAGGAGGCAGATGAAACCGTTCGGGGTGAGTAAAGTCTGTATTCACTTTCTTGAAGTATCCGTGATTATGCTAAGGTAATTTATCCTGCATTATATAAAAAAGTCAATAGTAAGAGTCTTGTAACGTCTGAACTAGCATTTGGCGCCATCTTAAATTGTGTTCATTTGACTCTCATTTTCGGATATAGCAAAATGTTAATTTGAGATTTAAGAGGTAGATGGTTTGTGTTTGTTTATTAGAAAGTTTGCACAACGCTAAACTTTTTTTTTTGTTAAACAACTGAATAGTGACGGGCTGCATTGCCTGGAACTAGAACATTGTTTCTGTTTTAGTATGGTATTATAAGAGAATGAAATTAGAACATTTTGAATGACTAAAAATTATGCACATGTAAATTTTTTATGGAAGTTTTATATGTATTGTTTAGTGTTACTTAAGAGTTAGTAAGAAGTGGATATTTTTAAGGGACCCTGGAACGTGGACGTAGAAATTTTTGTATTGTACTCTGTTTCTGCTTATTTTTAAATAGGAGATTGGTAGAAATTGGATTCAAAGCGCTATTTATTTACCAATCTTTTGAAACTTTAGCAATCGGTGTGGTAGTGGTATTATTTATTTTGTGAAAGCTTTTAGCAATACCGGGCCAGTATTAATGTTAGGAACATGATGAAAATTAGGTTTTCTCTTCTTAAGCACAGTGCATTTGTATTCAATTTGCAATTATTTAACGTTAATAGATGCTGTTAGGTTGAATACTGTATCTTATTAATAAAATAAGTAAAAGTAACTAAATTTGTGAAAGGACATCCAGAAACCTCAGAGACGAAGCTGTAGTAGACAGTATTGTTATGTTTCCAATGCTTTGGAGATCCTCCCTATTAAATTTCTTTAATTTGATCAACTTTAGTGAGTTGTTTCTTTTAAGTTTATTTTAGAGTAAAGAAAGGTAACGTATGAGGTAACTGATTTCGAAAACCAAAAGCAAAGGAGACCTATTTGCAATAACCGTCTCCGCGCGCGTTCACGCGCGCACACGTGTGTGTGTGGGTGGGGTGGGGGTGAGGGTGGGGTTAAGACAGACCGTTTCGCGCCCCACTAGTTATAACAACAGGTTAAGCCTTTTAAGGTAAGTATCCATTGTAACGTTTTTTTGTAATCCAACAATCCCCATTTGATTTTTGTATTCTTTTTGCCATATGAATCCACTCCCTGACCACTACAGTTGGCCGGTGATTCTTGAAACTAACGCAATCCCGTCCCTTCAGAATAATTCCACATTCATAACGTAACATCAATTCAGCCCGTAACATACTTCAATGAGAGCTTTGAGCGTTTTAGTTAGTGTCTTTTTCTACATCGTATTTATGTAAGTTGGCATATTCCTCGCAGAGAAAATTAAAAACAAAAAACGCGAACAACTGTTTTCCGTAGAGGAAGAACTAAGGGTTGCTTTGTAGACCATTTGGCCTGGGATTAAAAGATTCTATGGAAAACGCCAAACCCAAAGCTTACATTAAAGATTAGATTGAAGGTGTTATATTATGTTTTAATAAATAAATATGTAAACCTTTAATTATTGCATTCCTTCAGGTTTGTCGAATAAATCTACATAACACTTTTGGCATTAAACGATTGAAAAGTACTGCTCCAGAATATTCCTCAGTCGCATTTGGAACGCTTAGCAATAGTATGACTTCATATGTGGCATGCTGATGTAGTACGCCATGAATAATGGCCCATGATGAACTAAAGATTGCATTACTTAAGTTTGTATCCCATTTCTACTATATTTAGGATTTTTGGTGCTTTATTATCAATTAAGTGCTGCTTCTTTTATCGTTTTCAAGATCAACTCGTCCTTCGAATTAAGGCTTAGTGTTTTAAAGTGGCTATATTTCGGCTATATCGGTTGAGATTCCTACTTTCGTTATTATCCATACTCTCTAATTTCACTGATTGAAAATATAGCAGTTACCCGCATCATCCAAACTTTATTTCAGAAGTCACTCATACGATACGCTTGTATTTGCATAGGTTTATTGCTTCTGCCAAAGCAGTATTTAAATTAGCGGAAATCCTCGATAGATTTCTATTTGAGTGGTATATCATTAACTGCGCTCTCACCAGTAGTACTTAATCTATAGCAAACTTTGCGTGGTGTAGCTAATTAAACGTCTTCTAGTTATTACAGCTGTGCTGTAAATAGCGATTTGATTTCCAGTTGACTTGGAAACTATTTGGTTTTGATATACGAGGTAGCAAATTAATAGTCGTAGATGGCAATGTTGATGTAGCATCACCTGAAAGCATTTTGCCTTTTTATTAAAGTGTTTTTATGCCGGGGAACATTTTAGTTCTTGAGTTTTCTCATTATAACATGAGTTATATTCCACGGTTATGAAATATGGCAGGAACACTTTTTAGATCGCTGAAATTTAGTAAAACGGAGATAGTAAAGTACCTTAAAAATCCTTAGTTAATTTTGTTTATGAGAATTTTTCTAAAAACATTTACAGCTAATGCGGGTAAATCTTGATTTAAAATAGATGTTTGGAACATTTGCAGATTGAAATGCAATTTGTGATGTATGTGTGTTTCTTCCTATAATAGGATCGTCTCTCTCTTTTGAAGTCGGAAATACACTTTTTAAATCTTGGATTAATTAACTGAAGAAAGAACGAAAATACAGGCAGGCTTAGTATATACTGCGGTAAAACATCAAAAATTTTGTTAAGGAAGCCAGGAAAACGTATTGATTTAGGGTTGTTTTGGATCATGCTTAGGTTGGACAGCAGGGTTCCCCGCGAGGTAGAAATCTACACGCCTGCTTCTCCATAACTTAACGCCCTCGGTCGAATGAATTGGGATAAAAAAATATGAGATTCTTTAAATAGGTAACCATCGATTACAATAAATTAAAACATAAATTGTTAATATTATATAAAAGAAATACAATCACCAAAACAAAGCGAACTTAGAACTAAAAACTTACAATATAAACTTGCTCTCCTGAATTAAAAATTAAGTTGGATAAATAAGTATGTTCATATTAGTACTCCATAATTTTGTTTTTATAATACATCAACAGATTACATATTTTATATATTTAAGCCCATGGAAATTATTACAATAAATGTTGATATTAAAATTCAGTATAACTTGTGTATACATAAAATTACAAAACTGTAATTTTCTCTTCTTAACGGCCGCAAATTCTTTAAGGATAGCTCTCTATTAATAATGTTCAAAAATTTAGATTCATGGACAAAATGGATAATCTAAATAATTTTTCTGCCATATGGTTTACCTTTAATAATTTTGAATCGGTTTAAGTTTAGAAAATGGATGTGTGCTTGATGCCACTGATACCGGAAAAGTGTGCAGGACTTTAAATAAATTGTTATATTGAGAAAAGTTAATGCAAAATGTAAGATACTACATCGTACGGAGTTTTAAATTCATGTGACAGAGAAAAGTGTTTTACGCGCTTTTAGTTGGTTATATAAATCATTGTTGTAAATATCAGATTCATTTTGAATTCGATGATTAATTTTAAATGTAAAGTTTTGAAATACCTTAAAATCTCAAATTTGGGTAAAGAATCCAAAAGGATCGATAAATCTTGACATTGTTCGTCTTATTTTAGATAGAAACAAGATAAAAAAGGGAAAAATTATTTTCAAACGGGCAGAATAAATACAGATGTACCCTGGCTTTTATGACTTCACGATTAGTAGTGTTAATTATGCAAGATATTTAAATTTCTTTTAGTTCTGTAAAGGAATTCAGGCAAGAAACTTAAACCATAAAACCATACCGGTATTTTTAGTACAAGACGGGGAAGTTCTACTGCAATACGTTTAATTGGCGTAGCCATGATTTCGTTTTTATAGCAACAAAATTAATTTCCGTGTACTGTTTGTGTAAGTAGTACTGAGGCATTTATGGAAAATATTTGCAGCTCACTTTTTCTTCTAAGTGTTCTTGACTAAATTGAAAATGGCATCTACGATAGAAAATGCGTCCAAGGATAATCCGCATGGCGTTATTCGGTTTCTGACCGCTGTAGGGTGTCAACAAATAGAAATTTATAAAAGAATGAAAGCTGTGTATGGTGACTACAATTATGCTCATACGACAGTCGTTGAATGGTGCAATAAATTTCGACAAGGGAAAGAATCCACTAGAAACTTGGCCCGTCCCGGACCTGCACGTATTGCAGCATTAGATGGATATGTGGGACAACTGTAACCTGAATTGCGCTCAAATACGCGTATCAAAATCATAGAACTTTCTCAAATGTTGAATATCAGCATGGAAACTGTTCCAGTGTTTAGCCCAGTAAAACAATAATTAATAGAACGGCGGTTCAATTCGGATGCTGAAATAGAGATTGGTGTTATAGAATAGTCCACAAGCAGCCGGATAAACTTTACAAGCAAGAAATCTATAGACTAATCCACCAGTGGGGCTCCTGCCTTAACGTTAATAGAAATGTCCTTTAGATTTGTCGAATAAACACTTTTTACAGATGCATGTTTGCATTGAACTATTCTCGTACATAGTTGAACGTATGTCAAGTCGATAATTTTTCGACGTTGCAAAATTGTAACCTTTCTAATTATTTATCTTTCTAAAAAATTAATGAAGTTAAAATTTTCTTGCTAAAATAGACATGAACTGCACTCTTATCTCAAGGCCTCCAGTGGGTTCTTTGAATTGTTATTCCTACTAGTAAAACCATACACTTGATTCAATTCAAGTTCAATAAACAGTAACACATTGCCACTATTTTAGTGAGTAAAAAAATATATTATAAAAAATTCTTTAAACCAATGATATGTACAACAAAAAATTTGTTTTTTTATAAATGTTTTTACAATATTTACAGTATGGAAATATTGCCACTTGAAAAATAAAAATAAAATAAAAATTGCTGCAATGCAAACAGCATAAAAAAATTTGTTAAATATTTTAATATTGAATAAAGTTGTCTAGTATTTAAATCGAGCTCGTTTTAACTATTTCAGACTTGTACAAAATTGAAGTCCCTAGACATAGAGAACATACAGTAAGTCCTAGATTAGTAACTGATTCAAGCAAAAAAAATTTAGGTAATGAAATATCATGTGCTGCTTTAAAAATGTCACGGTACAGTTTTAACTATTCAGTGAATTAAAATTTTACTATTATAAAAGGAATAAAATTGGAAATAACTGGTTGCATGTTTGGTATGTAGATAGTTGTTGTCGTCTGATTTAGGACGTTGATATCGATGTTACCTAGCGGGTCTCAACTAGAACTTCCTATTATTGATCGAACAAGGACAACACCTGTGCAGATAAAAGCTTCAAAAACACAATTGGACAGCGTGCACGATTAACGGCTTTCCATAACTTACGATTCCATCACCAAAACGCATTTTTGTTGATTCCAGGCGAAATAACCTATTAAACGGTAGATTTGGTATACTGAAAATTTTTAAAAAATACTCTTCAGACATGATGGCTGCATTGCAGGGTGCGTTCAGAATGGCAACAAAAAAATGTTTGGGGTGTTCCAAACTCAGGGGTTAGAATTCACCATGTGCGATTCTATTAAAAACATATGTATTTCTGATCCCAGAGTGAATAAGACAGGATCAAAATTATTTCCACGTGCTTCCTGGAAAAATTTTGTATTACGTGCTTTTCGCAATAATTTAATGTCACGTGAACCCGTAATTGCGTGCCACTTTTGTGAATCCGAAAATAAATTCCACTTTCGTGAATCCCTAATTAAGTGCTGAAATGAAAAATCCCTTATTAGATTTAACAATTTCAAATTAATAAAAGCGAAGTACACTTACCCGCTTTTGGCTTTGCACATTGTTACAAGGTGAACCAACTAACTTGGAAGTACCTAAATACTTGATGCTCTTCAGGCTAAGATCAAGTTAACAATTCGCAAGACCCATTTTTGTGCAGTGCTTAAATCAAAAAGGAAGATACAATTTGCATATCTAACCAAGTAGATAATATCCCTCTTAAGCACAGATGGTTTCTAAAATGTTGTTTTCAACCAAACACGTTTTTACGAGGTCTGTATGTATGTATGGTTGTTTATCTATCAGAATAAGTAGAATGGATTAACTAACCAATAGCATTGGTAACAGAAAAATTTAAACTGTCACAAAATGTAAAACAGCTTTAATGTTACGCTCTACAAATCCGAATACAAAGATGCAACTATGGGCAATTACGTAATTCGTTTGTGTTAATAGACCAATTGTCACAGTAAATTTTTATAACGTAATCATGTTACTTTAAGAACACTTTTACAATGATCAATCAGAAAAAGTAGTGGGATTGTCAATATGCATACTTCATATAATAATTACCTCATAAATAAGAAAGCTTTTTACAATTTTCAGTAGAGGTGTGTAAAATTAACGATACATGAATAGGGCATAGCAAGTCCAAACGAGACAAAGGTAGATTTATCACAATGTAGTTTAATCACATACAAACAGCCTATAGTTTAGTGGAATTCACAGATATCATGTTACGAATGATCCAATAGAACAACAAGAACATACAATATTAAGTATTAGAATGTACCCATTTACAGACCACCTGAATACACAAGATAACAACAATCGCGTATCAAACCATATGGAGTCGCACATTCTTCATGTGTTCTAAATGAAGTCTGTAATGTAATGACATACACCTCGAAGTATAGAAAAGTGGGGAGTAGAATGACTGAAGTTGACAGCGGGCGGAAACAATTAATTATTTACTCGCGTGACTGTGACGAAAACACATGTAGGAGGGTTGCAGTTAAAGGATTATCAAGAAAACTACTTCGGGTACGGGATTATCCAACGGGAGTTAAACGTTGTGAGATCCGCAAATTATTCGCAACGTTCCGACAACATTTTTGGATAGACTGGTTCGAAACCAACATATGTTGGACGTGATTTGCCCGTAGAGAAGTGAATTCATTGCTGACTCAACAAAACTCTTTAGTCACACGAAGACACAACTGTAAATTTAATTAGCTAGTTATACATATTTTTTCTTGTTATTCCTTTGTTGTTGGTATTTATGCACGAAGTTTGTTAAACTGGACAGTAATGAAGTTATAAAGCGTCCACCATCATTCTAGGATATATTGTTTATTTCCTTAAATATACCAACTTGAACATTGAACTCTGATTTGAAACGGTGGAGGACGTGATGCAATGACTGCTTGCACAATAATGTTACAGCTAATCAAAATTTAACAGTCTAACGATTCTTTTGTTCGTATCAAACTCTTTTACAATGTATTTAAGATTTGGTCAAAGGTTCTGCAAAAAAACCCTCTACTTTGAAGTTTAATTTCTTGGGTTCTCGTCTGGTTCATCGTTATGTTTATAATCGAAAAGCTTCGACCGCATTATTCTGTAAGAACTTTAAATAAAAGTTCAATGAGTTTCTAAATCTACATTTAATGCTACTTTAGATAGAACTTAGTCAAAGTTACTACTATTATAAAAAATTTTGAAATTACCTAATAATTTGCACAAATAATTAGCGATGTTTAAACATTCATCATCATCATTAGGTCTTCAGTCCTAGAACTGGTTAGACGCGTACCATCATTGTTCCCTATTCTGAACTAACCTACAGATTTCCCTGAAATATGCACAGTTTGCATCTATAACTGTCTGATCTAGGTCTACATCTACCTCTTTTTTCCTATCTCTGCTTGTAATATATCACATACTATTCCCCAAAAATGCCTTAGAACGTATTCCGCCCTACTATTTCTCTTTTTCCCCAGATATCCTTGTTCCCCTACAATTTCTGTAACTTATTTGTTATTATCTTTGTCTGTCCATGCTATCGTCCTCATACATCTGAAGCACATCATTTCAAAAGGCTGCTACCGTTTTTCTGTCTGCGTATCAGACTTCTCGTATTTCATAGGCATACTGTGCTGTGCTCCACACATATGCTTTCAACAATTTTCTTCTTATTCTGTTTGTTGTCTTTCCTCATAGGCGATGTTCTTTCTTGTTAGATGCAGTTCGATCACTTTCTATTGTTTTACTGTTATATGCCCTATTTCTCCGACCTTCAATGGTTGTGAAGGGAGGTAAGCAGTCTGTGGCTGCCAAGTTCTCCCAACACTTAACCATTTGGCGATTTAATATATTTTCCAATTTATCTTTTCGCACAGTCAACATTAGTTGCAGGTATTTCGCAGCCATTAGGTTTTCCGTCTCAAAACTGGTTGGACACGTACCTGCACTTATTTATATTCTGAGCTAGCCTACATAGTTCCTGAAATTCTCACACAGCATGTGTATTCAGGTTAATCTTTTTGGGAATTAAACCACTCATAGTTTTAAAATCAACTTTATTTACTTTTCGATCCATGACCTAGGATCGTTGTCAAAATTATAATAAAAACTTCAAGTTTGGCATTTATGACATAAATTGAAGGTGACTTTGATTTATTGATGTTTGAAATATTTGGTTTGAGTATACTAAGCAAAAATTTTTAAAGTTTAACAGAATGATTGCCTTCAATTTGTGTTGCGACCTGGGATCGGCTTTCTTTAGGTAGCCAATACGCTTAACGTGAAATCAGCTGATTAATTTTTATTGGTGAATTTTATATAAATTCAATAACTTGGTATTGGAAAACATTTTTTAACATGTTTCTATTTATACAACTGAGAGGGTGGTTATTAAAGAAGTGTGCGATTGCATTATTGAAAGGCTTAAGTAGTGTTTTTTTTTTTATATTTATTTTGAGGTGGAAAATTCATTATGATTTAAGTTACCTCTTTGGTAGATTTTAACATGGTTCTGAGGCGACTCTATGGCGGGTTTACACTTGTCAGATACCAATGTTGTTCTATGAAGATTGTATATGGATCTTAGGCGACCCTATGGCGGGTTTACACTTGTCAGATACCAATACTGTTCAACGGAGATTGTATATGGTTTTGAGGTAACCTTATTGTGGATTTATACTTGTCAGATACCAATGCTGTTTTACAAGGATTGTTAATATGCTTATTTTTATGTAAATAGTTATTTTATGTATAAATAGAAATCATGTATGTAGGCTGTATTTCATGTTAATATTGCAAGGAAAACCCAGGAAAAACTTGCAATGCTACCTAGATATTGTGGGCATTTGATTTTCATTTGTTATTTCCTTTAGTAATGGAATCCATTGTTTACTGAAAGTCACGGATTCGTTTGCAACTCAGTTATTTTTATGTAGGGTTATATAAGCAGCTACTTTGATTTTGCGTTTTTGGTGGTTTTCTTCTTTTTCTTCTTTTCAGGGAGTATGCGTATTCAGCTCGTTCCCTTTCTATTGTTTTCTAATTTTATACCCTATTTTACCGAGATTCAGTGAAGGAGGTTAAGCAACCTGTGGCTACCAAGATCCCCCAACACTTAGACATTTGCCGAAATAATGGTTTTCCAGTAAATCCTTTCACACACTTAACATTATTCGAGAATATTGCCTAAGCAATTCTTGTAGTTACTTAAAATAATCATCATGTTTAAGCACAGTTATCTTTTCGTCATTAGTTTATCCATCTTGGGATTGGTTGGATGCGTACCTCCATTGATTTCTATTCTGGGCTAGCCTACACATCTCCCTGAAACCCCTACAGCCTACATCTTTTACTATCTGTGTGCAGTAGTCTAACCTAGGTCTGCCTCTTCTTCTCTTTTTTCCTATCTCTGCTTCTAATATATTCCGCACTATTCCCTCATGCCGTAGTATGTGGCCTATCATCCTATCTCTCCTATTTTTTACCGTTTTCCACATATTTCTTTCTTCCCCTACCATTTTTAGTACCTCTTCGTTCTTAACTTTGTCTGTCCATGATATCTTCATCATAAGCCTGTAACACCACATTTCAAAGGCTTCTACCTTTTTCTTGTCCGCTTCTCCTACTGTCCAGGCTTCACAGCCGTACAGTGCTGTGCTCCACACATATGTTTTAAGCAATCTTTCCTTGTTTCTATGTTTGTGGTCTTTGAGCACAATAGTTGCTTTTCTTGTTAAATGTAGCACGACCTTGTGCTAATCTTTGTTTTATATCTTTTGTGCTTTTCGCATCTTGCGTTATTTGGCTTCCTAGGTAGCAGAAATCCTTAACCTCTTGTAAGTTCGTGTTAAATACTTGTATTCTTGTTTTTGACTTATTTTCCCCACCTTTGCAAACTAGAACTTTAGTTTTAGTTTTGTTAATTTTCATACCGTATCTCTCTGTTAGAACCGTTTCCATTTCATTAAGAGCCGCTTCTAACTCTTCCTTGCTAGACGCTAATACCGCTATATCATCTGCAAATCTAAGCATATCAATTTTTGTCCCTGCATAGTAATTCCAAATGTCTTCTGCATTTGACCGTATTCATTGCCTCTTCTATGTACAAGTTAAAAATCAATGGGGATAGGGCACATCCCTGTCTCACCCTTTCCTAATGTTTACTTCTCTACGTTCCTGCTCTAATTCTATTACTGCTGTTTGCTCTTTGTATAAGCTATGTACTATTCGTCTATCCCTATAACTCATTCCAATCTTTTGAGTATTTCAAACATTTTTTCCAATTTACATTGTCGAATGCTTTTTCCAGATCTACAAACCCTATATACATGCTTTCCCTTTTCTATAGTTTTCTCCATTATCACTCTCAAAGCTAAAATAGCCTCCCGTGTTCCCCTGTTTCGCCTAAATCCAAATTGGTCTTCTCCTAGTATTTCTTCAGCTTGTTTTTCCATTCGTCTTTGCACAATTCTAGTTAATATTTTTGACACGTGTGCTGTCAAACTTATTGTTCGAAAATTTTCACATCTATCTGCGCCTTTCTTTTTGGTATAGTTACTATGATGCTACGTTTGAAATCTTTGGGTATCTCGCCTGTCTCATACATACAGCTTACAAGTTGGAAGAGACGTTCTGTTACTGCTTGTCCAGCGGTTTTAGAGTTTCTGCTTGCACCTTATCTGTACCCGGCGCCTTAGCCATTTTTCAGACTCTTTAATGCTAATTCAAACTCGTCTCGAAGTATAGGATATCCCAAGTCATCATTTTCAATGTCTGATTCCTGTTCTAATGCAGTTAGTTCCTCTCCTGCATATAAATTCCTATATATTCTTGCCATCTACTCACTTTCTCTACGTTTTCTATAATGACGTTTCCTTGTGCGTCCCTTATATTTTGCTATACGGTTTTATATCCTAAAATTCATTCTAATTAATTTGTATGCTTCGTCTGTCTTTCCTATTTCCATCTTAGTTTGTACTTCTTTGCACTTTTCATCAATCCATTGTTCTTTAGCTTTCCTGCATTTTCGAATAATTTCCCATTTTATGGCTTTGTATCTCTGTTTTCCTGTTTCGTCTGATTTATTTTTGTATTTTCGTCTTTCTTCTATTAAATTCACGATATCCTTTGTTATCCATGGTTTCTTATTTTCTTTTTGTGTATACCCCAAAATATCTCTGGCCGCCATGTCTAGGCTGGATTTAATGTTATTCCATTCTGTTTCTACTTCCTTAGTTTCAGATATTTTCCCAATATCATTCAGCAATTCATTTGACTTTTTTTCGAATCTTACTTGAATATCTTTTTCTTTTAGTTTCTCTAAGTCCAAGTGCCTTTTCCGTTCCTCTTTTTCAGATTTTTAAATTTAAGTGCGGCCTTCATAATTACGATGTTGTGGTCAGTATCTATATCTGCTTCTGGGTAGCTTCTACAGTCTTTTACTTGATTCCTAAACCGTTGTCTAACAAGAATGTAATCTATTTGATATCGTCCTATATCTCCTGGCATCTTCCACGTATATCGTCTTCTAGCATGATGTTGAAATAATGTGTTTGTGATGATTAAATTGTTCGTGTCGCAAAATTCTACCAGCCTATTTCCCCTGTCGTTTCTCGTGCCTAAACCAAATAAACCTACTATCGCTCCTTCCCTACCCTCACCTACCACAGCATAAAAATCCCCCGTAATTATTAAATTTTCATGTCCTTTTACGTATCTTAATATGTCTTCGATATCTTTGTAGATGGCTTCTACCTCTTCGTCACTGTAGCTAGAGGTGGGCAATATACTTGTATTATTACTGTGTTTACCGGTTTAGATTCTAATCTAACCATGAGTACTCTTTCGTTCTTTTGTAAGTAATTTTCTACACAGTATCCTATCTTTTCCAATGCTTTGGAGATCCTCCTATTAAATTTCTTTAATTTGATCAACTTTAGTGAGTTGTTTCTTTCAAGTTTATTTTAGAGTAAAGAAAGGTAACGTATGAGGTAACTGATTTCGAAAACCAAAAGCAAAGGAGACCTATTTGCAATAACCGTCTCTGCGCGCGTTCACGCGCGACACGTGTGTGTGGGTGGGGTGGGGGTGAGGGTGGGGTTAAGACAGACCGTTTCGCCCCACTAGTTATAACAACAGGTTAAGCCTTTTAAGGTAAGTATCCATTGTAACGTTTTTTGTAATCCAACAATCCCCATTTGATTTTTGTATTCTTTTTGTCATATGAATCCACTCCCTGACCACTACAGTTGGCCGGTGATTCTTGAAACTAACGCAATCCCGTCCCTTCAGAATAATTCCACATTCATAACGTAACATCAATTCAGCCCGTAACATACTTCAATGAGAGCTTTGAGCGTTTTAGTTAGTGTCTTTTTCAACATCGTATTTATATAAGTTGGCATATTCCTCGCAGAGAAAATTAAAAACAAAAAACGCGAACAACTGTTTTCCGTAGAGGAAGAACTAAGGGTTGCTTTGTAGACCATTTGGCCTGGGATTAAAAGATTCTATGGAAAACGCCAAACCCAAAGCTTACATTAAAGATTAGATTGAAGGTGTTATATTATGTGTTAATAAATAAATATGTAAACCTTTAATTATTGCATTCCTTCAGGTTTGTCGAATAAATCTACATAACACTTTTGGCATTAAACGAAGTACTGCTCCAGAATATTCCTCAGTCGCATTTCGAACGCTTAGCAATAGTATGACTTCATATGTGGCATGCTGATGTAGTACGCCATGAATAATGGCCCATGATCAACTAAAGATTGCATTACTTAAGTTTGTATCCCATTTCTACTATATTTAAGATTTTTGGTGCTTTATTATCAATTAAGTGCTGCTTCTTTTATCGTTTTCAAGGTCAACTCGTCCTTCGAATTAAGGCTTAGTGTTTTAAAGTTGCTATATTTCGGCTATATCGGTTGATATTCCTACTTTTGTTATTATCCATACTCTCTAATTTCACTGATTGAAAATATAGCAGTTACCCGCATCATCCAAACTTTATTTCAGAAGTCACTCATACGATACCCTTGTATTTGCATAGGTTTATTGCTTCTGCCAAAGCAGTATTTAAATTAGCGGAAATCCTCGATAGATTTCTATTTGAGTGGTATATCATTAACTGCGCTCTCACCAGTAGTACTTAATCTATAGCAAACTTTGCGTGGTGTAGCTAATTAAACGTCTTCTAGTTATTACAGCTGTGCTGTAAATAGCGATTTGATTTCCAGTTGACTTGGAAACTATTTGGTTTCGATATACGAGGTAGCAAATTAATAGTCGTAGATCGCAATGTTGATGTAGCATCACCTGAAAGCATTTGTATCGGCATTTCTTGGGGGTGTTTTTTAGACCTTGCCTTTTTATTAAAGTGTTTTTATGCTGGAGAACATTTTAGTTCTTGTTTTCTCATTATAACATAAGTTATATTCCACGGTTATGAAATATGGCAGGAACACTTTTTAGATCGCTGAAATTTAGTTAAGTTATAGTAATACGGAGATAGTAAAATACCTTAAAAATCCTTAGTTAATTTTGTTTATGAGAATTTTTTTAAAAACATTTACAGCTAATGCGGGTAAATCTTGATTTAAAATAGATGTTGGGAACATTTCCAGATTGAAATGCAATTTGTGATGTATGGGTGGTTCTTCCTATAATAGGATCGTCTCTCTTTCTGAAGTCGGAAATTCACTTTTTAAATCTTGGATTAATTAACTGAAGAAAGAACGAAAATACAGGCTGGCGGTAAAACATCAAAAATTTTGTTAAAGAAGCCAGGAAAACGTATTGATTTAGGGTTGTTTTGGATCATGCTTAGGTTGGACAGCAGGGTTCCCCGCGAGGTAGAAATCTACACGCCTGCTTCTCCATAACTTAACGCCCTCGGTCGAATGAATTGAGATAAAAAAATATGAGATTCTTTAAATAGGTAACCATCGATTACAATAAATTAAAACATAAATTGTTAATATTATATAAAAGAAATACAATCTCCAAAACAAAGCGAACTTAGAACTAAAAACTTACAATATAAACTTGCTCTCCTGAATTAAAAATTAAGTTGGATAAATAAGTATGTTCATATTAGTACTCCGTAATTTTGTTTTTATAATACATCAACAGATTACATATTTTATATATTAAGCCCATGGAAATTATTACAATAAATGTTGATATTAAAAATTCAGTATAACTTGTGTATACATAAAAATTACAAAAACTGTAATTTTCTCTTCTTAACGGCCGCAAATTCTTTAAGGATAGCTCTCTATTAATAATGTTCAAAAATTTAGATTCATGGACAAAATGGATAATCTAGATAATTTTTTCTGCCATATGGTTTACCTTTAATAATTTTGAATCGGTTTAAGTTTAGAAAATGGACGTGTGCTTGATGCCACTGATACCGGAAAAGTGTGCAGGACTTTAAATAAATTGTTATATTGAGAAAAGTTAATGCAAAAATGTAAGATACTACATCGTACGGAGTTTTAAATTCATGTGACAGAGAAAAGTGTTTTACGCGCTTTTAGTTGGTTATATAAATCATTGTTGTAAATATCAGATTCATTTTGAATTCGATGATTAATTTTAAATGTAAAGTTTTGAAATACCTTAAAATCTCAAATTTGGGTAAAGAATCCAAAAGGATCGATAAATCTTGACATTGTTCGTCTTATTTTAGACAGAAACAAGATAAAAAAGGGAAAAATTATTTTCAAACGGGCAGAATAAATACAGATGTACCCTGGCTTTTATGACTTCACGAATAGTAGTGTTAATTATGCAAGATATTTAAATTTCTTTTAGTTCTGTAAAGGAATTCAGGCAAGAAACTTAAACCATAAAACCATACCGGTATTTTTTGTACAAGACGGGGATAGTTCTGCTGCAATACGTTTGATTGGCGTAGCCAGGATTTCGTTTTTATAGCAACAAAATTAATTTCCGTGTACTGTTTGTGTAAGTAGTACTGAGGCATCTATGGAAAATATTTGCAGCTCACTTTTTCTTCTAAGTGTTCTTGACTAAATTGAAAATGGCGTCTACGATAGAAAATGCGTCCAAGGATAATCCGCATGGCGTTATTCTGTTTTTGACCGCCGTAGGGTGTCAACAAATAGAAATTTATAAGAGAATGAAAGCTGTGTATGGTGACTACAATTATTCTCATACGACAGTCGTTGAATGATGCAATAAATTTCGACAAGTATTGCAGCATTAGATGGATATGTGGGACAACTGTAACCTGAATTGCGCTCAAATACGCGTATCAAAATCATAGAACTTTCTCAAATGTTGAATATCAGCATGGAAACTGTTCCAAGTGTTTGGCCCAGTAAAACAATAATTAATAGAACGGCGGTTCAATTCGGATGCTGAAATAGAGATTGGTGTTATAGAATAGTCCACAAGCAACCGGATAAACTTTACAAGCAAGGAATCCACCAGTAGGGCTCCTGCCTTAATGTTAATAGAAATGTCCTTTAAATTTGTCGAATAAACACTTTTTACAGATGCATGTTTGCATTGAACTATTCTCGTACATAGTTGAACGTATGTCAAGTCGATAATTTTTCGACGTTGCAATATTGTAACCTTTCTAATTATTTATCTTTCTAAAAAATTAATGAAGTTAAAATTTTCTTGCTAAAATAGACATGAACTGCACTCTTATCTCAAGGCCTGCAGTGGGTTCTTTGAATTGTTATTCCTACTAGTAAAACCATACACTTGATTCAATTCAAGTTCAATAAACAGTAACACATTGCCACTATTTTAGTGAGTAAAAAATATATTATAAAAATTCTTTAAACCAATGATATGTACAACAAAAATTTGTTTTTATAAATGTTTTACAATATTTACAGTATGGAAATATTGCCACTTGAAAAATAAAAATAAAATAAAAAATTGCTGCAATGCAAACAGCATAAAAAAATTTGTTAAATATTTTAATATTGAATAAAGTTGTCTAGTATTTAAATCGAGCTCGTTTTAACTATTTCAGACTTGTACAAAATTGAAGTCCTTAGACATAGAGAACATACAGTAAGTCCTAGATTAGTAACTGATTCAAGCAAAAAACATTTAGGTAATGAAATATCATGTGCTGCTTTAAAAAATGTCACGGTACAGTTTTAACTATTCGGTGAATTAAAATTTTACTATTACAAAAAGGAATCAAATTGGAAATAACTGGTTGCATGTTTGGTATGTAGATAGTTGTGGTCGTCTGATTTAGGACGTTGATATCGATGTTACCTAGCGGGTCTCAGCTAGAACTTCCTATTATTGATCGAACAAGGACAACACCTGTGCAGATAAAAGCTTCAAAAACACAATTGGACAGCGTGCACGATTAACGGCTTTCCATAATTTTCAATTCCATCACCAAAACGGATTTTTGTGGATTCCAGGCAAAATAACCTATTAAACGGTAGATTTGGTATACTGAAAATTTTTAAAAAATACTCTTCAGACATGATGGCTGCATTGCAGGGTGCGTTCAGAATGGCAACAAAAAAATGTTTGGGGTGTTCCAAACTCAGGGGTTAGAATTCACCATGTGCGATTTTATTAAAAACATATGTATTTCTGATTCTAGAGTGAATAAGACAGGATCAAAATTATTTCCCCGTGCTTCCTGGAAAAATTTAGTATTGCGTGCTTTTCGCAATAATTTAATGTCACGTGAACCCGTAATTACGTGCGACTTTCGTGAATCCGTAAATAAATTCCACTTTCGTGAATCCCTAATTAAGTGCTGAAATGAAAAATCCCTTATTAGATTTAACAATTTCAGATTAATAAAAGCGAAGTACACTTACCCGCTTTCGGCTTTGCACATTGTTACAAGGTGAACCAACTAACTTGGGAGCACCTAAATACTTGATGCTTTTCAGGCTAAGCTCAAGTTAACAATTCGCAAGACCCATTTTTGTGCAGTGTTTAAATCAAAAGGAAGATACAATTCGCATATCTAACCAAGTAGATAATATCCCTCCTAAGCACAGATGGTTTCTAAACTGTTGTTTTCAACCAAACACGTTTCTACGAGGTCTGTATGTATGTATGGTTGTCTATCTATCAGAATAAGTAGAATAGATTGCCTAACCAACAGTATTGGTAACAGAAAAATTTAAACTGTCACAAAATGTAAAACAGCTTTAATGTTACGCGCTACAAATCCGAATACAAAGATGCAACTATGGGCAATTACGTAATTCGTTTGTGTTAATAGACCAATTGCCACAGTAAATTTTTATAGCGTAATCATGTTACTTTAAGAACGCTTTTACAATGATCAATCAGAAAAGATAGTGGGATTGTCAATATGCATACTTCATATAATAATTACCTCACAAATAAGAAAGCTTTTTACAATTTTCAGTAGAGGTGTGTAAAATTAACGATGCATAAATAGGGCATAGCAAGTCCAAACGAGACAAAGGTAGATTTATCACAATGTAGTTTAATCACATACAAACAGCCTATAGTTTAGTGGAATTCACAGATATCATGTTACAAATGATCCAATAGAACAACAAGAAAATACAATATTAAGTATTAGAATGTACCCATTTACAGACCACCTGAATACACAAGATAACAACAATCGCGTATCAAACCATATGGAGTCGCACATTCTTCATGTGTTCTAAATGAAGTCCGTAATGCAATGACATACACCTCGAAGTATAGAAAAGTGGGGAGTAGAATGACTGAAGTTGGCAGCGGGCGGAAACAATTATTTATTTACTCGCGTGACTGTGACGAAAACACATGTAGGAGGGTTGCAGTTGAAGGATTATCAAGAAAACTACTTGGGGTACAGGATTATCCAACGGGAGTTAAACGTTGTGAGATCCGCGGATTATTCGCAACGTTCCGGCAACATTTTTGGATGGACTGGTTCCAAACCATCAGATGTTGGACGTGATTTGCCCGTAGAGAAGTGAATTCATTGCTGACTCAGCAGAACTCTTTAGTCACACGAAGACACAACTGTAAATTTAATTAGCTAGTTATACATATTTTTTCTTGTTATTCCTTTGTTGTTGGTATTTATGCACGAAGCTTGTTAAACTGGACAGTAATGAAATTATAAACCGTCCACCATCATTCTAGGATATATTGTTTATTTCCTTAAATATACCAACTTAAACATTAAAATCTAATTTGAAAAGGTGGAGGACGTAATGCAATGACTACTTGCACAATAATGTTACAGCTAATCAAAATTTAACAGTCTAACGATTCTTTTGCTCGTAACAAACTCTTTTACAACGGATTTAAGATTTGGTCAAAGATTCTGCAGGAAAACCCTCTACTTTGAAGTTTAATTTCTTGGGTTCTCGTCTGGTTCATCCTTATGTTTATAATCGAAAAGCTTCGACCGCATTATTCTGTAAATAACAGTTCAAGTACATTTAAAGCTACTTTTGCAACTTTAGATAGAACTTAGTCAAAGTTACTACTATTATAAAAAATTTTGAAATTACCTAATAATTTGCACAAATAATTAGCGATGTTTAAACATGAGTAGCTATATTTTGTAACATTTTGCTTAAAACGTTGATTTTCAACGAAACGTCGCACCAAATGATGACACAAGTAAAAACTTCTCAATGTTCATCAGCAATGAGTACGACTCTCAATATGGTGTGCTACAAATTAAAGTAGAATCCACTAAAATCTCTAGTCAATTCCAAATAACGTCTTAAAGTTTTTGTCACGTCAATCTTTTTTGACTGGCTAATTGAACTGACCTTGCAGCAGTCAGAACTTCTACACAAAAGTTTTAACAATCCCCTGCTAAATTTGATGGTGATATATCTTCACTTGCGTTTAAACGCATTAGTTTCGTGTGTATCCAAGCAGGAGGTCGTTGATTAAGTTTCCTCCACTAGAAGCGGAGTACAAAATTCGTTGGAAATTACTTTATACTTTAAACGATCTCTGCATTTCTTTAGAAACAAAAATAGAAAATTTCTGTTCCGTTAGTACTCTCGCAGCTACTTCTGATCCTACTCACACTTTTTCTGCTGAACCGAATTCTGCTAATAAGTCCGCTACTATTGAGAAAAATACTAATTTTTTCTCTTGAGGTTGAAAACTTTGCTATTTCTTTACTAGGAATGTCTGTCTTCCTACGACTTTTTTCAGTGTTAAGTCATTCCATGTTTTTCGTCGATCATTGCTACCTTTTACTTTTCCTTTTCCTATGTCCTTGAAACTTCTTGATTTGGTTCGGTAAACTGGTGCTTCGAGCCGAATAAAAAACTTTTTTGTCGATTTTTGTGTTTCTTGTAGTTTTTCTAAGCAAATTTTCTGTTGGTTTACCCTATTAGTGTATATTAGTCTTTCCAGCTGGATATAAGTTAATTTTTGTTGTTTTTTGCTTTTCTTCAAGTTTTCTCAAAAGAATTTTCTTTTCCTTAATGTTATTACTGTAATGCATGATTCGTTGCTTCTGTTTCATACCCGACCTTTAAATTTTGATAGGGAGGAGTTTGTTACGGTAACTATTTGAAATAGGACGTTTCTGCATTAAATTACAACGACCCTAATTGAAAACGCTAATCTAAATTTTTTGTTCTTAAATAATAACAAGTTCAGTATTCACATATTGAAACCGTTCTTGTATAAATATTCTTCAGTACGTGGAATAAATTCTACAACCGTTTAGAAATTTGCTAACAACGAACAAGCATTTGCTTCTCCTAAATACTCTTCCTTGAAATATGTGCTAGTAAGTTTATTATTTCAAATAGTTATTCGTCGAAACATTAAAACTTCGTCATATTTGTTATCGTATAACCATTTCCAAAACCTAGCAGCTGGCCTTAGCAATTCTTTGTAGCCGCTGCTCTTTATTTTCAAATATTTACTTGTCGAAAATCAAATACTTAAATGTGTTGTTATTTGCTCGTGTTCCATGAAATTGTACTTCATTATATCTACACGTGCTGGTTGGTCAAGTTTTATGGGCAATAAAAATCGTCTTCCTAATTGGGTTATTTCGTAGTATATTAGTAGCGATAATCGAAAATCATACAAACACCTCTTCCTCTCTACAAAGTTAGGCAACCCACTTGTTTAGCCGTGTTTCTGGTAGAATAACTGGCAGGAATGCTTTAAAATGTATTTAGCTTTCCCACGCGAGCAACGAAATTCAATGGAATTAAATATCGTATTTTGTTTCTTTCATTGCTTGTTTTTTGCAGTTGTCGTCTAGAATATATATTTTCGATGCCTTCTCAGAATATTCTACACCAATATCGGTGGGAATGGTTTTATGTTTTTCTTCTATGGTTTCAAAGCTGTCTAAATACAAGTCCAACTTTGAAAAGGTCTCTTACTTGTTCGTCGCCCTACTACAGTTTATACAACGTTCTGTGAGCGTTGTAAAGTCGCGCTTCTAAAATGCGTTTGTGCTCTACGATGCTTTGAGCTAGCCCGAACTCTGATTCTTTTGGAGTTCCATTCTGTCCTGTGTTCTGTTGCGGTATTCGGTGTAGGCGAGTTTCTACTACTTACTGTGCGACGTTCTTTCTTGCCTGCACAGAATACCGTATCACGGTGTACTTGATTACAACACCCCCTATACGCGTCCTCCGCGCAACAACAACAACACTAAAACGTTTAGAGCCGGATCCACCTTTTTCTTCAAGGTACTCATCACGTCCTCCTTCTGGCTTTGTTAGGCTTAGACTCAGACCGCAAATGTCGACGTAGCTCCCGCACCAACTGAACTGCACGATTCCTTCCTCGACACCAATGCCCCTTGATCTCTCAGATCCTACTGTTTAGCAATGATCGCGACCCCCATTGCATCTCCTGGTGCAACAGATCCTCTCCCAGCATCCCCAACTTATAACCTCATCGTCGTAACCATTCCAATGTGTTGGTTGGCTACATCACCGAGATCATCCGCGACGTAATTTCACTCATCTTTCATGCTCATTAATAACAACTCTTGAAGCCTAGGTAGCTTACTAATTACCCTCACGAAAAAACTGTTTAATCTTCATTTATAATGATACAAACAACACTGCCCCAAACAATTTTAATTTAAATTCTGATTGGTTGCCCCTACAAAATACCACAATAAGATATTTTGAACAATCGTCATTGATTTCGGTCGTTAAAGTTTAGACCACATAACTTTTAATTCTGTTTAATGCTGGAAATGTAATAAGGATGTATGTAAGACTCATTCCTGTATTCAAACTAAAAGTTAGCTCCCTTTAAATGTGTGTCAAATGCTGTGGAACGAACCATCCTAAGCAAACTCCTGAAACTACGATTGGTATTGAAACCCCAGGAGGAAATCTTAATTCAACGCTTCAGCAGAAGTAGAATTTACAGGTTTCGTATTTGATTTTGTACTATCTAGCGTAATTCGTAATTAACACTCATGTAATTTCCTCCGTCCGCTCGAATACTGCGTTTCTCATACCTTTTTCGTATGTTTATGCCAATACATAGGGGTAAAACAAGAAAGAAGTGTTCTAACCTTGAGGTATAAATCATCTACACACAATTCAAGTTGTGAATAAATTAAAGTTTGGGCCATAACAGAAAAATGAAAACAATTCAGGTGAAACCTTTATAACTAATGTCGCTAATAACTTAAGCTGTAGAAATAGCGTACACCCACACCATAACACAAAATCTTCAGCACATATTTCAAAACATTACTTTTATATAAGGCATCAAGTTGTATAGCGTATTAAGGCGGTTTTTAACTGCTAATTATCTTAAACATGTATCCGCATACTGCACATAAAGTCCGTAGCGATCGAAAGTAATTTATCGCTAGTAGAAATCATCTGTATCTGGAATAGGATATAAAATACCCAATTCCTTGAACGAGCTTCTTTCCTTGTAGTATCCGTACACGTGTTATTAAAATAGTTACTCCTAGTCCTCTCTTACTTCAGCAATTCAAAAAAATTAACCAATTCAATCAATTCTCAAGAGGCAGGTAGTAAAAATCTCTTTCAGCTCTTTTGATTACACCAACGTGCAAGCACAATAAAGTTTGTGATTGCAAATTATTTATGTAAACTTCCATAATTATATCATAATACTAAATACAGTGCAATAATCCCTGCTGATTTCAATCAATTTGTATGCAAATCGCCAATATAGCAGTATAAAATTTAACGATTTTTATTATAAGCCATCATAACATATAAAATCCGCCATCTGTATTCATATGACGAAAATCACTAATATGAAATCTTATAAATTTTGATGAGGCTGTTCTTTTCTGAAAGGTATAGGGTGCTAAAATGTTCAATAAGCTATTAGTTCTGGGAGGTGGTCTTCATACAAACCCTTATAGCATCGGCGCCGTTGCACCGAGTGGAGCCCCGCCTACTGTAGGGATCGATTCTCAATGTCGAAAATGTAAAAATAACGTAGCAACGCACTGTTTGTGCTTTCGTTGGGTGTCGATTGAATCGAAATTATCGGCGTATCTTGCTAGTCGAACTTAGAACAAATATTTCAAGAGAGATAGTTATATGGAGAAAATAGGTACATAGTAGCAGTCAACGAGGACAAAGATAAAAAGGCATCAACACTACGCAAGTCGTCAAAGGACGGAATGTTTCTTAAAAGAAGCAGTAAAGTTTTCAACCTCAAGAAAAGGTTCGGTTTCCCGTTCGCAGAAACCAAAAGGAAAGAAAAGAAGCGAGGAAGAAAACCAACAGCAACAGCCAAAATAAGATGTAAAGCCTCAAGTATGCTAGAGAACCACCAAAGGAAGGCTGGGAAAACAAGCGTGTGCTTCAAACTGTGGTAGCAAGAAGTCGTCAGAAATGAATAACCAAGAAAAGTACTTGCTAATAGATCCAAAAGTCGACTAAGTCGTGATTTCCAAAGAAAAGGAGAAGGCCTAAAAGCACCTACCACAGAAGGCAGATAGAAAGTCAAACAAAGTCAGTACAAGAACCAACTGTAATGAAAACCAGCCAAAGGAAAAAATGGGGTGACTGTGGAACGAAGAGAATGAAGAAGAAAAAATCACACCACCATACTAAGAAATATTCCAAATTCCAAGAGAGAATCAGAGTGATCAATATCCATCATACGAAGTAGGGAGACGAGAGGGTTACGGGTGGAGTTCGGGCGCTTGAGTCGCCAGTAAGAAAACAGAGCGAGATCGTGGACGTTACGATTGTCAGGATGAGCAGATTATAGGTCTTTGACATGCCAAATGGATTTTGAACCGGAAGGATCGGTGAGTTCGTAAGTCCAAGGAGAAACAACTTTAGACATGGGAAAAGGATCAACAAATTTAGGAGCAAGTTTGGCGTTAACACGACGTGAAGCGTCGGACAAAGCAAAATTACGGCGCCAAACGGAATCACCTAGTTGATAGGAGACAGGACGGCGGCGGAAATTATAGCGACTGTGAATTTTTTGATATCCGGTGGAAAGTTTTTGAGACAGAGGGAATGGGTGTTTTTGAAATGTAAGGATCTGGTGAAGGATGTTCAGGATCAGTAATATATATGTCGCTTATTTCGGACAGTTGTCCGAAATAATCGCCGGAAAGGATATGCTTACGACCAAATAGAGCAAAGAACGGAGTACAGCATATGATCTCATGTTTGGAAGTGCGGATTGCAGAAGAAATTTTTGGGAGGTTCACATCCCAATGACGTTGCTCGTCGAGTACATAGGAAGCAATCATGGTTTTTATTAGGAGACGCTTAACTCGTTCAGCAGGGTTGGCTTGAGGAAGGTAGCGAGCGATATAGAGTATCTTGGTGTGATAAGGTGCACATAAGGAAATAAGCTGATAACTTCGGAATTGTACACCATTATCAGTGATCAGGTATTGAGGGACGCTGAAAAGGATAAAGACTTGGTCTTCTAGGATCTTGGTTATGGACTGTGCAGTGGCCTTGCGTAGAGGGAAGAATAGATGAAATTTAGTAAAATAGTCAGCCACTACACAAACATAGGGATGAACTTTGGTGGAACGAGGAAAGGGACATACAATGTCACAGGAAATAATTTGTCAACGATAGGAAGGGTTGGCCCTACGGGCAAAGAAACCAGAAGAAGACAACTGTTCAACATTGTGAGCAGCACAAACCGGACAACGTCCGTTATAACAAACGACGTCGCTGAATACTGGGCCAGAAGTAAGTTTGTAGGATACGGGCATAGGTTCTGGTCACACCACAATGACCGGAAGTAGAAAGTGCGTGGTGAAGAATAATCAGATGTTTTTGCTGCTCTGAAAGGACGACAATTTTGCAATCGTCCTGAGAATTGACAGCAATAGACGTTTTGTGGGCGCCAAAATTTATGTTATGTGAATCATAACACAATCGAAAGAAACAACAGGTACCGGACTCAGTCGGAAAGTAGAGGTGGGTCGTAGGAGAAAAAACGACAACCTCCGATGTGCGACTGTATGAAAAGTCGTATTGTAGTAAACATCTGAAATAAAATAAATAGCAAATCAACTTAAAATTAATTCAAGCCCCACAAATTGGGCGTCATAATGCTGCGAGATTTAACTCTAAAAGCCCCATACTTGGAAGCCATAATGTTCTGAAGTCTAGCTGGAATACAAAACTCCTTTTAACTTACTTTTTTTTAATACCTATTTTTATCCTCTGAACAAGCTCTTCCCTTTGGACGCCAAAATACTCCCAGCTTTGTCCTATAATAAAAGAAACTTAAGTTCATCAGTGAAGTTCGCCACGGCTGCTCTTCGATTAGCTATAAAATTTTGCCCTACTTTTTTATAGAACAAACTCGACTACAAAAAAAAATTCATCACAATTTATTTACACAGAAAATCTCACAGCAAACTTTTTCAATTATTACAGCATACATTAATTGATTACATATATCCAAATCGATTACTAATTCATTTTTATCAAATAATTCTTTATACAATTTTACTCCACCGACTAAATAAATTATTGAAAGTAACTGGGTTTAACCCCACACCTTACTTTAAATCCCTGGTCTAATAATAGCTCATAGTAAATCTTTTTAGTATTTGTGCTAAACTATATTTTGCACTGTAAAACATCTAAAACCCATTTACCTTTTACATAAGCGGTTAATACACAACTATTGTATAATACAAAACTTCGACCTCCACATATTTTTACATAATTCATTAGAAATATTAAATACTCAATTTCTTTGTCCAGAGAATTCACCAAAATACACCACCAAAAGCACAGAATGTCATAACACCAAACAATCACAAAAATAAATGTTTTGGCAAAAAAAATCAGTTACTTGAATGTAGCCCAAACAGATATCTGTCATTAAACCATCTCAGACGTAGCTCCTCCTCACGACTGCACGTACCAAAATTACCCCAAGTTGACTCCCACCAATTGGGACAGCAATCATCTATCCAAAATTTTATTCCTCCAATCTACTGTAAGTCCAAACCCTCCGTACATCAGCACACGTTCCAATTACATCCACAATTTCCGTTGAGTGCTCAACAAGTACCAGCCACATAATAAGAAAGTAATTTCTACTTACTATTCCGCATGCTTCGATTTTCGAAGTATATTTAACACATTTAAAACATTTATTTCTACAGTATACCAATTGTGTACGTTAAAATAATTTTTATAAAATATCAAAACTCACTAGTCGCTTGACTCAAGTACTAACGATGTTCGAAGTTTTAGATAAAATTTTGCAGAGAGCGACTCACCCTCTCACGGTGGTTTATATAGATCAAAATTACCCCAAAGCCACCACCACCACCCCAGACTAAGCTCACTTCCAAAAATACACCACTACAACAAACCTTCTTGGTAAAAATTGCTACAACGGTTTACGATTCTCAAAACACTTCACCAAACAACACTCCACCGTCGTCGGTTCTAAAAATCGTGTCGTTAACTATCCATAATTCCGTGGAAAACTGGTAGCCGTATGCCAACAGTCTCGAAAGTCTAAGAATTTTGCATACGAAATAAACATTTTACCTCGAAAATCAAATTACAATTTTCAATGGCCGTCGAATTCGTTGAATTCCCTCATCGCTGATACAAACACAAGCATTTAAAATACTCCTCTCGCATGCACGTGTATGCAGTCACCTCGCAGTTTCTTATAACGAAAAATGTTCTGTCTTCTATTTTGTACCTTTCCTATTTTCCATGCCAGTTACCAGTATTTTCTATCTCTATTCCCAAGTTCACAAGTATAATATTATTCTAACACAACTACCCTCTCTCGAGTATTGTCCATCTCCTTCTTATATGTGTATTCCTACCAACTATCTCCGTCTCTCCTATCTTCATTATATTAGTCCGTATCCCCTTAGTAGTTTCAAAGTCAATGCACACCTAAATTTTGTCTCACTTTAATACATGTTAAGATACGGCTTCTTTATCTAATATCGATCCATTTATACAACCTTCAACATCCTATTTCAAATACTTGTTATTCGTTCGTTTATAACGATCTTGAGCGTTCAACTAGAAATCCTAGAAATAAACTTTCTTCCCTCCTTTTTAATTAATACCAGGAACATTTTAAACGTTTATTTTTAGCTAGATACTTTAGACGGTTATAAGTTGTTTGTCAACCACACTTTCCTACCCTACGCTACATCTTTGCAAGGTTAATCGATGTTAAGGCTTTCTATTATGCTAAATTTATGTATATTTATGCAATTAAGAAGTTCACCCCTTAAGTTATTGATTTTTGCTATATACAGAAACTGGAACTTTCGTATTAATAAACTTACAAGCTACTCCACTAAAAATACAAATCTTTCCCCTTACGCTTTATGCAACTATCTAATATTAGTAATTAATATTAATATTTATGTTACAACGACGCAAAAATTAATCCTAAAGTTTAATGTACATTGTAAATTCTTATAGTAACGTTTAGAAAACGTCTTCAATTCTACTAGATTTTTATATTTATGGTTTACCCTGCCATAAATAATTATCAGACGTATCTAACCTTTATTGTACCCTGTAAATCCACAGTAATAAATATATATATATATATATATATATATATATATATATATATATATATATATATTATTTATTACTGTGGATTTACAGGTACATATATATATATATATATATATATATATATATATATATATACACATATAATGTCACAGGAAAACAGTACAATTAAAGTAATCAAAATATATGGCGATTTTTGGTCACCAAGGAAAACGTTCTCCACATACACTAAAGGACCGTAATTCAGGGTTAGAATTAATATTAACTATTCACATATAGGAGTACGCATTTGTAGAATAAATACATGAAATTTTTATGTAATATTTAATCAATACTAATGGAAACTTGAACCAAGAGGATAACCGCATACTCGGCAAATATTAATTGAATGAACGGTATAAAATTTGTTCAAATACAGAGACCATAAAGCAAAATTTGTGGACCAATCCTAGATAGGCTACTCGTTTCGTATCGTCGTGCGATAAGACGATTCCCTTGGAGTAGGTGTAATTATATTTATCCCTTAATTTACGAGGAAGCAAAATAAATAAATTCTTCCTGCAGTGACTATAAATAGGCAACAGCCTGTCGCGTAGACTACAAGGTTAAAATAATAGCGCTAATAAGGGTAGGACTCACCAGATAGACTTATAAGGTGGCTTCGTTGCACACATCGATAAAACGGACAGCTGGACCAAGTGAATATCAACCATCTGTACTGTGATGAAACATCCTTATCAGGCATTACGCCTTCGGAACAAACAACGCCCACGGAAGAAGCACTTGAAAAGATTATCGCTCCAAAGACACTCACAGCGTCAACTTCCTCATGTGCACATCCGACAAGAAACATCTATGGTAAGACTATGACAAACAAGGAATTTGCTTTTATAGGAACATGATTATTGTTCGTTATATTTAGCAAAAGAATGGAGAATGTTCTTTCATCACAAGCAAAGTCTAATTCAACACGTTATCAAATCAGGTGTGTGTAGAATTCTTAGCAAGTTTTTATCAATTAATAAAGCCAATCAACATTTCGAAGAGCTGAATGCAATCAAGTAACGTAAGTAAACCAATACAAAGTATATTGATACAGCTTTTATTAAACAAGGTACGGACTACAATTAATTTCAACGAAAATTCGCGGCGAAGCTGGTTTGAATAACTTGTTGAAGTACGCAATCTCTATAGTAACGTATCATATACGAGGTCATATTTGAATATAGAGAGCGAAATCTATACAAATAGATACTTGAATACTGTAAAAACGACTTCGCCTTTGGCGGCGGCACAAGTTACATATCCCCCATATTAAAATCTACATAAAATTAAACGCATTTATTTTGTCTTAGTAATAGAATGTTGCATTGTATTAAATGAAGGTTATAATTAAAGGTTAATCAGAGTCCATATCAGAAATAAGAAAGGAAACGACTACGTTGTATTCTAGACGCAACCTGATACTTCAGATGCAGAAACAATGAACTGCAATAAAGCAGTCTTAATTAAAATACGTAGAATAAGACGTTGTATATTTATCAAGAAGTAACAGACGGTGAGATATGCACTTTTCCACAAGATGATGTTAGAGCAGGGATTACATATAAACCGTGACGAGCCCCTGATGGTCAGTCAGTCTTTGAACTTTATAGCTTTAACATTGTTGGTTGTTTAAGCTACTCACCATAATTTTTAATTATTAATTATTGATTTATTAACTTCAAGTATTTTTGTCAATTTGAATTACTTAATGTTTAGTGAATATAAACGTCTAAGTTGTAACAGAAAAAAGTCATTTTTGTAATTATACAATTAAAAATAAATTTGATAGAAGAGTTTTGGGAACACAAATTTTTATAAAGAAGTTCCCAAAGGCCCAAAACCTATCACACGTAACAAATTATTTCCACGGATTTTTCAACTTATTAATATGCTCTGGAACGTGTTTTAATCGGTATTTCGTAGCAAGGGATGATATGCATTTTAGGGATTCTAAACTACTCACAATACTATATAAAGACACTATTCTATAACATAAATAAAGCATTTTAAAGTACATTTACATTGAAGAGGAGTATTTAGTATTAGTAAAATTTGTTTATTTTTTCTCGGATTTTGGAATGTTGTATGAATAGGGATATAATGCTCAATGACCCCAAAACATATCATATCTATATAGCGTTTTGCAACCATTGCATAGTTTTTTTTATAGAAATGTTTATTTTCATACTCAATTTTCGACTTTGAGTTCAGGCTGGAGGAACGGAATTTAAGAAAAACGAAATTGGTATTTCTTTCAATTATGGGTCCCTATGTTGCGTAACAAATTATTTGTAGGATAATCTACTTTACTTTATAAGAAATACAATTTTATATGTGGTATAAAATGTTATGGCGTAGTTGGTAGGTCTCGGGTTCGAATCTTGACACAGTCCACTTGAAAAATGTTAGACGAGCATTTTTCACAAAAATACACTCTCGTTCGGATGAGAGGTAAAATGGAGGTCCCGTGTGTGAGTGTTTTCACTCACGTTAAAGATCTCTACCTTGCTTGGAACAGCAAGGGTTCGGCAAAACTCCAAATTTTTCAGGTAAAAACTCGCCTCCTGGCCAATGTGGTGCCTTCCGTATAAAATGTTAAAGGATGGGAAGAAGGGTGATCATAGATGATTAATTGCTTGGATATGTTACGTAAGTAAAGTGTTCATTTCATGTACATGCTGGGATACAAATTCAAATCTTTAACCGAAACTCACATCCGTGCTACAAATTTTTTATTCAAGTAGTAATAAGTAAAAATTGTTAACAAACCAGCGGTCTAAAACGAATGGTTAAGTTACTAACGGACACTCAAAAAAAGTATGCAATTGTTATAGAACCACTGCATGTTATCTAGGCCAGAATTCAAATACACACGACTTTAGAGTCGACCAACAAGGCTGTGACATTTTCCAAACACAATATCGTGAAATAGTATGTATGTGAGCTGTAAAACAAAATATCCCAATGCACTTCAGCTTTATTGTTTACTACTCTATTGGCATACCGAGGATATGGACTCCTTTTCAGTATAAGTAAAGTCGCTTATGTACCAGAAGCATTCAATGTGCTAGTATATACGAGGGCTATTTATTTTTCAATGTCCGATCGGTCGCGAAATAAAAACTCCCCTAAAAATCGGATGAACCAGTGCGCAGATCTGTTGCGCAGCGTCACTAGTATGGCTGTCAATCGCGGCGCGTCACTTCCGTTTAGTTGTGTTCACGTAGGTAGCACGTAAACATGTCTACAACAGTAGCATCTCCCGCCAAGTGTGAAGTTCGTGCGGTAATTCGATTTCTTCAAGCTGAGGGGTGTAATGCAGCCGAAATTCATCGACGAATAAGTACTGTGTACGGTGAAACTTCAATGAGTGACAGCAAAGTGCGACAATGGTGCAAAAACTTTAAAGCAGGACGTACAGATGTTCATGATGCAGGCGGTCAGGGAAGGAAGTCAGTGTCAACAAAGACTCTTCTACAGTCTTTTCAATGGGAAGTGTTTGGTCATCCACCATACAGCCCGGACTTGGCTCCATCTGATTTTCACCTGTTTACTCACATGAAACGCTCGTTAGCCATCAAGCGATTTCAAAAAATCAACAATCGTACGAAGTTTAGGCAGCGGTTAGTTAACTTTTGATTATTGTAACATCTGGAGGCAACTTCTTTCAAGTCTCGTCAAAATTATTATAAGAGTAACGCATTAAGCGACCCACTTCTTAGGATATTGTGCTTTATAAATACATAAAAACTAAGTTCAAATTTATCTTTAGTCTAAATTTTATTACAATAATGCCTAAATAGATTTCACACTAATCGCAACTTTTAGTACGTAAAATAGAACTGTAAACTGAACCGCTCAGTGATAGGTACGCCAATAGCTCTAATGATCACTTTTGTTGCTGCGAAATGCTTTGTACTAGAAAAATTGAGTTACTTCTTACCCGAGATACATTTTTAATCTAGAATTTTACTTTTTTTACAAATTAACCCA
>JARFIW010000619.1:1800000-2035845 GCA_036346225.1 Platerodrilus igneus | reverse complement strand
CAGAGATAACACGCAAAGGCGGTAACTTGTTGAATTTTGTCATTGGTCGATAAAGTTGTTTATGATAAACTCCAGTTGATAGCAACGTTAAGAAACAGCTGGAGGAGGAAATAATCACAAGCTGTAGGAAAGATTAAAATGGTGGTTCAATAATTTAATTTAGTATTATAGCAATTAAAATAAATAGGTCGCTCAACGTAAGGACACGTGATATTACAGAATTAATAGGTCGACCCACTAAAAGGAGTATTACAGCAATATATATATATATATATATATATATATATATATATATATATATACATATACATATACATATATATATATATATATATATATATTTCTTTAAATCAATAGAAAATGGATTAAGTTACTTCAAAGTTTACCTTTATTAAACTTGATAACGATTTCTCGTAAAGCAAACAACCAAATTCACAAAATTTTTGAGTGTTGAGAGAAAGAAAACCGACATTATACTAGCAAGATAAAATTGTGTTAATTTGGAATTGTTATTTTTGTGGATATTTAGCTTTTGATAAATTGGCTAGGCTCTAGTAAAGCCCTAGCAATAAAATGCTATGAACGACGAGATTGAGGTTGCAATTCCAGTTTGCAGAGTCACAAGTAAGTATTATGTTTCTATGCTTTGCTTGTTAAAGGGATTCTTTTGCTTTTCGAAGATTTCCGTATCTTATCTTTGGATCGTTACTCATTATAGCTATTATTAAGATACGGTGGCGTTTATTAAAAATTCTTTTATAATCGTATACAATCCTACGACCCTGGCACATAGTTCTGTCCTTAGTTGAAGAAACTTAGCTGGTTGGAAGATCTCCTTAGAGGGCCCTATTGTACTCAAAGCCGTTTTCCATACACTTTACTCTGGGCTTAAACTTTAGACAGGAACCCCTCATAATTTATACAGGCTCTGCCGCCTATAAGGTAGAGTAGTTACAAAAAAAAGTGTAACAATTCTACTAATACAGACGGTAAAGTATTGAGGTGTGCCAAACTATGTATCTCAATATACAGGATTATTCTAAACCATGGACCCATTTTTAAAAATTCGTATCTATTAAATGAACAATTGTTATAACAATAAAAAGAGGAAGTCTCAAAGTTTTTTCAGAACATTATAAATGTTCAGTGGATCCACCATTTGCTCCACGGCAAATGTCTACGCGGTAGGTAAACTCATCCCGCCCCATATACGAACATTGTGTCTGTTGACTTTTCCACTAAGGTGGAAATTCGCTCCATTGCTTCACGGCTAAACATTAGACGCCGTAGAAACGCGTCATTCTCCATTATTTGTAGCACATAACCACAAAATTTGAGACGTTTTTCCATTAGGCTTGAGAGCCTGCAGAAGCTATAATCGGTAGAATTTGTATAGCAAACGCCGTCTCAGAACTTTCCAAACAGTTGGTTGGGGTTCTTCCCTAGCTCTATTGGTAGGCTTACGTGGACTGCGAACTGAACTTTCTTCAATCCGTCTGACATCATCTTCTGACACACGCGGTCGGCCTGTGCTTTTTCCTTTACACACACTTCCAGTTTGTCGAAATTGCTTAAACCGTCGGTTAATGCTTTTTCTAGTTGGTGGTTCAATACCGAATTTGGTACTAAATGCCCGCTGCACTACAATTTGCGACTCATTTTTTACAAACTCGAGAACGCAGAAAACCTTGTGCTCCACAGTAGCCATCTTACTCACAATTGACAGTGAAACGAAATGACGGTCTATTGCCGCGCAAACTCTACCGGCCGCATCTGGAAACATAACCTCCCGCCTTCCTCGTTTCACTGGTATATGCAACCGTATCACGGCTGCCGTGCACTCGGAGCAGATACGCTTTTTCGTGTGCGGAATGAGTTTATCTACCGCGTAGATGTTTGCCGTGTAGCAAATGGTGGGCACATTGAACATTTATAATGTATTGAAAAACTTTAAAACTTCCTCTTTTCATTGGTATAACGATTGTTCATTTTGGATTTGTACTTTAATAAACACGAATTTTTAAAAATGGGTCCATCATTTAGAATAACCGTGTATTTGATATAACTTTATAGAAAGTGAAGGTAATCGTTGAGAAAAAGAAGCCAAGAATTCAAGTACTTGCTCAGATAATAAGCAAAATGACATTTAAAACAATGAATCGTCAAAGGGGATAAGAAATATGTAATTAGGAAACATACTAATAGCTTTCCGACTTATACTAGCCACTATTCTCTTGAAGAAACCTCGGAGAAATATTTAAGTCCAGACGTATACATTGCACTAATATATATGCTTATTGTATTACTGCACTGAAAGTAATATAAAATATGAGAGTCTCAGTGCAGAAAAATTTTTAGCGAGAAATTTAGTTTCTCTTTTCAGCTACCTGAAAATAAACAATTTTCTACCGAAAAAGAAGAAACAAAACAAAATTATTGAATGAGAAGGAAATACATCTAAACTTGGCCGAAAACGTTTAAGAACAAAAATAGTCAAATAAAGATGAAAATAAGAAAGACAAATCTTTTGCAACTGTGTTTTCAAAATAAAGAAATGCTTGCTGACGTCATGTCTCCACAATGGTGTTGCATTTTATGTAGGACAACTTTAAACGTACAACCTAACCGTGTATGAAACAAACATTTTAGACAGCGGTGGAATATATTTTGTCGAATGGAGCGGTTGCTGGTCCAGAAAGCCAGGAAATGACAATTCATCAGAAAATTTATTTATTACTGCCAAATAAAGTCGAAACTTTAAAATTGCATAGTCACTTACGTTCGGATTAAAACAAACATTTTTATCTGTACCTTGCCCGGTTTCGTAATACATGAAATGAAAAAGGCTAGTAAAAGTTTAAAAGAAATTTATCATAAATTTATGGAACCTGGGCATACCCATATGGAGGCAGACACTATTCAAGTCTCGATCGAATCCAGCAAGAAAGAAACCACGAAATTGAAGTATCCTTTCATTTGACCATTTTACAAAATCTACACGTAGACTTCCGTTGAAAGTTGTTAAAATGCAGCCAAGAAATTTAAAAACCTTTAAAAGCCTACTTACTAGTAAACCGGTACACCGCAAGCAAAATGAGGAAGGTGAGGTTATTCCATAGGCGCGCATCAAATAGATCAAAGATATTCATAAGAGTCAACAGTTGTTACTTGGTAAAACTAGCTAGCCGAAAATAAAAGGTTAATTTGTTAAGAGGTTCCGAAAGAACTCGAAATATGATATGAGTTATAACATTTTTTTTCTCTGGAAGTATTGTTTTGTTGGTTGCTAGTGAAAAGGGGGTACTCAACACTACGCCAAATTTCCACAAAATTCAAACATAAGATGTAATTTTTATCCGTGGATGGTAACTGACTTTTGGGGGACTTCCAGACCAACTCTGAACTCTATTTCTGCGGAAAGAATTTATTAGGGTCGGTTAATAATTAACGGATAAACCAGGGCGCCACTACACTCATAAAATAAACAACTACAAGCAAATATCGTCAAACAAAAGTGTAGTAACTTTGACGATCAAATTCTGTTTCAAAACCATGAAGGTTTGACCTTTAATTCGCACACTCTGTACCTGTAATAAAACATGAGGTTAAATAAATAACATGAAACAACAGTTTGCGTTTCTTTACAAAAATAATACTAAAGGTATTAAAAAATATTAAGTTTAGTTTTCAGTTGAATTTGGAGCTCACGCCATCACACTACTTGTGCAAATGTGTCCCTTTGCTCAGATTGAACCATAAACGAAATCTAAAATTAATCACTGAGTAAACAGGATATCTTACTTTTAATAGGGGGTCCTAAAATGCAAACAGAAATGAGAATTTGATATAGCCAAATTTATACGTGTATTGAAACCAAATATTATTGTCATTTAAGAAAAAAATAAATATTAACAGAAAGCGTTCAATTATCTGTTCAGTGAGATATTTAAACAACTTTAGTAAACTTAGTAAAGCACAAACATAGGTCAGTTTATTACCGATATCAGATCTGATATAGATTTACAATCTTTAAGTACATATTTAACCAATTAAATTTATAATTCTTGTTCGAAATCACTGATTGTATTTTGGAAAACAAGCTATAAATAGCATATTAGCGTTAAACTTCAATTTTCAGAAATTTTTTCAATCACGGGGAACAAACAAGCAGCTTGTCACTCAATAAAAAGCAGACTTTCCGGTTAAAACAAAAGTCACCATTAAAACTACTAATAACATCCAACAGCGAAACAGCTCTGGAACACAAACAGCAAGATGCCGGTAAATTTCCTCCAAAAAAGGTTTACCTCAAATGGTAGTTGACCAAACAATGGGAGATCTTCGAGGGTAACTGCAATTATTCCTAGTTCATTTTCTAATAATGGCCTACCCGAAATTTTATATGTTGCATCTCCATCTTATACTCAACGAACGAACTCATTACGTTTACGTAGTTATGGCAATTTTACATGAATCAAATCCAGAACTTAAGTTGTTTTTTGTTAATTTTATTTCTAAAGTATTTGATTTGATAAATCATTTTAAAAGCTTGTTGCTAGACTTTTTTTTTTGTTGTATATTTGTTGTATCTTTGTTGCGCTGGAAAAGTAAAAAGGAATAAATTTTTAGAACTTTAAATTTAACAATATGAACCATTGTTGAATCGACCAAAACGAGGCACGTGTTGAAAGGCTAATGCTGATGAAGTGAGACGCGTAGATCGCCAACATTAAAAATTTTTCACATATTTACTGTAAGAAGTTCTAACAGCGAATGTGCGGCAGGAGTCGAAGTAGCCTGATACAGAACTTGTAGCTTTACGCATGATTTGGACGTAAACAGAGTATACCATAGAATTATGTTCAACCTTCAACCACGTAAATCGATTTATTGGAATTTTGTTAGATATGCTTCTTTTATACGTTAACAAGGACTAAAATACTGAATAAATGTGTTTGGCTTCATTTATTTCACTTATATAGAGTATTTTTAAGCAAATAGAATAATATCACTATACAAGGTGGATACAGAGGTTATTGTAGCTAATTCATAATTTTATAAAATGTTTGGGTTTCGGAAAATTAGAACGCTTCAGAGTAATAACCTCAAACCAATGAATATGGAAGCCTTACTTCTAACATATCTGATTTAGCAATTAACTATAGTTACTTCCTTATATCAGAGAATATAATGTGTTTTCTTTGAAAACTTTAAATGATTTACACACCTTTATGCCGAAGACCATCACTATGAGAATTTATTTTTCATTTTTCAAAATGTTTCACTATTAATAAAATAAAATATTTGCCTTAAAAGCGTTGTTTTATTATTAATTAATATAGAAGTGTCCACTTCCTGCTCATTTTTCTTAGGGCCTATGTCCATATTTTTGTTTGTTAAGGGAAAATCAAAAAAGTAGAATACACTCTATTAAAAGTACAACTTTTCCTAATTATGGGCCTCAGGAAATCATACGTATTATAATATATGTTCGCTATCTGAACGATGAAATCTTACAGATCTTTTAGTTTACATTTTCTTTAAACTAGTTAAATTGATATTGGCCTATGTTCTACCAAGATCCAGTTTCATACTATCAAATTATGAATCTTTAGCCATTAGGCATTTAACCGTTCATAGCATGCTGGAGTTTCTATATTAGAAATTTATAAATCAAGTTATTAATTATCATTATTTATTACCCGTGTTTACGCAGTTATAAGAAAGTATTATATTTTGTTTATATAGAACGCTTTCAGTTTGAATCAATATTAATAGGTAAAAATATGCATGACTTTAATTGTTTATTTCGTTTAATAAAAAACAAGTTTTAATTTTTTTGTAAAAACAACTGCAACGATTATTATGCTGTGTTGGTGCGAAATAAAATCGTGTATTTAAACCCCATCATTATAAAAAAAAATCCAAAATGCATGCAATATTCACGCTATCCTAATTAATAGTGATATTCTGAATCTGCAGATCGTAGAACTCAAAATTTCACGTAAACTGATGACTGGTGTTAAGAAAGCAAAGTACTATGTGCCGCCTTGTAGTATTATTGTAGTTCGGTATACTATGATGTTACAATAATTTCAATCTTGTAGCATTTTAGATTATTTACTGTGCAATATTGGCAGCAACTTAAAACACTTGGATCTCACTCTAAAGCAAAACATTGAAAACATAAGAAAAAACATAATATTGAAGACGGGTTAAAACTAGCTTGCTTTCGCAAAAGTCAGGACATGTGCAGATGTCGTCACAATGCCCTGCAAGTAAAAGGATGATGGTTATTCGCCTTGTGGGTTTTGAGACTGATCTTCAGCCTAGCTCTGGGAGGATGTTTTTCTGACGGATGTTTGGGTATCACTACACGACACGTCAAGGGAAGGTGTAGCAACCCACGGGAGTTTCAAATACTCTAATTATGCATGTAATTGATTAGCTAAGAAAATACAAAAGGAAAGCTGCAAGAAAAACAAATATTATGACAATAGAGATTGCAATTTACATCTCAAAGTTATACCAACTTTTCTGTCAATGAAATTACCACTTTAAAAAATTACGCATCATAATTAAAGCTGAATAATTTTTTTAGCAAATAATATCAAATATACACGATGTTCCAAAATTGCCAGGAAACAAAGTTACCACGTATTGTAGACACCAAAATAAGTGGGCTAGGCCCAATTTACCTATATACCAAAATCTACCGTGTGTCCGTGAGAAGAGTTCATACACAACTTCAGTTGACCGTGGACGCAAAGACAACACTATATTTACAACAAGTGTTCAATGTGACCTCCACCTTCATTAATGCAGAAGTTTTCGTAAATTCGTTATTTGACCCAGTATAATACAAGCGTACTTTTATCCATTGATGTACAAATGAAAAATGCAAATGCGCATCTATAAATAATCACCCTGTATGATATAAACGTATTGTAAATACATAGCAAATAATGTAAGTAGCAGAGTAAAAATAATTAATCGTTATAATATCTTAAAACGCTTTAAATGCAAATGCAAATCGATCATTTTAAGATAAATACAAAACCTCTCGTTTACAATAAAAATGCACTTTTCGTGGATAAAAATAAGTAATTTCGTGTATTTGAAACCCCAATTCTAAATTAAATAGGTGTATTAAAAACACGTTTTGACGTGAAAGCAAATATTTCTTGTAAAATGCAACCCCTTTTGCATTAAAAAGCAATTAAAGTTTAAATTAATTACCCTGTAGGTAACAGATTTATTTTAAATAGAGAATTTTCTGGAATATATTAGATTAAGAAGGATGTTTCGAGAGTATACCTCAATTTCGTATGAACTCATTAATAAATAAACGTTTATTCCAAGAAGTGGTAGAATATTGAAAACCCATAAAATTCATAAAATAACCGATAAAAATTGATTATCTTTTGCATTAGTATGCGACGCCACAATAATCGTATATGTGTTAGAGTAGGACAAACCGTGGACGTTACTAATAACTAGAACGAGATAACGAGCTAATAAAACTCAACAATTTTTAACGCTAAGGTTTCCAAGAAAATTACGTAAGATTGACGTTTATTATTTAGAATGGAATCGCGCAAATTCTACTATATTCTGGAAATAGATAAATTTGTATATATAAGGAAGCGTTTATTAAATAATTTCATTCAATTCTTAAATTCGATCTCGAAATGTAATTTTGATTCAAGTCGCTAGTTTTTGCTTTGCGAAGATGATATTTGAAGTATGCAGTAAGCATGGTTTTTCCGAACACTCTTGAAGGAGGGCAGTATTTTTCGTAAATATAATAAACTCGAAAATTATGGACTATTCATCTTTCAATAAATGCAGTGTATTACGTTTAATAAGCGATATTTTTAAAATGTATGGATGTATTATGTAATTTGCATTTTAGAAAAGTACGAATGTTTGTATTCTCTCCATCTGGAACTTGTTTTAAGTGATATTGTTACAGCCCGATTTAGCAATCGTTCTGTACATGGTTTTGTATATATATATATATATATATATATATATATATATATATATATACAGGGTGGTCCGGTTTTCATTAGCCAGCGTATATCTTCTGAAATATGCAAGATATAGAAAAATTTCATAGGAAAAAGTTGTTTGAATATATTTTCTCTACAAATATAAGGCATTAAGTATTTTTCATGGCCTACTATATTTGAACAATAATATGTCACTTTTGTTTTTTAAATAGAACACCCTGTATATTTTTTTGAAAAAATACTCTACTTGAAATTGTCTTTACGGCAATATACCACAACCAATGAGTTCTTGTCAGAATACAATAAATAACTTAAATAATAGAATTACAATAGGAAACTGTGATTATTATTTATTTACTGTATAAATTAATAAATTGAAATTTTTTTATACATACATCTGAAAATAATAGCTAACAAGAAAACTAATTATCTTAGTAAATGTTCAAATTGTTTACCATTACATTCTAAACATTTATTAATTCGAATAATTAAATATTTTCTAGCATCTTGCAGCATGACCAGGGTAATTAGCAAGCAAGCTCCTCTTATTTTTGCGACTAACTCTTCAAGATTTTGAAAAGGGGTAGAATTAGAATCACACTCGATCTTTTAAAAACCCCCCAAACAAAAAAATCAAGAACTGACAAATCAGGTGATCGGGGAGGCCACAAAGTCGGTCCCCTATTCCAGATCCAGTTCTGACCAAACTCATTATTTAAATAATTTGTAACATTGATTTCATTATGTGGTGCAGCGCTCATGTGTTGAAACCATAAGTTTTGCCTGATAACTCTGAAAATATCATCTAAGAAATCTTGAAACGAAGTTTGCAAAATATCTATTTTGGGTTAAACTATACTATTAAAGAAATATGAACCCGGTATGCAGTCACCCACTATACATATCCACACATTCACTGAAAATCGTACTTCTGAACGGGTTTCAACAAATTGCAAAGGATTTCTATCATTCCATTAATGTGTATTTTTTTTGTTAAAAATACCATTTGTATGAAAGTTAGATTCATCAGTCCAAATTATACTGTCCAAAAATTCTCTTCCTATACATTCAATATCCATATACATAAACCAACTCGGCTGTTGGCATAATTGGGATGTAATATTTGAACCAAATGCATCTTAAATGCTTTCATTGAATGACGCCTCAAAACATTAAAAATCTGTCGAAACGTTTAGTTCAGCTGCAGCTTGTCTCGAGAAACTTTAGGATAAGGTCTAAAGTAGGCCAAAATAATCAATTTATGTTGTACTTGATTTCTGGTGATAGTTGAAAAGCTACCATTGGACCTTAAAGAATTTTCTAAATTCTTAAATGTATTTATATTTGGTTGTCTACTTTCGATATAAAACTGCAGCTTGACGTTTATTGTTGTTTGACCTATGAAGACAGCATAACATATAAATTTTTTCATTGTTTGAATAATTCATTTCCATTATTTTGCGCGAAACAACTATTAAGAACACAATAATACTTTTACTTATTTATGTGACAAATAATTGTGAATAAACAACTGAAATACTGCAATGGCATTTGTTAACAGAAATAATCAGATTGAAATTCTATTATTTAGGTTATTTAGCGCACTTTGAATAGAATTCATTGATTGTGACATATTGCCGTAAAGACAATTTCAAGTAGAATATTTTTTCAAAAAAATATACAGGGTGTTCTATTAAAAAAACCAAAGTGACATATTATTGCTCAAATATAGTAGGCCATGAAAAATTCTTAATGCCTTACATTTGTAGAGAAAATATATTCAAAAAACTTTTTCCCATGAAATTTTTCTATATCTTGCATAGTTCAGAAGATATACGCTGGCTAATGAAAACCGGACCACCCTGTACATATATATATATATTTCGTGTTTAATAATTGTACAAGAGGTGATGGTAATTATTTGTGTATATAAAATAGGTATATAATTTACAAGGAATTTCTAAAGTAGTTTCTGTAGACTATACAAATAGTTTAAATTAATTTCAGTTACGATTCAGGTTTACAATTTTGTAGGGTTACGTCTGTTTAGATTCATCAATGCCATTGTGTTTTAAATTTGTAGTTGAAGTTATTGCGCGATGGGTATAATAGGTAAGAATGTAGATAGATTAGCTTTTAACAATCAACAGTGGCGTCTGTAAAATAATTTCATTAAATTCAATTTTCGTTCATCTGTAAGAAATTATATTCAGTCTTCTTTAAGGAGTATTGAGTTTAGAAATACTTTTTCAATAGGGTACAAGTTTGTTCCATATTTTTATTCAGTATAAAACAATATTTATAGTAAATTGAATCCTTCTTAAAATTAACGACGACTATGTGACAGGTGTGGTTTTCAATTCGAATCGTGTTATCAGTTGTTTTCGAAGTAAATGCTCTCTTTGATTTTACACCTCAACAGAGTAGCACGAATGGTTTGGAGCTCTTCCTAATTGTTATTCAAATTTATTAATTGGAATTTAAGTCATCCGTATTAGTTATTACGGGATATTATTAGTGGAGTTCTTAGAGTACAATAATAAGTATTTATTATTGTATTTAATGGGATTGTTCCCGATTTGTAATTAATCAATTTCGTGCGAGAGGAGCATGCTTGTAATTATGGCGCACGCCATGTGCATTTCATAATTTAATTTATTTTAGGTATCCTTTATATGTTTCATGTATTTGCAATTTTTAACGTTTTGTTCTGGTAATATTTTAATCGTAATTCTGGTTGAATTAACTACATTTAATTTTCGTTACTCGAAAATTGGAGTTTGGTATTAAGAACTTATCGGGTCATCGTTAGTTTGATTTTGGAAGTAATCTCCTTGGGAAAGTGCTACATACGGGAAATCCTAATTATCCTTATTCCTATCACCAAGAGCAGAAGAGCTACACGACACCAATCTTGAGGTTCGTGGAATTTCGTAGCGTATCTGCTTAGTTGATCCTGAGCCAAGGTTATTGTACTTACATCAAGGTGTCTCACAGAGTTAGAACATGTTTGGTATCGTATATATATATATATATATATATATATATATATATATATATATTTACATATGATTAATGTTCCCCAAATGCATGCACTTGGCCTTTGATATTTTGTTTATGAAATTTACAAGTTAAATGTTAATAGAGATTATTAGAAAAGAGTAAAAGATACCACAGGCCAATCCAAATCTTTATTGCTTTATATTTTTGTGTACTTTTATAGGGCCGATGGATCCGTTGAGGTATATGGGACTTAGGCTCAGAATAAAGTTAGCCGGTAATTTAGCAATATCGTAAAGCAGTTGGTAGTGAACAAGATTATTCATCGTGGTGGTGAGTAGAGGTATTTATTCTGCTTCAACTTGAGTAAGCAAGAGGTGGTAATATTTGAAATTGTCATTATACTATTGATCTAAGTACTTAAGAAATTTAAAGTGTTTATTATTACGTGTTCTAAAGTCTTAACAGTCTTAATTTTGAATATACACTAACACCCCTCCCAGGGTGGTAGCATTAATTTTGGTGCCCAACCTTTTTAATTGTTTTACCGTAATTTAATTGCAATAATAAATTACCACTTTTGGCTTACAATTTAATCCAATTTTAACCAGTGACATATGCCAATTACCTTTTATAATTTATACAATTGTGGTATTAGTATTATTAGTGTTTACAAAAAAGAATTTTTTTTCAAAAATGCAGGTATCAGTAGATCGATCTGTCAAATAAGAAATAATCTTCGAGCTTGTATGTAGAGGTGTTCAACCATCTGAAACATGTAATGTTAAAGATTTACAAAATTTATTAAGGGAATTATTAGAACTAGAAAAGCAGGGCAAATCATTTGAAAGTGAAGTAAAGTTTGTAGCTTCTGAGGAATTAAAAATAGTAGCAGATAAAATAAAATTAGTTGGAACTTGGTTACTAGAACCTCTTACGCAGAGTTCTATCAGAAAGATTGAAACAAAATTATGTCATGTGTTAAATAGAATTGAGCAAATACATTCTTCTGATAAAAAGGAATTAGAGGAAAAAGCCAAAATAGTTTCATTGTTAGTAGGTAATTAGGTTATATTTCTGAATTTAAAACTAAAATTGGTACTTTAAAAAATAAACCCGAAGAAGTTTTAGACTTAACATTAAATGATTTAACTTTAAATCTTTCTACTTCGACAGTTGAAACAAAAATATGGACTCATCCATAACTACAAAAGGTACCATTGATGAAGATTTGACTTTTAAAATGCTGGAAAAGTTAAATTTAGGCGAAGCTTCAAAGTTGAATACTTGGGAATAAAATTTAATGGGGAAGATGATTCGTTAGGTATAAATGGATTTTTAGAAAGAGTGTTAGAGCTAAGCGAGTCTAGAGGAATCACAAAAAATCAGTTACATAGAAGTTTTGTAGAGTTGCTTGAAGCTAAAGCATTAATTTGGTATAGAAGCGTAAAGGATAAAATTTTTAATTGGGATGAATTAAATAACCTAACGAAAAAAGAATTTTTAAAAAATGATTACAGTGAAAAATTATGGAATCAAATAAAATCTAGAACGCAAGGTGCAAAAGAAACAATAGGAATTTATGTCGCAATAATGAATAATTTGTTTAATAGATTATCGATAGAAGTAAATGAAAATATGAAATTAAAAATTCTTTTTACTTTTACCATTTTACCAAAGTCAGTTAGTATTAGTAGAGATTCATTCGTTGAAGAGTTAATAAGTTTATGCCGTAAATTAGAAGAAGCGAGGGAATCTATAACAAATTTTATGCCTCCAGTTAAAGATAAAATAACGGTAGAACCTGATTTATGTTATCATAGTGGGATCAGGAAAACATTAGATAATGTGGAAATTATAATTTCTAATATGAAACCACAAGTATCTTTCCAAAATACAGGGGAAAATACTAAATATAAATATTATACTGATAAAGTAGGAACATTAAAAATTCTGATCAACAATTAGAGAGAAATGATTATACAAGAAGGGAAAGTAGAAGTAGGGATAATAGTAAAAATTCAAATAGTTATAGAAATGATCGTACGAAGCGAAGTAGCAGAAATTTGAAAGTAATATGGAAGACTATAGAGTGCAACATCAAAGTAGGAGATCTTTTAGTAAAGACAGGGATTAAACAAAGTGGAAAAAGCAGAAATATAAAAGTCCTACTAATGACAGAAGTAGAATGAGAAATTTTTCTAATCCAGGAAATCAAAGTTTAACTCGTGGAGAAACAAATTTTTCAAAATTTCAATGGAATAGTAGCAGAAGTAGAGAAATATATGCCAATAATTCAAATTTTTAGGGAAATTACAAACAAAATTTAGCAAACTCAACGAAAATAAAATGTAATAAATGTAATTCGGAAAATCATTTATCCAAGCACTGTTTAGCAAAAAAGTGTTATTCTTGCGGAAGAATGGGATACACCAAATTGACATGTCCTACATGTAATTCGGAAAACTTCCGAAGAAACCGGTTTTAGACCGTGATAAGGTTTCTGCAGGATTTGAAACGGTCAATGTAAATTATAATTTTTTATCCTAATTGCACTAGTGAGCAGATTAATCATTATAATCGTAAAAGTAAACCGATATTAGACTATGTATTGTCACAGACCGACAAAGGAGAATGTCCTTATGTATCAGTCGAAATTTACGATTGTAAAATAAATGGATTATTAGATTCTGGAGCTAGTAAGATATTTTTAGGAAATACAGGAGTAAACTTAATAAATAATTTGGGATTAAAAATAAAAGAGAGTAATAACATTAAATGCTCGGTAGCAAATGCTGAGAATATAGAATGTTCAGGAATTGTAACGTTACCCATACGGTTGAAAAATAAAGTACAACTATTTGACATTTATATTATTCCACAGTTAAGACACACTTTAGTATTAGGTACCATTTTTTGGATTAAAATGGTATTAGTACCAGATCTTAGGTAAGGCGAATGGAGTTTTAGTTCGGATAACCAAAATACGGAAATAAATTTGCTTCACACATCGGATGATTTAACATTTGAACAAAGGTTATCACTAGACAATATTGTGGAAGAATATTTTGATTCAATTAGTTAAGTTAAATTAGGTCGTACTAATTTAGTCGAACACAAAATAGTCACGAACAGCCCTCCCATAAAATCGAGATATTTTCCAGTAAACTCGGTTATGCAAAAAAGAATAGATGTCGAGGTTGACAAGATGTTAGACCTAGGTGCTATAGAAAGGAGCGACTCTAGCTGGAGTTCTCCAATTTTGATGGTTCCAAAAGGGAATAAAGAATATCGATTTTGTGTAGATTTTCGCAAATTAAATGCAGTGACAGAAAAAAAATGCTTATCCATTACCATATGTGAGCGCGATTTTAGACAAACTTGGTAACGCCAAATACTTAAGTAGCCTTGACATTGTAAGCGCCTACTGGCAAATTCCGTTAGACAAAAATAGCAAAAAATATACCGCATTTACTATGACATCAAGGGGATTATTTCACTTCAACAGATTACCCTTTGGTATTTCACAGGCACTGGCAACATTTCAAGCGCTAGTAGACAAAATTTTTGGCCCAGAACTAGAACCATATTTATTTAAACTTTTAGATGATTTAATAATAGTTACACCAAGTTTTGAAAATCATTTGATAGTTTTAAAAGAAGTATTTGAACGATTACAACAAGCAGGTCTTACTTTAAATAAAGAAAAGTGCAAATTTTGCAGAAACGAACTTAAATTTTTAGGTTATATTGTAAATACAGCAGGTCTTAACGTCGATCCAGAAAAGGTTAGTGCAGTGGTCAATATACCTACACCTAAAACACCCAGACAAATAAAACGTCTTTTGGGAATGATTTCATGGTATCGAAAATTTTTACCCAATCTTTCTAACATGGTTGCTCCGTTAACCAACTTAACTAAAAAACACACTAAATTCATTTGGAGTCAGGATTGTGAAAAAGCATTTTCAGAGGTGAAAAATGCATTGATTTCAGCACCGATTTTGTCGTGCCAAAATTTTAAATATCCGTTCACTCTTCAATGTGACGCAAGTTCTTACGGTTTAGGTGCAGTTTTAAGTCAGCACTATGATGGCAAAGAACATGTAATTTGTTATTTATCAAGAGCCTTAACTAAAAATAAAATTAAGTATTCGGTCACAGAGAAGGAATGCTTATCAGTTCTTTGGTCAGTTGAAAAACTGCGTGGTTATTTAGAAAGCATACCCTTTACGATTATCACAGATCATCACAGTCTAGTTTGGCTGAATAATTTAAAAAGTCCGTCAGGTAGATTAAGTAGATGGGCTTTAAGATTACAGCAATTCGATTTCAAAATTGTACATAGAGCTGGTAAAGATCATATAGTGCCAGATTGTTTAAGCAGAGCGATATCTAACGAGGAAAATAAGATTAATCCACAAATTTGTAATATTAATGTAAATAAAAATAATAAAAGGGATGTATGGTATGAAAATATGTGTAAAAATGTATTAAATAAACCCTTAGATTACCCTAATTGGAGAGTAGAGAATAATAAGTTATACAAACACATTGTAGATCATTCATTTAATGCTAATGTAATTAATTGGAAAGTTGTTGTTCCAAAACAGGATCGTTCGGAAATAATAAAGAACAGTCATGATTCTCCGCTTGCAGGTCATTTAGGGATATACAAAACGTACCACAGAGTTCTTTCTAGACATTATTGGCCCGGAATGAAATCCGACATATTGAAATACATACAAAGATGTAAAACTTGTTGCGAAACAAAACCCGAACAACGGAAAAAAGTAGGGGAAATGGGGTCAAAAGCAAATATTACAAGATGTTGGCAGTACATTACTACAGACATTCTTGGACCTTATCCTCGTAGTACGCACGGGAACAGATTTATACTAGCTATTTGCGATTACTTTAGTAAATTTTCTTTGTTTTTCCCAATGCGAACAGCTACGGCAGCAAAAAAACTTAACTAATAGAAGATAACGTATTTTTAATTTTTGGAGTTCCTGAATATCTCAAATCAGATAATGGCGGTCAATATAAGGGTAGAGAGTTTATTAAATTAATGAAAGATTACAATATAAAATTTTTAACTACACCGTTATATTCTCCAGAAAATAACCCGACAGAGAGATATAATAGAACATTAAAAACTATGGTCACAGCTTATATCGAAGAAAATCAAAAACTTTGGGATAAAAATCTATCTAAACTTTGTTGCGCTTAGCGTACAGCAAAGTCAGAAGTAACTAAAAACAAACCCTATTTTGTTAATTTTGATGGTGAAATGATATTAGATGGTAGGCAATATAAAGATGATGAACAAAAACAATTAATAGAGAACGATAATAATCCAACAGAGGATAACGGCAGGACAAGCAAAATTAATAAATTTAAAGAAATTAGACATTTTGTAACACGAAAACTTAAAGAAGCTCATACACGAGCAACCCATAATTATAATTTAAGGCATAGGCCAGTAAGTTTTAAAGAGGGAGATTTTTGTTGGAAAAGAGATCACAACTTATCAGATGCTTCAAAAAACTTTTCAGCAAAGTTGGGCAGAAAGTTTTCTGACCCCTATAAAGTGAAGAAAAAATTAGGCATTAATACCTATGAGTTGGAAGATTATAATGGTAAATCAAAGGGTCACTGGCATATTTCAAACCTAAAACCCGACTTTACCTTATATCCTAATGAAAAATGGTAGCACATTCAGCAATGATTTGGTAATGACTTTTTTTTGTTAATAATGTTGTGTATTTTGATATTTCTTGAAAACTTTTTCAAAGTTTTTTCTAAGTAAGGGGAGTATGTTACAGCCCGATTTAGCAATCGTTCTGTACATGGTTTTGTGTATATATATTTCGTGTTTAATAATTGTACAAGAGGTGATGGTAATTATTTGTGTATATAAAATAGGTATATAATTTACAATGAATTTCTAAAGTAGTTTCTGTAGACTAAACAAATAGTTTAAATTAATTTCAGTTACGATTCAGGTTTACAATTTTGTAGGGTTACGTCTGTTTAGATTCATCAATGCCATTGTGTTTTAAATTTGTAGTTGAAGTAATTGCGCGATGGGTATAATAGGTAAGAATGTAGATAGATTAGCTTTTAACAATCAACAGTGGCGTCTGTAAAATAATTTCATTAAATTCAATTTTCGTTCATCTGTAAGAAATTATATTCAGTCTTCTTTAAGGAGTATTGAGTTTAGAAATAGTTTTTCAATAGGGTACAAGTTTGTTCCATATTTTTATTCAGTATGAAACAATATTTATAGTAAATTGAATCCTTCTTAAAATTAACGACGACTATGTGACAGGTGTGGTTTTCAATTCGAATCGTGTTATCAGTTGTTTTCGAAGTAAATGCTCTCTTTGATTTTACACCTCAACAGAGTAGCACGAATGGTTTGGAGCTCTTCCTAATTGTTATTCAAATTTATTAATTGGAATTTAAGTCATCCCTATTAGTTATTACGGGATATTATTAGTGGAGTTCTTAGAGTACAATAATAAGTATTTATTATTGTATTTAATGGGATTGTTCCCGATTTGTAATTAACCAATTTCTTGCGAGAGGAGCATGCTTGTAAGTATGGCGCACGCCATGTGCATTTCCTAATTTAATTTATTTTAGGTACCCTTTGTATGTTTCATGTATTTGCAATTTTTAACGTTTTGTTCTGGTAATATTTTAATCGTAATTCTGGTTGAATTAACTACATTTAATTTTCGTTACTCGAAAATTTGAGTTTGGTATTAAGAACTTATTAGGTCATCGTTGGTTCGATTTTGGAAGTTATCTTCTTGGGAAAGTGCTACATAGGAGAGATCCTAATGATCCTTTGTGTACTTTTATAGGGCCGATGGATCCGTTGAGGTATATGGGACTTAGGCTCAGAATAAAGTTAGCCGGTAATTTAGCAATATAGTAAAGCAGTTGGTAGTGAACAAGATTATTCATCGTGGTGGTGAGTAGAGGTATTTATTCTGCTTCAACTTGAGTAAGCAAGTGGTGGTAATATTTGAAATTGTCATTATACTATTGATCTAAGTACTTAAGAAATTTAAAGTGTTTATTATTACGTGTTCTAAAGTCTTAACAGTCTTAATTTTGAATATATACCAACACCCCTCCCAGGGTGGTAGCAATATATCTTAAAAAAGATACCTTGATGTGAAGTATAATTAGTGCTCTTAATGCAGATAGAATCTAGGACTGGTTTTACGGTTTCTATATATGCAATAAATGAAAAATAGAATTTATATCTTTCAGGAGAATAAATGTTTATACTCAGATTTTTAAATTAACACTGTCAATGAACCCATTTGTATTTTTACTGATTAAACCCAGTTTTAAGATGTTTTTTTAGAGAATAGTTATTTACATACGGATTTGTAATTAATGAATGCTTTCTATTTTCACAGATTTTAAAATTGAGCTTCGTTCTTAAACGGTACCTCAAAACACTATACGTACTTAACACTTGTAATTTCACATGTGAATTCATTTTATGTGCTATAATATACAGGGTAAAGATCAAATATATATATATATATATATATATATATATATATATATATATATATAGATATATATATATATATATATATAATTACAGAAAAGTTAATATAGCAATATTGCCATTAAGTTAGAATGGGATATCTTATGATTTTCCAGCTCATAGAAAATGAGATACGCCTCCTCACTTATTAATGCATTGGAAAATATTCTACACAGCTTGTTATTGTATTCATGCCAAGCAAACAAATATGGACGTCGACAGTATGCCGTCTAATGACTACTGCTGTTGACTATATCACCCTGCCCGAGCTGAACATAAAACAAACTAAAGAATCGCTATTGACTATATCAAAGTACATGAGCTGAACACAGAACAAATTAAGAATCGCCAGAATTTCTAACTCATGTTTTGAGGTACCCAAAAACTCAGCACGCTCATTGGTCAAACAAAATTTCGAGATTCTTTTACATTCGAAAATTGAAATACACAATTTCATTGGTTAAAGACATCATTAACGTTTTTCAACACAGACAGCATAGGAAATGGAAGTGTATAAATACAATTAAAAGTTCTCCGAAAGACATTCCTTAGAGTTTCCCATAGTCTAAAGAATCAACTGGCAGTGCTCACTATAGCCTGCAAACACTTCGGCGAGTAGCGCTCCCCATAGCCTGCTATACTTCAGCGCGCAGTGCTTTGCATAGCCTGCCTATCCTCCGACGGTGACGCTGTCCGGCGCCGTATCTAGGACATGTCACTATAATTCATCAATCAATAGCTAATAAACTACGTATGGACGTTAAGCTCCGTTCCATCCATCACCGACAAATCGTTATTGTGATTGCATCTGTCAACTCTACCTACGGGACAACACCCCCGTAGAGTTCAACGGCGACGCACTCGACAAGACCTAAGGCTACACTACCACGACGCCTTTCGAAGAGTTCTAAAGATTACCGAAGACCTCTGAACTCCTTCAAGCTTTACATACGTCCACACCATAATTCTTCATATCCTCACGTTGTCTCACAAGGAAAACACGAAAAATTCAGAAGAGTTCCGAAGACGTCTGGGCCTCTTAAAACTGTAAATATTTTCTAACTACCACTGTTTAAAAACTATTTACAGTTTGAAGAGGTCCAGACGCCTTCGGCGGTCTTCGAAAGGCTTTGGAATCAAATTCGGAAAACTATCGAAGACATTTATACTCCCCTTTAAACTGTATATACATTCATTCAATAAGTGCTTAAGTTTATTTTGATTCGACAAACAACCACGAAGCCTTCGAAGAGTTTCGAAGATTACCGAAAACCTCCGAACTGCTTCAAACTGTTAAAATCATTCAATTTTAACTATTTCACTTTTATTTTTATGTATTTATAAAACTTATAATTATTTTGATTATACTTATTAAACAAATAATCAAGCCAAGCCTACATGCTTTCAGACGCCGCCCACGCGAAGGATAACAAGTGGCGCCCAACGTAGTGCCGTCTTCACAGAAGATTTTGCAAATAGCGCGCTTGCAAGAACCATCAACATGCCCGAGACGAGAAGTTAAAAGACACCACACGTCCAGTCGGACACCAACCAGCCGCCTCCAACCCAAGAGGACACACAACCACAAACAGTTCTGGGACTACAACAACCCAGTGGCGCTCAAAAAAACAACAAACTAGCAAATGGTCACAATCAAGGCGCTAGTGGAAGACTTGTATCACGTCGCCACAGCGACCTTCAAAGCAGAAAAACCTACATTCGCTGGCACCTTTCTGGAGGATCCCGCAGATTTCCTCCAACAGATGGAAGCGATGGACTCAGATGTATTTACAACGACCGCTCAATTCAGAGGCCAAGCAGCCACATGGTGGGAAACCTACGACATGTTTCAACCCAGCTACAACGAATTCAAAATGTTCTTTCTGGACAAGTACGACAGTCCAACCATTAAAGTCAAAATATCCTCCGCCTTCCTCACCTCTGAGATGCGACAAGCCCACCGACTCAAGCTAGACATCAACCGGGACACAGAGCTGTTCACGGATCTTCTCCTACCGACACTGAGAAATTCAATTCAGTGCCACATGCCAACAACAGTATGGGAAATGATCTCCCGCCTCACAAAAATCGAAGAAAACATGAAAGAGGCGACATTAAGAACGATCAATCTCACGCCAGCTGTCAGACGTCCACCCACAGCAGAACAACTACCAAGTTGCCGCTTCTGCCCTCAAAGACACTGGCACCGAGACTGTCCAACCAGAAACTCGAGAAACGACACTCCGGTCGAACCGCGCCAACACACCGCCCAGCCGGGCGAAACAAAATGGCACGATTAAACATCACCCACGAAGACCCACTACCAAGAATCTCCGTCACCATACAGAAGATAACCTTTGACGCACTACTAAATACAGGAGCATCGACGTGCATCATTAGGGAAGATCGAATACCTGCAGTTTCACGTGTAGAACCCCATCATGCCTCTGCCTATCTAGCCGTAGCAGAGACAGAAATGGTAATCAAAGGCAAGTTCCGCACGCCATTCACCCTCGGAAAAGCGATGAACCATAAAACCTTCTTGGTAATAGCAAACCTCGCTGAGGATGTCATTCTGGGTGAATCTTGGCTTCAACGCCAGAAAGTGGTGATAGATTAGGAACAAAGCTCCATACATTTCGTAGCATATAACCGTAAGACGCTCTACTGGAACAAAACAGTAACGCCCGTTACCGCCAACAGGCCACACGCACTAACTGCCACTCACCAGTTTCCACCTGAATTCTTGCCCAGCAACCTTCGGAAAGAATTCTAACCTATAGTCAATAGGCCAACACAACTAAGTACGCCAGCCAGCACCAGCCTATTACCACTGGACACCGAAACATGCAGACCACGTGCTAACCACGCAGCCTTCATCGATCTGCCCAATCATGTGCAAGGCGCGCAATCAGAAAGGTATACCTGTGGACGGATGTCCCAAGAAGAAGTGCCCTTTTAATCACAACTATCCCACCAAGCACAAACGATCACGGAAATATCCGACGCCTCCACACGACGGTGTCGTCCGTCATCGCCAACAGGCCACTCACGCCAACTGCAATTAACCAGTTCGCAGACGAATTCTTGCCCAGTAGCCTTCGAGAAGAATTCCAACCAGTGATCTATAGGTCAGCACAACCAACTACCACAGCCATCACCGGCCTATTATCACTGGACACCGAGGCATGCAGACCACGAGCTAACCACATAGCCCGTGTCGTTCTGCCAAATTATGTGCAAGGCGCACAACCAGGAAGGCATACCTGTGGATAGATATCCCAAGAACAGGTACCCTTTCGACCACAATCAATTCACACAGCAACAGACGATCATGGAGAATCCTGACGCCGCCGAACAAAACAAAACGCAAGTGCCGCCACAGACTCGGATATTTTGACAACAAGGACCCGCCGCATCCTCACAACAACCTAGCTACGCTACCTTCTTCAGCGGGAGGGAATGTTGACTATATCACCATGCCCGAGCTGAACACAGAACAAACTAAGAATCGCGAGAATTTCTAACTCATTCTTGTGGTATCCAAAAATCAACACGCTCATTGATCAAACAAAATTACGAGATTGTTTTACATTCGAAAATTGAAACACACAATTTCATTGGTTAAAGACATCATTAACCTCTTTCAACACAGACAGCATAGGAAATGGAAGTGTATAAATACAATTAAAAGTTCCCCGAAAGACACACCTTAGTGTTCCCTATAGCTTAAAGAATCAACTGGCAGTGCTCACCATAGCCTGCTAACACTTCGGCGAGCAGCGCTCCCCATAGCCTGCTATACTTCAGCGCGCAGTACTCTCCATATCCTGTGTATCCTCCCGACGGTGACGCTGTCCGCCGCCGAACCTAGGGCACGTCACTATATTTCATCAATCTATAGTTAATAAACTATGTATGGGCGTTAAGCTCCGTTCCATCCATCACCGACAAGTTGTTATTGTGATTACGTCTGTCAACTCTACCTCCTGGACAACACCCCCGTAGAGTTCCACGGCGACGCACTCGACGAGGCCTAAGGCATCACTATCACGACGTTTTTTGAAGAGTTCTGAAGATCACCGAAGACCTCCGAACTCCTCCAATCTGTACATACGTCCACACCATAGTTCTTCATATCCTCACGTTGTCTCACAAGAGAAACACGAAGCCTTCCGAAAAGTTCCAAAGATAACCGAAGACTTCTAAACCCCTCTATACTTGTATATATGTTCAATTAATAGTTTTAAATTCATATCATAATTCTTTGTAACTTAACGTTGTGCCACCTTTGAAGCACGAAGCCTTCCGAAGAGTTACAAAAACCGCTGAAGACGTCTGGTCCTCTTCAAACTGTAAATACTTTCTAACTACCGTTATTCAAGTACCTACTAGGCCTCACAAGCAAATTCTGAAGCCTTCCGAAGAGTTCCGAAGACTACCGAAGATTTTTGCATCCCCTTTAAACTGTATATACATTCATTCAATAAGTGCTTAAGTTTATTTTGATTTGACAAGCAACCAGGAAGCCTTCAAAGAGTTTCGAAGATTACCGAAAACCTCCGAACTGCTACAAACTGTTAAAATCATTCAATTTTAACTATATCACTTTTATTTTTATGTATTTATGAAACTTATAATTATTTTTGCTTATATTTATTAAACAAATAATCAAGCCAAGTCTATATGCTTTCAGACGCCGCCCACTCGAACGATTAAACTATATGCTGCTCCTCTGTGATTTGATATTGCATATAGGTAGTGATGACATTTCCCAGGATTGAATTCGACAGCATAATCTTGCACATATATTTATATATATAATATATACAAATATATATATATATATATATATATATTGTAGTGGATTTAAGGGATTAAATTTGGGGTAAACAATGCAATTTCCAACACCCTGTATAGAGAAAGGAACCATTTATATATGTGCAAAATTTATTTCATTTATTTAATTTAAATTAACAAGTATTGACATAATTTTATAATTAGGGATTAAAAGGTAATAAGTTCATAAAGAAAATCAGTTTTATAAGCCAATAGAAATGCATAATTAATTTAATTTAGTTTAATTCAACGGGTAACAACGTCAGAAAACGCATCAGAGCATGCAAAATCAATAATCCCAAGGTGAAAAGCTTTCTTAACAAACAAACAGACGTCGGTTGTATAGAATACCGTGAAAAGAAAATCCGAGAAGTCTTATTTTAAACGATCATTAATTAAGCACACCTGCATGTTAGAAAGATCATCTTCCGCTTATTTGTGAACATAATAAGGCGAGCATAAAGGAAATATTGTTCAACCGTCACTGGCTTCGTATAAAAGCTAACAAAAGTTTCTTGAAGAGAGGAAGGGATGCCCGATCAATAATATGCTACAGACAAAGATGGGAGAAGAGCATTTGTTTTCATAAAGCACGTACTCAATCCACATGGACGCGGGCAGCTATATCGATTTTCTACCACTCAAGTAACGTGGTTTTTTTTGATAAACTGTTGAAATTATTTGTGATGTGTGAGTGAACTTTGATGGTTATTTTTAGTTATTTAACGTATTGAAAAAGATACGTATAACTGACGATTATTATGGTATTTTGAATATAAAACAAAAGGTGTATGTAAAGCTTATTAACTTTCGTGATGAATTTAAAATTTAATTATTAAGAGTTCATGGGTTTATTGAGTTTGTAGTAATAGTATGCAAAGTGGAAAGCAGATTAATTATAACTAACCAAAAGTAACAACTAGGTGGAAGTTCGCACTGGCCAGGGCTACCAAAGATATACTTGTGAGTACAATTATTTCTAAGGTGGGGTAGGATTGAATGCACCTGGGCCTCACGGCAGTACGGGTTCTTAGGTTTGACGACCAAAAGAGTGTAGACTATAGCCCTAAATATCACGCGTGTTACACCGGGTGCATGTAAACCTCCGGTAACAATGTGGACGGTAGACGTAAGTTTACTTGAACTATCTAGGCGCTACAACTGGTACAGTCTTACGTTACGAAACAAGTTGTACAATTTGGAAAAGTATCGCAGCTTTAAAATTTTACGGACTAATAGATATACAATGCTCACACAAGCGGCTTTCTGTTTTACACGGTTGACTACAGTGAAAGTAGGGTAAATACGGGGCGAAATACACTATCTACTTTTAGCTTCACTGACATTAGATGCAAAAGAACATTCTATAGTTCAGGGTAAAATATCCCAATACCAGCGTGCGAACTAGTTTGGTCACTCAATAACTACTACAGTGCAACGCTTACCTTGAAGGGTTTGTGGGGTGAATCAGGTCACTATAGACACAGCGAGGAGAGTGGGTCTCGGGATAATGCAACCTCCCCACTAACTTTACCATAGGTGTGTGTTAATGCATCAGGTTCCCGACTAAATCGGATAATTACAGCGTACGGCAAACGTAATCTGAGGTCACTTTTCTTTCATCCAAATAAACTCCCACTATGAATTGGTATCTTATAGGTATAATAATGACGGTATATAAAATCGGATGTTAGTGGACCTACAAAAGATTAATTAAAACACACCCAAACGTAAAACGCGACTTGACACTTTTTTAAAAATTTGACAATTCCCCTGTCACTTTCTAGCCTTCCTCGCAATTTTGAAAAAGTGTACAGTTTACTTGACTGTCCTTTCTCACAAATCGGCATGTTTAATATGCTTGCTAAAGTGAACTATATAATGCTAAACGTTGAATTAAACCGAACGTTACAATACGTCCTATTTTTTTGCAATAGTCCTTAACATACACCACAAACTTCGTGAATTAATGAAATTTAAAAGGGTTGTTGAAACGTGAAAAGCTCAATGACACCTAAAAGCTTCATACCTCCGGAGACTTGGAATCCAATGGTAGATAAGTAAACTGTAATTTTAACTGTTAATATAGAAGATGGACAACCAACATCAAACGAATTGTGGAGCTTAAACCATCAAAAGATAAAGAATGTTGTGTAGACCTTAACCCCTAACATGTTACAAAGGTTTTATTTAGGCATACATTATAACTACATAAAAGCTTGGTGCTTTCTTTTATTTATCACCGCCCTTAACGAGACGAGCCATCTCAAGTTTGTTTTTGTAAGTCTCGAAGTTTTTCACAGTGATTTACATCCCTTGGAAGAAAGCAACAAAGAATTAACTGCCAACAGCAAAATGCGCACTAGGTTTTGTATGATCGGTGAGGCACGAGGTTATACCGTAAAATAATTTTACAGTATGTTTAAATAAATTGTGTCTTAAATTTTGAAACAATGCTATGCGCTACGCGAGATCTTTTATGTGCGGGGTCCTAGGCAGTCGTCATGTTCGCCCCCTAGCTTCCAAAACCGCATCTGCTATGCATCTCCATGAATAAGTAATTGAAATACTTAAAATACTAATCCATAGTACTAGAGCGAATGGGATTTCAATTTTGCTCATATGAATAACTCAGTTTATTCCTCTTACTCCAAAGTGATTTTGTAAGCACATTTATTAGTTTTGGTTCAGATTAGAGAAATTGAAAGATAGATAATTAATTCTTTTGCTTTATTTGTGCTTTTTAGAAAGGAATTAAATCGTCAAAGAATTGCTAAACAGAAAACTAATTTGGACAAGAAGCATTAATTCATGACTATTGCTGTTAAAATCCGCAGAGCTGCTTTAATAAGTTTTCTAAATCTTAATTAAACCTGTATTTTACCTTTTAGCCTCCTAAAGAAGATTACTTTCAGTACAAAATAAATTTGATGCTCTAACAACGTTAAATATAAGTATTTTCACAAAATTAGGAATTTATGCAAAACCAGCCACGCACTGCATAAAGATTAAGTAGAATTAGGTTATTGGGGTACAATTCTTGTATGTATAGGGAGTTCTTCAAATAGATCGCTTGCAACTACTACCGTAAATACAATATAAGACGACTGTGTTATAGATGGTATTAAAACCATTATTCCGTCTCGAGGATATATTTGTCATATATGATTAGTAACATTTCACTCTATAATTTTAATTTTTCAGCTTCACCACGCTAGAACTGTTACGAAATGTTTAGGAAAGTTAGAATTACTGCTATAACTGTTCAATCGTGGACTTTTTGATATCGAGTAGGAAAGTTTTCCGGTTTCACAAGTACTATTCGATTTACGATTTGATGTTGGCATTGAAGGAATTATTATTGTTATACAGATATGGTTTAGATGTTATTAACATGTGTTTGTACGCACAAACCCATAAGATGTATTTCAATTTCCAGTCCTAATATACAATTCTCACCGTGGTTAAGCTACTATAAAAATAATGATAGCATTTGGTCAGATTAATTTGCCACATGCGTTTAATTATATGCTTGTGACCGCTAATAGGTTTCGAATCTTTATGTGAAGTCCTCCTTACATAAACAATGCACTACAATGCAATGATGGTAATAAAATTTGCATTTGGAAAATGTGCTCTGATTCCAAATTAAAAAATTCTCTGTTCCTAAAATCCACAGATACTAGCAGTATTAGTATAACCATTTTGCGATGAAATGCAAAAATTCTCACCGATAGCAAAACACCAGCTTGTCAGTTTGTCAATGTAACAAACGATTATATAAATTTTAGTTATTAAAATGGTTACAGTAGTTAGAGAACCATCAGTGATCTCACGTACACGTATATAAGAATCTGCGATATTTTATTATAGAATGTAAGGCAGGTTTTGTAATCTTAAAGCTGGTAGGAGAAATACGGAACCTCCTGCGAGTGGGGAAATAATATTAAACAAAAGATCGTAGTTACAACATTTTTTAGTATTCATATTACTAAATAGAGTAAATTTTAAAAAAATGAACGCAAAAAACTAAGTCACGATACCTCACGTTGCTGTAAAGGTTTCGTTCAAAACCAATACATTAAAGAAAAAAGAAATTAATAAGACACAATTTAAATATAGATCGGTGTTCTGACCAAGCAGCGTATTTTTAATAACCGTAGGATTTTGCAAGTTAATACGTATTTGTAACCCTTACCACACTGTATTGTACACATTGTAACACTAGCGCGTCACGTAAATCAACATTAAATAGCGGAAACAAGTTTATTAATTTCAGTTAATTAAATGAGTTTTTAATATGAAAACAGCTTGGAAATGTAGAAGCTTTGTAAGTTTACATCTTCTTACATGGCTATTTCAATGAAATATTAACTTAGGATCCAGAATTAAATTAGTAAAGCGCCAAATATTTTTAATACAAACGTCAATGAATATCGAACTTACACTCTTCGAATTAAATTTAGGAAAATACAGAGAGGTTTCGTTAGATAACCAATACACATTCACATGGGTTTAAAAATAAATCATTGAATCGTGGAGTTGGACAGACACACCCTACATTATCAATAATCATAAACCCAGCCATAGAAATTAATGCCCTACATGCTTGGGAAGAATTAAAAAGTTTATAAAAAATCAAAGAATCCTCCACTATGGCAGATTACCTGCAATATTCATCTGCTCAATATACTCATAGTCATTCAAAATGGGTTTCGAACATAAACAAATTACGCGACTTTTGGTATATAATTTAAAAGTATGAGAACATGATTATCGGTCACATAAATAGAACTACATTGATCTTGATAAACAAGCAGTTAGACGCATTACTTCGTGAGAAGGAAAAATATCATGTAATGACCCTGGGACGAAAACTTACAAAATCCACAGATAATAAAAGAGGGGAGATCTATCTTTTATTTTCCATTATTTTGAAACAAAGATCCGAACAAAGTTTTGAATTCTACTGACACGCAAAGATTTTCGTGCGGATAAGGTTTATAACAAAGTAATTCAAGTACGGTATTAAACACCAGCATTGTGAGTAAACAAGTTCACAAATACAAGTAAAGGCGCGGAATAAAAATAATGTTAAAGGTAAAATCACCCTGCAAAGGAATATTTCATTCAACGATAAGTTGGAATATTTTACTATTTCTAACTATTTTTCTGCACTATAAGGTCCTTCGGACATACTTTACACTAGTTGGGTAGTAAAATCAATCTGTTGTTACTATAAACCACATACCGTTGTTCAAATTCAAAATATTCTGCAATCATCTCAGTATCAGAGTATCAGCGTATCTGAATCATAGAGACGTTGTAATAAATAAAAGCTCCGTAAAAATAAGAGAGTTTCAAATCAGTCCCATGCTGATTATATACAAGTTCTCCACCTCCAAAAATCTGTTAAATTCCTGAAAATTTCTACATCCACAACGCCTTTCTGCAAAACCCTCACACTCACACTCGCATGTACACAAATTCCGTATATTTCTTTCCAACCGCCCCTCACTAGTTACGCAATTTAAATTACTTCACCGTAAATCAACTTGAAGCGAACAACAACTGCTCGTACGGCCCGTTAACTAAATATTTCGTAGTATTGAAAAAACAGTACTCCAAACTAACCTTGGCATTTACCCCAAGTCAACGAAAACTGAAATCCAAAATACGCCTCTAACAACACGTGTTATCTCCATCTCCCTCATACATACTCGGTCAAATCAACCTTCCCTGCTACCTTGTTTTCAATATTCGTTGTTTAATGGACAACTGCCGCCCCATTCCAATTTCAATTATTAAGTTTTACGCTCTTTCTAGCAGTCATTAATCTCTTGTTCGTAGTTGTTCGTTCAGTCCTCATCTCCCCTATTTATAATACAAGGAAAACTAGCTTCTTCAAACACATACGAAAAGCTTTTAGCAAATATAACCACTAGCTTTACTAAAAATCAAGGTTTGAATGTTGTGTTTTAAAATCTAAAATTTTAAATGCCGTATTATACACGGGACGTTTCTTATATATCATGTGCCTTATTTCTTGAGTACTTATCTGAAGGATTATGAAATTAAATTTTAACTTCCTGAAAATTTTTAAAAACTATTAAATTTTCAACTATTTACTTTAAACGAGTTTCTGCAGTTGTTTGATATACTTTCACATGCTGAAGCCAAAATTTTAAGTGCAAAAATGACAAATAATCTTCTTTCAGCATACCAAATATGACAATATATTCCCCCTTGTTTGAATACAATGAAAAACTTGTTACGTTTGTTTCTCTACCTAAATTAAATGTCCCTTTTTCTTCCTTGTTTTTTTATTACTCAATCGAATAAATTCAGTTTCAATTCTTAAATTCTTCAACAATACTCTATATAGTGTACTTGTTCGGTATAAGCCCGCTTAACATAATTTTAACTCAAATCCCTTTTGCTTTTAAAACGAAAATTTATTCGATAAATTAAATAGTCTATGCCTTGTTTTAGGTATCCGGTAATTTGATAAACCTTCCGATAACGTACAATTGCTTTCTCTGGTGTTTCCAATTTAAAGACTTGTTGTAATGCCAGATCCTACTATTATTTGATAGCGTGTTTTCAAGTTTTGCTAATCGTGCTTCGATAACGCGAGGATCGCAGTTCGAACTTGTGTTATTAGAATCCATTTTGGATTTGATTCTGCAGCTTGTACGTTGAAATATTTTCTACATCATTTGTCACAGTACTCCAAAAGCAATGCACGTTTTTTTGTTCGACAAGTAGCAGGTATCTTGCGTGTATTGGTGAGTTTTCTCGCGCTTAACCATTCTAATCCGATTCTCTTTTTAGCTCTTAGCTGGAGGCCAAATTGGTTCTTTCTTTATGTAGACCAACTTTTTTTGTTTGTGGACCAACTGCTTTTGTCCGTAGACCGCTGCTGCAGTTACGGTGGCAGGGTGAATCGATCCTGACGACCATGGCGTTGCTGTGCTGACTCACCCCCAATGGATTGCAAGCTAAGTATCCAGACACATACAGGTATATAACTTGTTTTCTTTTGTGTATAGCAATGGCATATCCCGTATCAGCGTTTGGTGAAGATACGTGACACTACTGGACTATTGTTTGTTGCTGCGAATTGATATTGTCGCTCTACAGGTGTTATTTATTTTTATGGTTAATAGATAATCGTAGGCGATGTGTTGTTTTTTTTTGTATTTAGGTGAATCCCCCCACTCTCCGAGTTTGGTAATTAGCCTGGTATTTACTTTTCTTCCGGCTATGTCTAGGTACGTAACAAACTAAATCTGGTTTTCACTTGGATTCCAATACTCTCTAAAATACCTTACTCCCTAACTTCCTGCCTATAAGGCAACAATAAATTAATCTGAAATTTTCCTCACACTATCTGCGTATCAACATCTCGTAGAATATACGTGGATTCTTCTACTACTTCACTAATTTCAAAACGACCATCATAAGGTAGATGCAGTTTTGCACACGTCATCTGCTCCCATTTACCCACTCTCAAACTTTTAATTACTACTAAGTCACCAACTTTGAATCTTACCCTCTTCCGAATTCGCGCATTCATCTTTCTCGCATACTTTACAAAACGCATTCTTAACTTCTTTCTTACACCAATCGCTAGTTGTTGAATTGTTTTACGAAAAATTAAAATATCAACGACGTACTGAATGAAGAATTGTTTATACTCCCCTAAAATTGCCTGCATGGCCTTAACTAATGCTGCATCTGTCGTAGACAATCCATACGCTACCACCTCAAAATTATAGATTTTTTTCTTCCACCGAAAATTCTGTGTACCTTCTAGAATCTTTATGTAACTGAATCAACCAGAAAGAATTCCTCAAAACAAGCTTGCTGAAAATTAGTTTACCACTTAACTTGTTAAAAGCGTGTCCATGGATGGTGGACAATGAAATTGCAGTTTAGTCCTTTGGTTTATTTTCCTTGCATCTAAATGCAAACGAATACTATTATCTTTCTTCTTAGTAACTACCAACGGGTTTAGAAAATGTGTATTAGAATATTCAATTATGCCATCATTCAACATTTTAGCTAATTCATTGTTTACTTGCTCCCTATATGCTGCAGGTATAGCATATATCTTAAAATTAAAAAGTTCTGAATTACCAACCTCTAAAATATGTTCATAGCCTACCGCTGTGCTTGCCTCCACACTTACTAATTCTGAATGTTTCCTTGAAGGTGTCTGAACTTCCAGTAATTTATGTTGCATACATTTAATCGTATCTAATTCATTTGCTCCCCCTTCATATATTTCCATTAAATTAACACTTAAACACACATCATCTTCTGCGACGTCATAACAATCTTTCCAGGACAATACTACATCCCTAACCTTTATTAACCTTTTCTCCATGTCTATAACCAGACCTAACTTCACTGTACAATCCATCCCTAAGATACTTTTAAATTTGAGTCTTGGAACAATCACAAATTCATGTTCATAGCTTAAAGGACCAATCTATACTTTTAACACCACAACGCTATTTACTACAGTAAATCTTTACTTGTTTAGAACCACTAAATGACTCTTCTTAATTGGCATAATTCGACCACTAATTTGATTCCTCATTTCCTTAACAACTTCATCTGATACCAAACATGCTTCAACTCCTGAATAGGGCAACATCCTACCTTATAATTTAATATTTTAATTTCAAATATTGGTAAACAAACTTTTTCAACTACTTCCGGTTCAACTTCCTCTCCAATTGCCATAAATTCCTGTGGATGTTCATATTTACAGATTGCTAATTCTAGTGGTTTGTCCTTTATTGAAAATCCTGCCTCACACAAGTTTCATTATTCTGTTTCACTTGTCTGTCTAATACCTCTGCATAAGTCCTACTTACTTTCGGTTTGCCCCTTACTTCATTAATACTATTAGCTGATCTAGGTTTCTCTCTCAAAATCTGGTAAGCTATTTTGTCTTTGCACACTCGGTCCCTGATTCGCATTCCTCGTGCTGCTGCTACTCCTATAATTACTTCCTCTAGATTCCAAATTATTCCTAAATTGTGGTCTATTAAAATTGGTTCCCCGCCTATTGTAGAAAATATCTCCCCTAGTTTCAAACCTAACTTGATTCACATTCCTATCATGGTACTCCCTTGATCTCCCTATACTTACGTCGTCGTATCTTTGTAAATATTCCAAGAATATCTTTCGTTCTACAATATTCTGAAGTGCTATATGCTGCCTAACTTCTATCTCAAAATCTCTCGATAAGTATTTTATGATCTGCCTATCAGTTAATGGCATATTGTTCGCAAGACCATGAAAATTCCCCCATGTATTTCCCCGTAATTAAATCATTCCTTACGTGATCCTGTTTGTGATCTCCCCAACAATGCTTTAAAAGATTCCCTGAATATGAGTCAATGTCCTGTCCCACAAGATTATACCAAGCTTTTGCATTGTCTTTTAATAAAGCCTTCACTATATTCAACTTCACCTGTTCATCATATAAATTATGTACTAATACCCTACTAATAAAAATCTGCGAGTATACTCTATTACCCCATAAAATTTCATACGCTGATTTAACGATAAGTTATTATTATATCTCGGTCCATCCCCCGTTAAAGCTGTCAGATTCTGTTTTATTCCAGTCACTTCCCGTTCAAATCTGCCTAACTGGTCCCTGCACGAATCACTTACTTCAGTCATTTTAACAATTAATCTCCTCCTCACAAAAAACTCTCACTTCGTTTTCAGCTGTCCTATTTCCTGTCAATTCCAGCTAGACTCCTTTCATTCCGTTCTACACGCACTTCGAATTACTCCATTTTTATATTCAAACTATTTTTAAAATCACTAAATTCCTTAGCTGCTTTATCTATTTTTCCACTCAACGTTTCATTCATTTCCTTTAATGTTCTCGTAATTATACCGCTTCCTTGATCTCCCGATTCCGTCTTCGGCTGATCCATTTTACTTCCTGATTCAGCTACCATTTCCGGTTCCGGTTTACCAAATAAAACACTATCACTACTTGCGATCTCAACTCCTTGATTCCTCAACCACTCTTTTCTCAACCCATATTCCAAACACCACACTTACACACACAACAACAAAAAAAATCCAACACAATCAACTCTTAACCGCCTGGTCATCAGTTTTCTTAAATAAACTAAATTATCTGAATTTGAGTCTCACGTTCCGGCTGCCAATAAATGCTGCGGACTCTTTTCTGGATAAAAACCACACGACTTGGGTGTCAATAAATACTACGAGCCTTCTCACATTCGTGGTGCCTATTAATTGCTACGACCTCCTTGCTTATAATCCTCTACTTATCTGATTTTCCACGGCTGCTCTGCTCACTTTCCTGAAAATAAACTATCTACACTAAAAACCCTACTACGATAAATACCCACCATCTATTTACACTCCAATTAAAAGGAATATACAAGCCAAATCAAATTAGACTGTTCCTTTACATCTTATTTCTACAAGTTTTATATATATATATATATCCCTCTCGTAATACTCCCTTATACAGTAACATTCCAAGCTCAGTATTTACACACGATAATATATTTTGTATTTATTGAAAGCAAGTAATGGGGCTTCAACACATTTTTTACTCTATGCCTGTTTCAATACGAGCTCATAGTAAAACCTTGACCTTTAGTGCCAATCTTGCACACAAATATTTAAACAGACCCTCTTACCTCATACATAATATCAAATATTTCATATCTTTAAATTATTCCTAAACCAATACATAAATTCACACATAAAATAAAAAAAAATAACTCAAATTAAAATATTCAATCAAGTACCTTCTACCCTTTTGTCCTTTGCGTTAATATAAAATCACGATCCAAATGCAACCATTCTTCCCAGGACTGCTACATGCACGAACAACTTCAACCTGGATTGCCTTCTCCAACTGCAAGTTGTAACCAAATTACCAAGAAGTCCTCTCTCATCTACCATTCAATAGAGCATCCCAACTCCTGTTGTACATCAAACTTCTTTTTTTAGTACCATAATTTTTAATCGTAAACTAAACTGGTAAGTGTCGACAATTACTCCAAACTAATTACATACTTTACACTAGATGTACAGTGAAATCAAACTGTTGTTACTATAAACTATATACCGTTGTTTAAATTCAAAATATTCTGCAATCATATCAGTATCAGAGTATCAGCGTATCTGAATCATAGAGACGTTGTAACAAATAAAAGCTTCGTAAAAATAAGAGAGCTTCAAATGAGTCTATGCTGATTATATACAAGTCCTCCACCTCCAAAAACCTGTTAAATTCCTGAAAATTTCTACATCCACAAGGCCTTTTTGCAAAACCCCTCACATTCACAATCGCATGTACACAAATTTTGTGTATTTATTTCCAACCGCCACTCATTAGCTACACAATTTTAAAAACACTTCCCCGTAAACCAACTTGAAGCGAACAACTGCCTGTGTACTAAATGTTTCGTAATATTTCAATACTCCAAACTAAACTTGGCATTCATCCCAAGTCAACAAAACCTAAAATCCAAAATACGTCTTTAACCAACACGTGCTATCTCAATCTCCCTCAGACATACTTGCTCAAATCAACATTCTCTATTACCTTGTTTTCAATATTCGTTGTTTTACGGACAACTGCTGCTCCACTCCAGTTCTTAAATTTTACGCACTTTCAAGCAGTCATTAATCTCTAGCTCACACCACTTACTTGACGTCGGTAACTGTAATCGTCGTTGTTTGTTCATTTCTTATCTACCATATTTACAATACAAGGAAAACTAGCTTCTTTACAACACATACGAAAAACTTTTAGCAAATATAACCACTAGCTTTACTAAAAAATGAGAGGTTTGAATTTTGTATTTTAAAATCTAAAATTTTAAATACCGTATTATGCACAGGATGTTTCTTATATATCATGCGCCATATTTCCTGTGTACTTATCTAAAGGATTATGAAATTAAATTGTAACTTCCTGAAAATTTCTAAAAATTATTAAATTTTCAACTATTTACTATAAACGAGTTTCTAAAGTTGTTTGATGTACTTTCACATGCTGAATCCAAAATTTAGGTTCAAAAATGAAAAATAAGCCCCTTTCAGCACACCAAATATCACATATATATATATATATATATATATATATATATATATATTCTTATGCTCCCCCCCTTCCGTTTTTTTATTTATTATTTAATTTTAATTTTATATATGATATGAAAATATTCACTTTATATTTCGTGCTTTAACTGCGTTTGGTTGGTCTATCAAAACAAAAACTGTATTAATATGCCTCGACTATTAGAAACTCGCCTTCCCAGGGTATCCACCTACTTACCGTGGGTTCAGCGGTAAGTAGATGTGCAATGCACCAACCAAACAGCACTACCTTTATTTTTGTACCTGTAATCTACTACTTGTATATGCCAAAATTTTATAACAGATCGACGTAGCCTTGTGCCAAATAAATTAATATTACCAATTTAGACTTTGACGTTCAAAACACACAGTACTCACCTGTTTTTACACGTCGCCGTCGGCCTCTCTGAAAACTGGCTCAAAAATCTCACTCGCCGTATGCGTCTTTACAATGCGTGGCACTATCACTACGAATAATCTGCTGTCCAGATTCCAGGTTTCTTTAAATTAATTTTGCTATCCCCCAAATCTAAAATAAATATGACCAAATTTAGAATTTTGACTACCTTTTAATTTTACTTCCCCTGCGCTAATTTTCCTAATGTTATTTCTTCTTTACTCGTACTAATCCTCCTGCTACTCCAATGGTTTCCTTTTTCAAATCTTAATTCTGCTCGTTCCAAATGAACACTTTCTTTTTCCTTTATCTGCTCTTTCCAAATCACTGCTGTCTTCTAATTTCCACTCAATACCATTCTATCCATAATACCATATCCAAATCAATTCCAGTAGTTCCGCCTTCAGTTTCATAAATCCTATTCAATACCTTTCTGCCTTTAATCAACACGTTCCAATATCCAACTATCTATTCCGCCTGTTTCAATCTCGCTCTATTCCACTCTTATCACTTTCTACTCGTCGTTACTATTAATTATTTTATTACTCTCGCTTATCTGTACTCTTCTCTATATTAATTAAACCCTTAAACATTTCAAATTCATTTATTAATTCTTTATAATCTTCAAAACTTAGCGCAGTTTACAAAACACGTCTTACTACCAAAATATTTATAAATCGACTCCTTATTTACCTTTTCCTAGGTGATTATTATAATTAAAACATGCCTACTCTTTAATACATTTTATACATTCTCTATCCAATAAAATCGTCCCAACAAGATCGTGTCACTAATACCTTATAATCGTTCTTTTACACTTTACTATTTCATATCTAAAAGTTCACCCATTGGTTCCTAATACTGCATCACCCTTCAATCATATTTGACAATATTTTTACTTATAATTTTGTTATTACAGGTTTGTCCAAAGGTTGATTCTACTAAAATAAGTGCCGAAATGTTAAACCTGGATCTGTGTGGTGAATAGTGGAATTTCTACAGACGCATCCGGTTTTTCGATTAGCAAATGTACATTCTATGGCTCATTAACATTCAACTCAGTGTAAATCCTTGAATACTGTGCTTTCTCACGTCATCAAGTCATTTGTTTTACGTCTTGGCACTTATACTTTGACTAATATATTTCAAATACTTTAACATTTGTAAAGTACGGCAAACATAAGATTTTCAGTTACGGGATCTGATATTTAGCTTTCTTTGGCATACGCTACCTTCATATAAATAATCTTTATACCCTTTTCCTTACTGACACTTTAATATATATATATATATATATATATATATATATTGTAATGTATAAGAGAGCTACCAAGAGTTCTAAGGGTTGTTTAGTATAAGGTAGTATATGCCAAGCAAAATAATCCACAGATTTGATCACATAAACTTAATAAAGTATGTTTGCCGTATTTTACGTATACTAAAGTGCCATTCAAAATGGTAGTTGAAATTAAGTGCCAAAAGGTAATATTAAAATGACTGAATGACGTAGTAAGATGTACAGTGCTCAAGGGTTTATACCGAGTTTGAATTTTAAAGGCCATTGAAAGTACATTTGCCGTCCAAAAACCGGATGCGTCTATGGATGTTTACTATCAACCACGCATCCAGGTTCAAGTGTGATTTATTTTGGTTTCATTTTAAATAGAATCAACTTTTGGACAATATTTGTAAGCTCAAAATTATTAGTTATAACAAAGTCAAATGTGATTGGTGAACTGTAAATATTTAGGACAAATACTAGAATTGTATGTGAATCAGGAAAGTGTAAAAGGACATGAACTATGGTATGTGCGACACAAACGAAATGTTAGGATGTTATTGGACAATTTAGTTATGTACTTTAAAGTGTAGTAGGCAGGAAAGTTAAAATGGTCGCCTTGGAAAGCAAACAACGGAGATTATTTCGAAATTCATTTTGTAAAAAGACGTGTTTTTCATACTGTGCTAATTTGTAAACAATTTTTGAAAGAAGTTAATAAAAGTATTTGAGTTTAAAGAGTTTTGATTAAGTAAAGAAGGGTAAAGAAGTAACAGCGACGAAAGTAATAAGTATAAAAAGTGGTGATTGTGCGACGGCGAAACGACGGGAAATTATATAGATTTGGAACGATATTGGGTAGCGATTTAAAGGTAGCAGGACATCGAGAGTGGTTATACATAAGAAAGAAGTTGGATTTGGGTAGCGATTTAAAGGGAGCAGGACATCTAGAGGAAAATATATAAAGGAACGAAGTTGGATTTGAATAGCGATATTTGTAGCAGGACATCGGGAGGAAATATATAAAGAAAAGAAGTTGGATTTGGAGAGCGATTTATAGATTTGTAGCAGGACATCGAGAGGAAAATATATAAAGGAACGAAGTTGGATTTGAATAGCGATATTTGTAGCAGGACATCGGGAGGAAATATATAAAGAAAAGAAGTTGGTTTTGGATAGCGATTATTAGGTAGCGGAGCATAGAGCAATTTTGAAATAGGCCGACGAGTAGATTTGGATTAGATATGAAGAAGCGGACGGAGTAATTGAGAACACGAGGAGCGAAATTTAGAAAAACAACAATTGGTAGTGGAGGATTCGAAGCGGAAATTAGCACAGGGGAAGTTACAGCACTGGGTATTCAAAATTCTAAATTGGGGTTAATTATTTCAGGTATTGGGGAGCAGCTAAATTTAAGAACAACACCTGGAGGCGGTACTAAACTTCAATCAGATAGGACAAAAGTGTAAAGACGCATACGGCGACAAGGATTTTGAGCCAGCAGTTAGAGCGGCCAAGAACGAAGTATAGACCAGGTGAGTGCTGAGATATCTTAAAAAGTCAAAAACAGTCATATAATTTTGGTAGTAATTTAATTTGGCACAAAGCAACGCTGATCTTAGTAAAATTTTGGCATATAAAAAGTAGAGTAAAAATTTAGTACTAAAACAAAAGAAGTGCACTTTGGTTGAACTTTGCACATCTACTTATAACAGAACTCACTATAAGTAGTTGACCACCCTGAGATTTAAGAGCTTAAATAGTCGAGGCATTGAAATAAATAGTTAATTAAAGAACCAACCAAACGTTGCAAGTACGGGGCGTGCATTAGGTGTGCACATTTCATAACAGGCGCGACAAAAGGGGGTAAAATAAAATAAAAATTTTAAGAATATAGAATAAAGAGTGACTGAACAGACAGTAAGTGAGTAAAAGAGGAGTGGGAGATTTAATAATAATAATATATATATATATATATATATATATATATATAATGGATTGTGTACTCTTGGGAAAAAACTGCAATAAAACTATATTCTCATTATTCTTTTAGAACTCGAGCTTTCGAGAATCTTTATCTCTTCTTCAGAAGTATACTACAAATAGTGGTTGTACATAATGGTTTATATTTGAATTACTTACGAATGTGAGAATTGGATGAATGGATATAATTTTTGGTTTGAAAATTATTTTAAGCTAAATGAAAAGTAATTTGTCAATGTCAAATTTTGAGTATTGTGATGTATTTGATATTTGAATATCTCGTTGATGGACAAGAATTTTGGATCTTGTTTTTTTTTTGTTTTGAATATTGATGGATTTCTGGTGACCGTGAAATTGTGTATTTAGAGTGGAAACATTGCTGAAATTTTTGATGTGTTGATTATGTGACGTTTTTGAATTGTAATTGTGCTGAATTTGAGTGTATGGATGGATGGTGAGAGGAGATAGATACTGAAAACATGCCAATTGTGGAAAGTGATGTATAGAAATTGTATTTTTAGTGTTTCTTGTTTTTGTCTATTTCTAGAAGGTAAGCATAGACGCAAGTTAGATTGTCAACGTCTTTCCATTGGTTTAGGGCTTTTGGTCCTTGTGAAATTCTTACCATTTCAATGAATTTTCTTTTATTGGAATTTCTTTCAATATCTAGAATTTAAGTATTTTCGTAATCCATGTTGTGACCAGCTTCTATTACATGGCGCGAAAGAGCTGAAGAGTTGATCATTCTTTTTGTGTCACTTTTGTGTGAAGTGATTCTTTGGTGTAGTGTCCTTGGTGTTTCACCAATATGTTTTTTGCAAGTGTAGCAGGTGATTTTGTAGATTATATTAGAGTTAAATTTCTTGAGAATGGGGTCTTTGACTTTTGTGTGTGGATATTTGCCAATTTTTGCGTTTTTTTATTGCTATTTTGATGTTTGGGTTTTTGATAGTGGAAGATATTCTTTTGGTAAGACCTTTGATATACGGTTAAATTGCAAATGTTTTGATGTTTTGTGACTGTGGTTCAATTTGATTTGTACCTTCTTCGGATATTGTGGGTTTTTGTTGAGTGTGTTGTGTATAAGTTTTTTTAATAAGGTTGGTAGATAACCATTTTTGATTAAAATGCTAATTTTAAATTTTTGTCGATGCAGATTTGATTTGAGAGTTGTGTGGTTTCTGCTTTTAGATTTATGATCGTGTTAATTTTCATGTGTAATGATAAGAGAAATAGTTGATGTATTTTCATATCTAAAAATGGTACTGCTTATGTGTTTTATTTTTTATTGTGAATTAAATGTTTTGGTCGTAGGAATTAAAAATTTGTAGAACGGTTTCTTGTGTATCTTTGGGTATTGCACAAACAAAATCATATACGAATTTTTGACAAAAAGGCAACTCAAATGGTAATTTTGGTATGCATGTGTCTAGAAGTTGAACTATTACGTATTGTGCAATTATTGGTGAAATAACGGAGCCCACGGGAGTTCCTGTTATTTGTTTATAGAATGTTCCTTGAAATGAAAAATAGTTGGAGTTGAAGATAAATTGAATGATTTGTATGAAATCGGGTAGTGGTAATTTGCAATGGTTTTTGATAGTATCCCATTTGTTTCTTATGCACGAGATGGCGAAATTTTTGTAAAAAATTCGTAGATAATTTGATCTGTGCAATACCCAGAGATACACAAGAAACCATTCTACAAATTTTCAATTCCAACGACCAAAACATTTAATTCACAATAGAAAATGAAACACATAATGAAATACCATTTTTAGATAAGAAAAACATAAGAAACAACACCACCATCACAACAGACTGGTACAAAAACTAATAACGTCAGGAAGATACATCAACTATTTCTCTTATCATTACACATGAAAATCAACACGATTATAAATTTAAAAACCAGAATCACACAACTCTCGAATCAAATCTACATCGACAAAAATTTAAAATTAGCATTTTAATCAAAAATAGTAATCCACCAACCTTATTAAAGAAACTTATACACAACACACCCATCAAAAAACCCCAACATCCGAAGAAGGTACAAATCAAATTGAACCGCAGCCACACAACCGGAAAACATTTGCAATTTAACCGTATATCAAAGGTCTTACCAAAAGAATATCTTCCGCTATCAAAAACCCAAACATCTAAATAGCAATAAAAAACGCAAAAATTGGCAAATATCTACACACAAAAGTCAAAGACCCCATACCCAAGAAATTCAACTCGAATCTAATCTACAAAATCACCTGCTACAATTGCAAACAACATTATATTGGTGAAACATCAAGGACACTACACCAAAGAATCACTTCACACAAAAGTAACACAAGAAGAATGATCAACTCTTCAGCTCTTTCACGCCATGTAATAGAAACTGGTCACAAAATGGATTACGAAAGTACTGAAATTCTAGATTTTGAAAGAAATTCCAATAAAAGAAAATTCATTGAAATGGTAAGAATTTCACAAGAACCAAAAGCGCTAAACCAATGGAAAGACTTTTCATTCAGCACAAAATAATTTTCAAACCAAAAATTATTTCCATTTATTCAATTCTCACATTCGTAAGTAATTCAAATATAAACCAATATGTACAACCACTATTTGTAGTTTACTCCTGAGGAAGTGATCAAGATTCTCGAAAGCTCGAGTTTTAAAAGAATAAAGAGACTATAGTTCTTTGCTGTTTTTTTCCCAAGAGTACTCAATCCACTATCAACATCACACAGAAAGAAACCACTTATCTGTATATATATATATATATATATATATATATATATATATATATATGTATATAATATATGTATATATATATATATATATATATATATATATATATACGTATACGTATACATACGTATACATGTATATTAAACTAGAGGATATTCTAGAATTCATAAACTTCAACAGAATTTACGCGCACTTAAATAACAAGGTGCCGATTATAGCTGGTTATTCCCAATTACTGCCTGTGCAAAATAATTTTTTACTTTCCTAATCATTTCGAGCGATCATTCATTTTGATGCAGTACATATTTCAGTAAAACTTTGCACAGGTGGTGTAACGGTTGGCCTTAATTGGATGTAATATAGAAAGAAACTCAATTATACAGCATCAGTAGCATAATTATCACAATTAAAAATATAATTTACAGAAGCAAAGGGACAGCACTTTCTCATCATGATCTTATATTCGGCGTGCAAGATCTAGGTTGACACTGAAATCGATCTTCATCTTAAATTTATGGTAATTACAAAAATTATAACACAAATGTAACTGTTAGGTCGCTATTTTAGTTCAGTGATAGAATCAAGAATTCCACTTAGAATTTAGCACTTGCTGACTGAAAAAATATTTATTTAAATCAATGTACACCAGATGGCTGTGAGACAGTTGTTATTGTTGTATAGTCATTAAATGTATGTAAACATCATATAATTAATCTTAAATTACAAAATGTGTAGCTTAATGGTAGAGCATAATAGATATCAAAATTTTGATATAGAAAATGAACAAGAAGGCGCTTTATGCATGTTGATTATACAGTACTAAAAGAAGTTGTATCAAATATTTCTGAAAAGTTTGATGTTTGATGTGCAGACGAAATATTGTTTAATATAACGGAGAAATCTAAATAGGCGCATTTGAAGCTGCCATCTCCAATATGCGTTTCTTCTACTTTATAGAATCCTTATTCCATATCGCGAACTACAAATGATTCAAATAAAAATTCATATATCGGTATAGGGCGTGTTGGAGAAAAGTGAAATACGGAAATAAAGAAAATTGTTTAGTGTTCGTTATTACGGTGGCATCATTTCTTGATTTCGTTGTATTATTTATTTTAAAGGAGGACAGTACTTTTATTATATCACACATTGATCACAGTCTGCAGACTGGACAAAAAAATTTATTTCTAATATGCAGAGCACCCTTTTGTACACGGGAATTTAGTAATGTTATGTGAAATTGTATAAAACACTTAGGAAGTCGGGTTATGCTTGGGCTGTCTGTAAATGCTTTCTTTTTAAAATATGATTTTGTGCATAAAATAATAAATATGCAATGGTAGGGCAACGCACTAATTATTATATTGTTATTATTATCAGGTCTTTATTCAACCAAAATTTACATGTATAAAAAAGTTCTTTACAAAAGATAATACATAAATCCCAGGGCGGGGTTTAGTAGTTACTAGAAAGTAAGTCCTGTTCTACCAGCCAAACCCTGAACAATTATAATTAAATTGTAAGTAGTGATAAAAGTAAAAGAAAACAAAAAAAGATATTAAAGAGTATCTGCATATATACCTGTATGTATATGTGGTCGGTATGTATGTATGTAAGATCATTACATCCCATATGGTAATGGCTATTTATTTTAGTTTATTCTAATAAACTTAGAGAAACTTGTTTTTTGAATTTTAGAGGACTTAAATGCTTGTAGTTATTATTAATACTATTGTACACGGAGCAAATTTCATATGAGAAACAATGCGTGAAAAATGCTGTTTTATGAATAGGAGGCGTGAGGGTACCTTTAAAACGAACGTTGATATTGTGTACATCAGACCTAAATTGAATTTTTCTATATAAGTATAATGGGGCCCGACTAAGTAATATTTTGTGATAAAATACGGCAGCATGTAAAAATCGTCGTTGTTACATGTCTAGCCAAATGATCTCCTTTAACTTATGTGAAATTCTTTGAAATTTTCTGATACCAAAAATCAAGCGCAGACAGGAGTTCTGAACTTTTTGTATTTTTACTTGTGTTTTAAGTCCAAAAAGGGTCCATATACTGAATCACAAAAGGAGAAATGAGATAGGACTAATGATTCACAAAGCATAACCTTTGGATACAATTATTAACGTGTAATCTAAATTTTAAATTGCCATCAAGAATTAAACCTAAATTTCTTGCATGATCAAATTTAAGATTATCGTTATTAATCTTAAATTGTAGGTTAAAATTAATAAATTCTGTTCTATATTTCTTAGGATCAAATAAAAGTAATTCCGTTTTAACCGGATTTAAGAATAACGCATGGTCTTGTGCTATTGAAGAAATATTTGACAAATCGCTGTTAAAATTGTTACAAGCCATTACACAGTCGGTGGGTAAGAAGGACAAATAAATTTGCATGTCGTCAGCATACTTTCATTAATTATAATAATTATTTTTTAACAATAATGAGAAATTGTAAAAGAGTAGGTACTCAGTATTTATGGAACCAAAAGGCAATACAAGCTGCAGCGATTGTGGAAGTGCAAAGTGAATAATTGTCGCAAATTCCTGCAGTTAGAGTTCATGTTGTAAAATTGGTCTGCATGGCAGACTAAAGTCAGTGACAGATGCTGTAAATCCGGTACAAAAAGAACTTGGTCGGTTTACCACAGTTTTTATTTTAGAGCAAGAGAATCAACTTGCTAAACTTATCCTAGAAATGGAAAAAATATTATTCGGTTTTTATACTATTGAGTTTCATGGTTTGGGTTTTTAGTTTCCTGAAATTGATTAATTACTACACAATGTCAACCAAAAAAAGGAGGTGGTTGCGATTGAATTTATTGCTTCCTCAAACTTCACCCAGAAATTGCACTACGCATTTCAGAAGGTATGTCAGCAGAAGAAACTTTAACAGAGTGGATGTTCCTAAGTTTTTTGACCGTCTTGCGTTTCCAAATGACAAATATAGCTCTCTTTTAAGTTATATATATATATATATATATATATATATATATATTGCTGTGGAACCTACAAAAAGCCTCACCAGAGTAAAAAAAAATATTCGAGCCTCTCGAACTGGGCACCTAGATTTGCTGTGATTCTCGCCCTGTTGAATCTCTTCTGATAATCGCCTCTTTACTCTTTCCGCCTCGGCTGCTCACCTAGTTAAAACTTTCATCCTCATTCATATAAAAAAACAAACACATTCCTACCACAAACATCAACGTTAACTCTATTTACATTAATATTCATAATACATTAAAATTTCAAAATTAAATTTCAGCATAAATTTCAGTATCATAAAATTTCAAGTTTAAATTTGTCATCATTTTAATTTGCATCCAGAATTAAAGTCCTGGTAGGATGCTTACTAATTAAGTTACAATATGTGAAGAAATAAGTCTGAATAAAAGGGAGCATCTCCCACCCCTTTACGTTAATTAAACAGGCTAGTCTAATTGAGCTCAAAGACAGACCCAAATTTTAATCATAATCAAAACATAAACTGCTAAATACTCCTTTCTACTTAAACAAGAAAATGTTACCTTAAAATTAAAAATTTGTTGTTTATACAAATTCACTACTGTTCATTTTTTTATCAAACAAATTATAAAGATATCCAACACATACCAAAACATCAAAGATCGATCAAAGTTGTATAATTTACCTGAAGGTTACTGCACTCATGGCTTCAATGTACATCGTCCTTGTTAATTTCACCATTCCAACTGGGTTATGTTTACGTCCTAGGATTCCTGGTCGCCTTTTAAAATTCATCTACAACACCATTCGTTTAAAAAGTTTCAGGGCTTCTCAGGAACGCATCTATGTATATCTAAATCTTGTTTGTAGATCCAATCACGTTTACTAATAACATTTGATTACTCACTCCCGAACAAAATAGCAAAGCAATTCATAATTCGTTCACGCTATACAAAGCGGCATACTTAAATGTATTTATTTATCGCTACTACTTTAGATAATCGGTACAGTAATACCCGCAAATATAACTAGACTTTATTACCTTATCTATCTTCTGTAAGTGCACTAAAGCATAATAACTTGTATCGTAGCACGTATTCTGCTTGAAATATGGTATAACAGCAAAAATATAAAGAGCAAAACTGTTTAACATATTGAATAAAAATCGAAAATCTAAGAGAGCGCACCTCCTGTAAACACGGGTTTATATAATAGCGCGCTTGCACGTCGGTTTTGTTCCGCAACGGACATTTTTTAGAATTTCGCATTCTATGTTCCCTTTTCGACAGCTCGGCACGCGATTCTACAAAATTTGCACTCGCGCCAGTTGAAAATCTAGGAAATTTTCACACGTCGCGCAACGCGTCTGCGAACAATTAATTAATTTTGTATAGAAACTGTTGTTTCCACCTGTCATATCTGCCTCTTATTTCAACCAATCGCAAACCTAGTGACGTTGCTCAAATCACGCCTTTTATTATTCGTGTCTCGGCCTTACGCTTTTATCCGTCTTTTTCTACCTTGGTCTGAGTAGTACAAATCGATATTCTTTATTATGGGCTATTTGAATCTACGTGGACTCGCGACGTGACTTACTTGAGTAAAATAACCAAACATCCGATCGTTTCCAATATACGTAGAATCTGCATGTTTATCAGCTCGAATTTATTAGAATTTGACATTTAAAAGTTTGCAGGTGTGCGCTTCTAATGAATGTTTTAAATATAATTCTCCGAGCTTTGTTTTCATGGTATTTTAACCTTGGATTTTCACAGGCTTTTATGCTTATTATATATTACTAATGGTTCAATTAACTCCAATTAAAATAATAATGAATGGCATTGACTTCTACCCTTTAATTTTTAGCGAATACTAATTAAATATTAATTATTATCTGTACACTTTGTTTAATACTCGTTACTTAAAAATTGAATTAATTAATACAAATTTTGCACGTAATTTCTATTTGTTTTAGTACATGGAACAATTAAATTACATACAAGCTGAGCATTTTAATTCTGCTTCTTTTTATAGAAAGCGTCTAGTGAATAATTTAAATCCCTTATTTTTAATGAAACGAATAAATTTTTATGCTCCACGGTTTTAATAACGCGTATTATCTAATAAAATTCTATACAAACCCTACATTCTAATTGAATGATTTAAATCTTCACAGTAGGCCTTTAATTACGCGTACTTTTTCCAAAAGCTTCCTTATACACGGTGATTAAAATTATTTGATGTCGTTAATTAATTTTCTACCCTGGTCTAAATTTGAGTAATATATATATATATATATATATATATATATATATATATTGCTGACTGAAAAAATATTTACTTAAATCAATGTACACCAGAAGGCTGTGAGACAGTTGTTATTGTTGTATAGTCATTAAATGTATGTAAACATCATATAATTAATCTTAAATTACAAAATGTGTAGCTTAATGGTAGAGCATAATAGATATCAAAATTTTGATATAGAAAATGAACAAGAAGGTGCTTTATGCATGTTGATTATACAGTACTAAAAGAAGTTGTATCAAATATTGGAGTTTAAAACTTACAAATGGGTTTTACTGTGTGATCTATGTCACGGACCTATAACTACATGCACCAATTCACCACCGACAAGTACTTGTTAAATAATGGCAAGCGAAAGTTACCTCAATAAGCATAAAATAATTATATTAACAACTTCCTCTGAATTATAACTTGTAACACATGAACGTATGTACATTAGTTTTCAAATAAAACATGAAAAACTCTCAAACTTAAACTTGACTTGTAACTATTGTTTACCTTGAAGCAATGGCTTTAAAGTTTACATGCAATCTCTGAATAAGTTTCAAAAAACTATTTTATTGTCAAATCAATTATGCATTTTATAATATTAAAATCTACTGTAACTCTCAACATAAATTATATTGAAACACACGATTGACTACGTAAATTAATGTCCCATTACTAATAATAATAGCACCAACACTAATTAAACGCTTATTACTTAAATACTTAGCGTTACATGAACAGTAGCATCCATCTGCCAAATACATCAACAGGACTTGAACCACATTCCCACTGGAAATCAATTGTACTGAATTCCCAACATAACACTACTGTATTCGCAGGCACCCGCAGTCCCGCGGCTGGATGAAGTCATAGCAGACAAAACATACCCAAGAACCATACAACATTTGTATCCAAACCAAAAATCTAAAGTAAGAGGAAAAATAACCCTCATGTAAGAACACTCACAGCTAAAAATAATATTTGTTTAACTTACCCTGATGGATCAGGATTAATACAAAGATAGTACACAAGTAGAAAATCAACTTGTAACCAGATGTGCTGATTAGACTATCAATTTGTAATACTAATAAATCCAGTTTTACTGTATGCCAAAAAATTCTCTCATGCAGAATAATTTTGCAATAACTTCATGTGAATTGAATAAATCCCAATAGTGGATGGTTTGTACAAAACCAGATAAATTCCAATTCAACATACAACTCTATCACTGCATCATAGCACAATGACCAGTGTTCTCTAACAACACATTTTACAGATAACCCAATACAAATAACAAAATTCCTAAGTCAGTAACAATTACAAATACATTACCAACAATCTAGTATCGACAAAGTAATCCAGGACAGCATTCAGTACACAATATGATTAAATTCATTATATCCTAGTATATACAAACAAACAATTCAAATTATAAAGTCATATTTACAAATACACAAGTACGGAATAATATGAGACTGAAACTCATCAATTTAAAAGGAAAATACAATAATGAAAATCAAATTAATATCAGAACTACTGAATACATATCTGTACCATTGACTTTCCTTTAAATAATGATAGGACATATCTATATCACCAACATTCAACTAATAGCAGATAATAATAACATGTATTCCAAAATAATTTGAAATATCAAATTATTATTTAAATCTTGAATATATATATATATATATATATATATATATATATATATATATATATTACTCATATTTAGACCAGGGTAGAAAATTAAATAATCACATCAAATAATTTTAATCACCGTGTATAAGGAATTTCATTAAATAATACGCGTTATTAAAACCATGAAGCATAAATAAACTCGGTTGTTTCAGTAAAAATAAGAAATTTAAATTATTTATAAGACGCTTTATATCAAAAGAAGCAGTATTGAAAAGCTCTGCGTGTAATGTAATTATTCTAAACAAAGAGAAATTACGTGCAAAGTTTATATTAATTAACCCTATTTTAAGTAACCGGTAGTAAAACAAAGTGTACATATAATAATTAATATTTAAGTTGTATTCGCTAAAAATGAAAAGGATAGAAATCAATTTTAATTGGAGTTAATTAAACCGTTAATAACATATAATACCTATAGAAACTTGTAAAACCCAAGATTAAAATACCACGGAATAAAGCTCTGAGAATTAATATTATTTTGAACACCTGCGTAGTTTAAATATCACATTCGGCGTAAATTTTGCAGATAATTAATGTTTCAAAGAATCTTGGGGAAAACGTCGCATAATAGTTACGAGAATTGCTAAAGCTGGGTATTTCACACTCCATGTGGACTAAAATAATCGATAATAAAGAATATCAAGTTGCACCAATAAGAACACGGTAGAGAAGGAAAGTGAAAATGCGTCAAGCAAAGACACATATTGTAAAAGGCTGGATTTAAGCAACGTCACGGAGGTCACAATTGGTTAAAAATAGGATGCAAATATCAGAGGTAGAACAACGATTTCTGTACAAAATTAATTAGTTTTTCTCGGACATGCTTGCGTGCCGTGTGGAAATTTTCTGAGATTTAAATGGGGCGAGTGAAAATTCGTAAAAATCGACGCGTGAGCGACGGACTGGGAACAGAGCATGAGAAATTCTAGAAACTGGCCGTTTTAGAGACTCGACCGACAGACAGGCTTTTCGCTATATATACCGGTGGTAATATGAATTTCGGCTCTCTTAGACTTTTGACGATTCGATGCGTTAAAAGCTCGTACATACGCGACTTGATTGAAGATGTTAAACCGTACATTTTAGTTTGATTAAATAATTTAAAGTTTGCTAGTATATTTTAGTGATTCAAAATAGCTTATTATTTACGTGCTAACATGAATGTACTTCAGTGCACTTAGATACAAGGTAATAAAATTTAGTTTCACTGTACCAATTAGCGAAATTTACAACGACAAATGTATACACAAAAGTAGGCAGTTTTGGCGTATATTGGTGAAAGACGCATGAATTTCTTTGCTATTTTTCGGGGGTGTTAATAATTAAATGGTTCAAATACGTGTCTGGATCCACGAAACAAGGGTCAGATATACATAGATGAGTTCTGGAAAAGCCCAGAAACAACTGGTGATGGAGAAAATTTTAAAAGCGTTGAGAATTAGAAGCCGTAAATATAATCCTATTGGAATGGTGTGATTAACTAAAGGGACGATGTACATTGAAGCTTTGAGGACAGTAACCTTCAGGTAAATTATACTATTTTGTTTGACATTTTTGTGTGTGTTGAATAACTTTATAATTGATTTACTTTAAATGGACATTAGTGAAATTGTACTAACCATAAAATTTTAATTTTAAGATGAAATTTGCTTGTTGAAGTAGAAAGGAGTATTTAGTTTTGATGTTCGGTAATATGATGAAAATTTGGGTATGTCTTTGAGCTCAATTAGACGAACCTGGTTAATTAACGTAAAGGGTGGTAGATGCTCCTTTATACTCAGACTCCGGTCTACTTATATTGTTATATTAATTAGTAGGCATCCAACAAGGACTTTAATTTTGGATGCACAGTAAAATGATAATAAAATTAATCTTGAAATTCTTTTTAAAACTGAAATTTATGCTGAGTTTTAATTTTGAAATTTTAATGTATTCTGAATATTGATGTAAATAGAGTTAACGTTGATGTTTTTGGTAGGAATGTGTTGTTTTTTTTATGAATGAGGAGGTTTATAACATTAGGTGAGCAGCCGAGGCGAAAAGCGTAGTTCACGGATTTTAAAGGTATCACAGCATTCTTGGCGCCCAACGTGGGGCTCGAATGTTTTTTTTGAAAGGGACAGTACCTGCAGATATGAGAAGATTCACAGCATTTCTTGGCGACCCAAAAGTGAGGCTCGAGTTCCAAATAAAATTTTTGTGATTTTATTCCAGGAAACTGGCGATCTGAGAGAGAGAGAGTTTCTGTGTGTGTATAAATTTAAGAGTATTTTAGAGTGTGTGTGAGTGATTAGAACGTATGCAGAGAAAAGAGTGGTTAAGGAGTCAAGGAGTGGAAATTGGAAGTGACGATAGTGCATTGTGTGAGAAAATTTCGAAAATGGAAGAAGCTGGAGGCAGTAGAGATCAGTCGAGGACGGAATCAGGGGATCAAGGAAACGAGATGATAATGAGAATGCTAGAGAGGATGAACGAAGAATCGAATAGAGCGAGGGAGGAGTCTAACAGAAAATTAGAACAGCTAAGCGATGAATCGAATAGAGCGAGAGAGGACTCAAATCGGAAATTTGACCAATTAAATCAGGAATTAGGGAATAAAATAGAAAAATCGACGAGAGAATTTACAGAATTTAAAACAGTCTTACCGTAAAATTGGGGGAAGTTGAAAATAGGGTTGATAAAAATGAGCGTGATATTACAGGTCTTCGACAGGAAATGGGACATTTAAGGTCCGAAGTACGCATTTTTTGTGAAGAAGAGATTAATGTAAAAATGACTGAAGTAACGGACTCATGTAGGGATCAGTTAGGCCGGGTAGAACGCGAAGTTAGTAGTATTAAATACAACATATCAAATTTAACGGGGGATGGTCCCAGATTTTCTACAGGTGGAGTATCATTGGACCAACACATGAAGTTTTATGGCGATAACAGGGTAAATCCACAAATTTTTATTAATAGTGTAAGAAATCTAGTGGGAAATTTATTTGACGAACAGACTAAACTGAATACGATAAAGGCTTTATTAAAGGACAACGCGGAAGCATGGTACAATCTAGTAGGACAGGACATAGACACGTATCAGGACTTTGAAGACAAATTTTACAACATTACTGGAGTGATCACAAACAGGATCAGATTAGGGACGACTTGATTACAGGAAAATTTAAGGGAGAGTTTGCAGGTTCTAGGAGCAATATGCCATCCGCAAGTACAGTGTGGCCAAACAACTGAATTCACCATTGACGGACAGACAGATTATCAAGTACCTATCACGACATTTTGAACTGGAAATTAGACAACACGTGGCCTTACAAAACATCACAGAACGGGAGACATTTTAGAGTATTTGCAGAGATATGACGATGTATGTGTAGGACGGACAAGAGAGATACGAGAACGAAACGTTAACACAGTTAGGTTTGACAACAGGACACCGAATTATTCGAGACGGCCTGACTGCAACAGAAATTTTCGACCGAATTGGGAACGACGAGGACAGGAATACAGGAGCAATAGTGCGACTAGGGGACCGACGCCAAGACCTAGTTACACGCGACAGAACAGTTTACCGGAAGTAAACAGGACTGTGACCAGCACGCCGAATAGAGACAGGGACACGGATATTAACACGAGGAGGACGTACGCACAGGTTGTAGAAGGACAACCAGGACCAAGCACGGAAAACAGGATGAGACAGGATTTTAGAACGTGACAGACCACTAGATTTCTGTGTAAATGTATACGAACATCCACGTGAATTTTCAAAATTGAGGAGGAAGTAGAGCCAGAAACTGAGGAAAATTATGTTTGCCAATTGTTAATTTAGAAATTTTTGAAAATAATGTAGAAGTATTACTTGATACAGGGGCAGAGGCGAGTTTAATATCGGAGGAATTCGTCAGCAAAATTAGGGATAAGGTTTGTGATAGAATTATGCCTATAAAACGTAGCCATTTAGTAGCTCAAATAAAAGAAGTTTGCTGTAGTAAATAGTGTTGTGGTGCTTAGGATAGATATAGGAGATTTAAGCTGTGAACAGGAGTTTGTAATTGTACCTGGACTGAAGTTTCAGAGCATTTTAGGTGTTGACTGTATGATGAAGTTAGGGTTTTGATAGATATGGAAAGGAAGGTAATAAGGATTAAGGATAGGGTAGTGCCATGGAAGGGCAGTTATGAAGTCACAGAGGATGACACGGGGTTTAGTATTAATGTAATAGAGGTAGAGGATGATGAAGTTAAACAGATCAACACAATAAGATGTCCAGAGGATAGGAGAGTAGAGGTTCAAGCTTTAGTACAAGAAAATGCAGAATTAGTGGGGGTAGAAGCAGCATATCAGGAGCAGGTGAAGGCGAAATTAAGTAAAGATGGCAAGTTTGTTTTTAATCAAGTAGATTTATGGGATTCATTCTGGCGGATTCCATTACATAAGAATTCTAGAAGGTACATAGGATTTTCCATAGAGGGAAAAATCAATAATTGTAAAGTAGTATCGTTTGGTTTGTCGGCAGAAAGGGAAACAATAATAAATGAGAAACAGACAAGTGTAGGGATTGAAGAAGAGGTAGTATTTAAGAGTAAGGATAATAGGGATGATAAGTTTATTGTATGTGAGATAATAGGGATGAGAAGTATAGATATAAAAGGAGGAGAAATAGGGATGAAGAGTATTAGGATGGTGAGAAGAAAGACTTGGAGGGTCAAGAAGAGAGTTAGATTTAAATAGGATAAGAATAGAGATAGGTGTATATAGAAAAGTAGAAGTAAGTGTTTATAGAAAATAAAGCTAGGTATAGGATAAATATGGGAGATAATTAGGAATAGGTTTAGGATGAGAATAAAGAGTAAATGTAGGAAGAAAATAAGATAGGTTAAGTGTAGATATTTCATAGAAGATTAGTGGAGAGTTAGGAATAGAGTAAAAGTAGGATAGGCATATAGGATTAGGTAGGGGGAAGTAAAGTATGGTGAAGATTAGCTAAAAGTTAGGAATAGGATAGGTATATAGGATGTATATAGGATTAGATGGATAAGTAGGATGAAGTTAGGGATAATTTCAGTTTATAGAAGTAGGTGAGAGTTAGGAATAGGATAGGGATATAGGATAGATGTAAATATTTTTTGGATTAGAGACAAAGTAGGTAAGTTAGATAGATAAGGGTAGAGAGTGATAGGCAATTTTTTTTGTAATTTTTTTTGTCTAAATGTTTTATATTTGAAGTCAAATAAGTGGGATTATTTGTATTCAAATAGGGGAAAATACTCATATTTAGACCAGGGTAGAAAATTAAATAATCACATCAAATAATTTTAATCACCGTGTATAAGGAATTTCATTAAATAATACGCGTTATTAAAACCATGAAGCATAAATAAACTCAGTTGTTTCAGTAAAATAAGAAATTTAAATTATTTATAAGACGCTTTATATCAAAAGAAGCAGTATTGAAAAGCTCTGCGTGTAATGTAATTATTCCTAAACAAAGAGAAATTACGTGCAAAGTTTATATTAATTAACCCTATTTTAAGTAACCGGTAGTAAAACAAAGTGTACATATAATAATTAATATTTAAGTTGTATTCGCTAAAAATGAAAAGGATAGAAATCAATTTTAATTGGAGTTAATTAAACCGTTAATAACATATAATACCTATAGAAACTTGTAAAACCCAAGATTAAAATACCACGGAATAAAGCTCTGAGAATTAATATTATTTTGAACACCTGCGTAGTTTAAATATCACATTCGGCGTAAATTTTGCAGATAATTAATGTTTCAAAGAATCTTGGGGAAAACGTCGCATAATAGTTACGAGAATTGCTAAAGCTGGGTATTTCACACTCCATGTGGACTAAAATAATCGATAATAAAGAATATCAAGTTGCACCAATAAGAACACGGTAGAGAAGGAAAGAAAATGCGTCAAGCAAAGACACATATTGTAAAAGGCTGGATTTAAGCAACGTCACGGGGTCACAATTGGTTAAAAATAGGATGCAAATATCAGAGGTAGAACAACGATTTCTGTACAAAATTAATTAGTTTTCTCGGACATGCTTGCGTGCCGTGTGGAAATTTTCTGAGATTTAAATGGGGGAGTGAAAATTCGTAAAATCGACGCGTGAGCGACGGACTGGGAACAGAGCATGAGAAATTCTAGAAACTGGCCGTTTTAGAGACTCGACCGACAGACAGGCTTTTCGCTATATATACCGGTGGTAATATGAATTTCGGCTCTCTTAGACTTTTGACGATTCGATGCGTTAAAAGCTCGTACATACGCGACTTGATTGAAGATGTTAAACCGTACATTTTAGTTTGATTAAATAATTTAAAGTTTGCTAGTATATTTTAGTGATTCAAAATAGCTTATTATTTACGTGCTAACATGAATGTACTTCAGTGCACTTAGATACAAGGTAATAAAATTTAGTTTCACTGTACCAATTAGCAAAATTTACAACGACAAATGTATACACAAAAGTAGGCAGTTTTGGCGTATATTGGTGAAAGAGTATGAATTTCTTTGCTATTTTTCGGGGGTGTTAATAATTAAATGGTTCAAATACGTGTCTGGATCCACGAAACAAGGGTCAGATATACATAGATGAGTTCTGGAAAAGCCCAGAAACAACTGGTGATGGAGAAAATTTTAAAAGCGTTGAGAATTAGAAGCCGTAAATATAATCCTATTGGAATGGTGTGATTAACTAAAGGGACGATGTACATTGAAGCTTTGAGGACAGTAACCTTCAGGTAAATTATACTATTTTGTTTGACATTTTTGTGTGTGTTGAATAACTTTATAATTGATTTACTTTAAATGGACATTAGTGAAATTGTACTAACCATAAAATTTTAATTTTAAGATGAAATTTGCTTGTTGAAGTAGAAAGGAGTATTTAGTTTTGATGTTCGGTAATATGATGAAAATTTGGGTATGTCTTTGAGCTCAATTAGACGAACCTGGTTAATTAACGTAAAGGGGTGGTAGATGCTCCCTTTATACTCAGACTCCGGTCTACTTATATTGTTATATTAATTAGTAGGCATCCAACAAGGACTTTAATTTTGGATGCACAGTAAAATGATAATAAAATTAATCTTGAAATTCTTTTTAAAACTGAAATTTATGCTGAGTTTTAATTTTGAAATTTTAATGTATTCTGAATATTGATGTAAATAGAGTTAACGTTGATGTTTTTGGTAGGAATGTGTTGTTTTTTTTATGAATGAGGAGGTTTATAACATTAGGTGAGCAGCCGAGGCGAAAAGCGTAGTTCACGGATTTTAAAGGTATCACAGCAATATATATATATATATAATATCAAAGAATGAAATTTAATGGCAAGTGACTCAATATTAGCCACAAGGGCATCCTGTCGACGCGTTTCGCCTTTATTGGGGCTCATCAGGACAGGAGTAGCAAAGATGTAATATTTAACACTATTTACACATTATGGGAAGTACAGCATCACCTAGCCCACAATTTGTATTTTCGTGCTGTTTCAGACTCATTAAATTTACTTATTCTATATATATATAGTGCTGTGGATGAATAATTGTTTCTAATTGCCCGTTGTCTAATTATTTTTCCTAGCTCTTTAATTTTTTTCTAAATTCCTATTTTCTACAATTAACAAAATCACTGTGATCAAACAAGTTTAATGATACGTAATAATCTCCTTACAAACAATCTTTCAATTACGTAGATAATCCATCCACAACAATTTTCTCTTACAAACAATATTTCAAATACAAAATTGATGATTTGAAATAACTTTCTTACATCACATATCTTATATAATAATATGAAGAGCCCAGAACATCTCTTTCTCTCACAATACTTATTCGAAGTCTTTCCTTACTTTAGTTTCAAATAAACAAATCTTGAACATATGATTATCACTTATTGTTAATTACTTCATTACACCTTACTTGTAATTATTATGTACATCAATTACCTTTAGAAGTCATTTAGTCTTATGTTATTTCCCCTTAAAGACCGTGTTAAACGTAGCTGAACTTAGTATATTTAATTTGTTCCTTGTGTAGTGACAAATCCGGTGCCTCGGTTGGCCGAAAACCCTTAAAAAACATTTATATTAAAATGACACACAAAAATAGCAAATAGGTGCCAAATGTTTTTGTTTTTATTAACACACCTATCATCATTGTTCTTGTTTATGGTTAGCATTTCAGATAATCTAATTGTATACCGTTATTGGCAGTATGTATAATTTTGCAATCATTGTAAACTTCAAGGGTATGGTTGTGAGATAGGGTATGATTAGCAAAACCAGATTTATTTTGAATATTGTTTTCGGTAAAGACTTTATTTTTATCGATACCTTTTTTTATGTCTAAAAATTTTATTTTAAATTTTCTACCAATTTTTCTGATGTACAAACAGTTGCAATGAGAATATCTAAGTTGGCAAATGCCTGATCTATCTTCTTACCTTCAGCCCGTGCGTCTAAATCATTTTGCCCCATACTTAATTTAAATTACGGGTTTCCTCCTGTTTACACGGCTTTCTTGCATGCTTAGTAGCGGGTTTGTTCCCCTTTCTGAACTGTCATCTTACTGCTACCATGCATAATACTGATAACGAAATGTTGAACCTAGTTAACCTATATCAATAAGGCTTGGTGCTGTTGCTCAAAAAAGAACTACTAGTGTAAATGAAGTTTTATCTGATTCTGTTCCTTTATTTAACGTTGATAAAGTCTTGCCTGTTTCTGTACTCTTATATAACTTAGCTGAAGTATTGACCGATTTCTTTCCATTTTCTAACGTTGACGCCCTTGCGACTAAGATTAAAAATAAGCATAATGACTTTCCTAAATCACCACAACTACTAAAACCACCATCGCAATCATATCCTGAACCACGTGTAACAACTACAACGCCAAAAGTAGTTACTGTTTTCCAGAAAACTATCCAATTAATACAACCCCCTGTTCCATAACTCAACCAACGAAATAGGTTAACAAAGGAAATAAGAGGCAGAAAATATTATACGTTGATTCAGGATTTAGACATGTAGGTCGGCGAAAATTAGAACATGATGGAGCATCATTATGTATTTGGTACGTCGCGGACCTTAAACTTGTCCACCCCAACAACTCTGATGTTTCTAATCTCGCTTTGTTTTCATTTTGGCGACGCAAACGTCTTAAACCCAATTACCAGCCTCAGGGTCCCCATATTTCTATGCTGACTCTGCCCTACCTTAAGACTTGATTTTTGAACTTTACGTCTTTGTTTTTTAAATAATTTTCTTTTTCTGATGAGTTTTCCTTCGTTCCTTTCGTTTTGCTTCTTGTACTGCACCCCCGTGTGGGGTCCGAATTAAAATAGTTCAAGGTACGCCATGTCAGTCGTAAAAGGCTACTAAAACGCCCCAACACACACATACACATAAAACACACACACACACACACACACATCTACATACACACACATGCAGGGTTTTTCCTTCTTTTTGTGTTGTTTTTTAGGTTTTTGATTTTGGATTTTGCTTCTTTGTTCCTTTTTCAACTTTCTTTCCATTTCCTTTGGCTGGCTTTTCTTACTGTTAGTTCTTATACTTACTATATTCAATTTTTCAATTCACTTCCTGTGGTATGTGCTTTCTAGATTTTTTTTCTTTTCTTTGGAAGCCACGAAGTCTAATTTTAGGGCTAGTTAGCTATTCTTTTCTTTGATTGTTCGGTTAATACGATTCGTGTTACCACATCTTGAAGTACCTCAATTTTTCTATCCGTTCATTTTCGTCATTCCCTTGAATACTATGGGGTTTGTCAGTTATTGGTCTCGTTTTGGGTTCTACTCTTGGCTTCTTCTTCGTTCTTTTCTTACTTTTGTTTTTTCGTGAGAAATCAATTTCTTTTCTTAAGGTTAAGGACTTTACTGTTTAGTTACTAAGGACATCTGTCCTCTAACGACTTTTGCGGTGTTAGGCCATTCGGATCTTAGTTCACTTTTACCTGTTATTTATATTTTAAGATTTTGTGTGAGTGGGAAATAATCCCTAATTGATATTTGTTAAATTTTATGTAGAGATGTTACAATTTATGCGCGTTGACATTTTCTTTTATATCATGTTTTAACAGGAAGGTACATAAATGTTTATTTTGGTATCATGTTACTTTCTTATGGGTTTTTGTTAATATTCTTTTTGATATCCATGTTTGTTAACTAAAAGTTTGCAATAAATCCATTTCTTGAGGTTTCCTATTTTTCTTTCGGTGTGACCCATCCCACTTTACGATGTTTTCTGCTAGTACGGCATTAATGTTTGGATTCCCCTTGTTTTGTTGCGCAATTCGGTCCGGGCGATTTTCTTTGCTTACTTTACTTTTCTTTCTTTTCCGCACGGAGTACAGTAACAATTTAACTGAGGATAATGTCTTTGTTTTTAATGCAGTTTTGACCAGCCCTATTGTTGTCAGCAATTGTACTATTGAATATGTTTTTCTACAAGTTTTTAAAACTTACCGAAATGCTTTGATAGTAGGGTAGAGTACGATAAACTTTCAGTTCAGATTCAGGGGAGGTAGGCAGGTTAGAATGCTTTAGTAACCTCTCTCGTAACGCTATTTGTCGCAAATAGCTTTTATTCGCAGCCAGTTGTTTGATTAAATTGTGTTCTGCTTCATGGCTTTCTTTAGATATGGTGGGGTAATATGGTGGTAATTAATAAACATCTTACCCAAAAATTAAAAGCTGCATGTTGGAAACCGTAGGTCCTCTTGCAATGGTAATCGAAAATTTAAATTGGTTTTTTCTTAACAACCTAAAGGACTGGTCATTGAAAATGAGGAATTGTGCAATAGAATGCTAAACACTAGCAAACTATGCATTGATATTTATTGGTAGTTGTATACACAGAGCATCTTTGCATATTGGTAGTTAGTTAGCAAGAGACCAAGTAGCCACAGTAATACAACGTAGAAATACATATAGGTGGGGAGCATATGGTAACAGCGGTACTAGAAAGTTTTTAGGTATAACACAAATGATACATAAACCTTAATATGCCATCACCTTGACAGGGTTGCTTTTCAAAAGAGGTAACAAGCACATAAGTAGTGTTGTATACTAAAATACATAAAACGCAGCAAAATACAATTAGGTTAATCATAATGGTTTTACAGAAAGGATGCAAGCACTGTAGATAGTACACACAATATACAAGCGCAAAGCCAAGGTCGCCGCACATTAACGCTGGGTAAATGGAAGAGAACATATGTTGCTAAAAGAGCGACAAATTATTCCATTGTTGGTCTTAATTGATGCAACTCTGGGGATGCCGTCTTTACTTGGATACAACGAAATTATACAGCCCGTTTCCGTTTTACGGGAGGTAGATTATCATCCAAAAACAACGATTTGCAACGTTGATTGGTTTTTGGCGTTACTTTTGCTCTGTTGCAGCTCACAGGTATACTCTTTGCTCTAATGTTTCCAAAGATGTCGATAAGTTTGCTGCGCCTTTTGAAATAATGATAAACGAGGCACAGCTATAACTGTAAGATCAGAGTTTGGAACTTCCACTTTCGGTCGACCAATCAAGAAACATGATGGCGTCAATGACATTTGGGTAAGTAGATAATGGAAAGATCGATTAGAAATTCAAAACAACTTTTACCTATGTAATTTCCGTATAGAATTCTTCATAGGTTACAAATGTTCCAACAGTGCCTCCTTTTATGTGAGGTACTGACGATTTAAAAACCTGCTTTCTACAAACAGCTAATGTGGGGACTTAGGGTTGGTACAAAGTGACAAGCGATTCTTTAGAAGAAGCTTTAGTAATTGAGTCGTTTTTTTTTTGGGCAAAAACTCACCTAGCTGATAGTGCTCTGAGTTAATCCGAATAAAATTAGTTCCGTTATCGGAATAAATATGTGCAAGTTTACCGCAACGGGTAGTAAAACACCTTAAGAGCATTAGGAACAATTCGGTTGAAATTTGAATTAAAAGTTCAAGATGAACTGCCTTTACAGAAATACAGACATATAAGTATAAATAGGTCTTAATTTATTCATAGGAACGACCTTTTCATTCTTTCATCATTTGGGAATCAGCATAGTCCACTCCGGCTGTGCGAAATGGTGGGATGGATTTACTCGTGATACTGTTAAGTCGCCCATCATGAGATTTAATAAATTGGATTTGGAGTTCAATGTTTTATTCTGGGAAAACTGCTTCGATTTCTCAAAAAATGATTTTGTATGTGTTGTTCGTATCAAAGTAAGCAAGATGTTTTTCAAGAAAAAAAGCCCAAGACGTTTAGGTCGAGTATTCAAACAGATACTAAACGTAAAAGATATGCAATCACGCGTTCAAGTCGCGTAAAATTTGAAAAGTCATCAAATATGTTACAGCCTAAATTAATAGTAGAAATGCATCGTGCCTTTGAATTGAGCTAAGGGTAAATTAGGTATACTAATATCGGGATTTGATCAAAAAGCTTCATCCTTTTGTAACTACTTGGAACTATCTCACCAAATAGTGGATTAGTTGTCGAGGAGCAACCTCTCGACAGGTAGTCTGCTGGATTTAAATGTGTAGGAACGTGTCTCCACAGTGCACGTTGGACATCAGCAGCGCGGTTGCAGACAAAAGTTTTTAAGAGATTGGGACTGGTTTTTAACCACCCGAGAACAATTGTCGAATCAGACTACAAAAAGCATTTTAAAGGTTTCAGTTCAATGCATTGTGAGTCTGTTCTACAGGTTTTTAAGGAGTAAAGCGACACAAGACTTCTAGTTTGAAAGCATAATTTTTACTATCATAATGCAGTGACTTTAGTAATAAATTATTTCGTAACCTTCTCGCGTGAAAAGCAGAAAGGAAATGCGTAAAAGCATCGCAATGAAATAACCTCAAACAGGAATGTGAGAATGCTCTGAAGTTTGATGATGTGGAGAAAACATGGGATGTGATGAAATATGCTTTGAAAGTATGTGAAACGACAATGATTGATACATGTAATAAAAGTGCATGGTGGAGCGATGAGGTCAAAAAGGTTGTGTGGAAAAGAAAGTGACATATAAGAAAATGATTGCTGTAAAAAGATGTTGAAATAAGAGGGCAACTTCGGGAAGTATATATGGAGAAAATACTATATGCGAAAGAAGTAGTGAAAGCAAGCAAAGACCAATCGAGGGAGAAGGAGGAGGAAATGCAGATGTATTTTGAAAGGAAATATAAGCTTGTTGTGGAAATTGATAAGAAAAGCAAGAAAACGTAGAAATAAGCGTGTGAATGGTGTTGTTAACAATAGAAATGGAATTGTTTAGGATGAAGCGAGTGTGAGAAACTGTTGTAGGGAGTATTTCAACACGCTGTATGATGGTGGCAAGAAGGATACAGATGACAGTGTGGATGATGAAGATAGCAATTATATACTAGTCGAAAACGTAGATAATAGTATAAAGTTTGAATGCAGTGTAGATGAGGTATGCAAGGCTGTGAAGTCTCCAAAGGACAGCAGAGCGGCGGGTGTAGATGAAATAATAAGTTAAATGCTAGAGTATGGGTCTGAGGTGCTGATTGAATGTTTGTTCAAACTGATAGAGTTGTGTATAGAACAAGCGGAGGTGCCTAAAGATTGGAGGAGGGCAATCATTATTCCTTTACACAAAGGTGAAGGCAGCAAGTACGAATGCCAAAATTATAGTGGGATAAATCTGTTGAGTATACTTAGTAAAGTGTATTAGAAAACTGTGGTCGAGAGAGTTCGCAAGAGAACGTAGGGTAATATATGGGACGTTTGATGTGTTTTTATGCCTGAAAGAGAATGTTTGAATCAGATGTTCGCAATTGCAACAAATTGTCGAAAAGTATGCATGCCAGAAAGAAAATGTATGTAGTATTTGTAGATCTGGAAAAGGCGTATGACCTTGTGAACAGAAATGAATTATGGAAGGCGCTGCGTGAATAGGGTGTAAGCAATTGCTTGAAAGAATCTATCAGAGCGATGTACAAAGACCTTAGAGAATGTGTACGTGTGAATGCTTACACGGGGCAATACTTTGACATTGTGGAAGGTGTAAACCATAGCTGCTGTTCAATGTATTTAGGGACAAATGTATCAGGCAGCTTGCAAACGAATGGAAGGAGTGAACATTGGTGGAACGGATGTCAGTGTGCTTTTGTATGCGGATGGCGCAGTATTGTTACAAGATTCGCAACAAATGCTTGACAGAGGGCTATCGGAATCTTGTGAAAACATGCAATTGAAAGTAAATGTAAATAAAACGAAAGTAATGATTTTGACAAAGTTGGCGAAATTGATGACTTTGTATTTAAAATGAACAATGAACGAGAGGGAAAGTGAATGACTTCGTGTACATTGGTAGCAAGTTTTTAAGTAACGGAAAGCTGGATGGTGAAATAGAAAGAAGGGTACATGCGAGAGGAAAAATATCTGGAAGTAGTGGACAATGAACAGGAATGAAGGATTATGCCCATTGCCCTGTATAGAAGCGCAACGTGCAGAGGAAGCATGTTAGTAGAATAAATGCTGCAGGAATGAGGTCCCTAAGAAGTATCCGAAAAGACATTGAGAGACAAAGTGCCAAGTGAATTGGTCAGAGCAGATTGTGGGGTGCAAGTGACGCTTAAGGAGTTGAGCGAGCGAAGCGCGCTTAGATGGTTTGGAAATGAGGATAGACATACCAAGCGTATATATGCAAGTAAAATGACTGATAGGGCTGCAAGGGACAGACTGCGTAAAATGTGGGTGAATGTAGTAGACAAGGTTCTAAAAGAACGACAGGTGAGAAGGCTGAAAAATGAAAGAGCATTCCAAAAGCAATGTATGAATGTTTCAGAGGCAAAGGAAATGTGTAGAGACCGAAGGATGTGGAGAAAGATGGTGAATGGTGCTGGAAGTAAAAATGGTATAGTAGTCAAAAGTTACACCCTACATATCCCCAAACACGGAGATGCTAGGTTTGGTTACCCCAAAAAGAAATACCGTGATTTGTGATTCATTAGGACTATTCATAAAATTTTTAGCGAGAAGCGGAGATAAGTTGTTGGATCGCATGGCTAAGCTAGTAAGTCGTACAGAGTGTTTAGTATTAAACTTGAAAAAATTTTGTTTTATTCTGAGGTTAAGTAAAGTCATAATGCATTCAATTTATCGTTAATAGGGTTGTATTAAAGATGATAGAGTTCATAATATAAATACATTCAATGTAAGGTGTGATAGTGAAACGATTTGTAAGATCCGAAGATGGAATTGTGAATTTAGAAGATAGGGTTAACCTCAGTAACCCATTGATTAATTGAAACTTTGAAATTTTTTCAAAATAATGATAAGCCTGTTGATGACTTTTGAGAAAGGAGTCTAACGTGGGAATGTCCTTGTTACAATTGTTTTGGCATTGGAAAAGTTGGTAGAAAATTTAAAATAAGATTATAGAACATAGAAAATGAATTGATAAAATTGAAGACACTCTCAATAACGATATTCAAAATAAATCTGCTTTTGGTAATCGTATTCTATCTCAAACCATAGATTTGACATTGACAAAATTGAAAAATTATACATACCTCCAGTAATGGTATACAATTAGATGATCTCGAAATGCTAACCATAAAAATGGAAATAATAATCATAGGTGTGTTAATGAAATCAAAATGACAATAATTACACTATTTTTGAAATTATTCTGAGTTCAGAAATCCAACTATGACTCTGCTTCCAATTTTAGTCTATGATATTCAGCTTTCCTATTTAACCACCTTTTCTATATTTGATATTAGTTTATAATTCTGAATAGGAAACGGGTTTACGTCTTATTATGTAAAGAACCTGTCCTTGAAAAGTTTTTGCTCAGCTCTGGATATTTGTGGTGTCTTTGTATATTACATGTGGTCATATGATTGCATCAGTTCGTTCACCAGTAGCATGTCGAAAAAACAAAGCTTGAAGAATACAATAATACAATACAATAACCAAGAGGCTTGTAATTTCTAAAAACGCTTTTGCAGAGTTACTAGTAACTAAGTTTTCACTATTGGCCGCAGAAGATGCACGAAAAACTCTAAGGTTCAAGTCAAAAACTTCATTTTGTAAACCATTATTGCAACCCTTCATATTCGCGCCATTATCATAATCTCGTCCCCTTAAATCTCTCAAATTAGTGTTGAGAGTATTCTAAAAGCCTATTAAAACGTTAGTTAAACCCTATCCTGCCGAATCTGGCACTGAAATAAAATTCAAAAGAATGCTCTCTAGGTTCTATTTGCTTTGATTTATTGTTTAACTGACAAAATCTTTCTATAACAATAAGTTGGTCTTGGTGACTTAGATTAGGGCGGAAATTAAAATAGTGGAATAATATTTACTAACGTTTAACGGTCTTATTTGTGTCCTAAAAGGAAAATAAGTTCATTTTGAATATTTGATGGATTCCTATTAATCTTAGTGATGTTGTCTGTTATCGCACCCTTAAACTTTGCAATTACTTCTTCATTTTAAAAAATTCCATTTCGTTGTTTGTATAAAACGTGTTAAAACAAAAACCAACAAACAGTATATTCTCCAGCTAGTTGCGACGTGAAGTTACACTTTGAAAGGCCATGTATTAACATAAGTAAATAAAGCAAACCAAATTTTAAAATAAACACTTTCTTAAAACCTTGTGGATTTTACAAAACAAATTATTGTCCAATATCTCTCACTTAAAATTCTTGTTAAACAAATGTTGAGAACATGTTATAGCTGCTGAGAACCTATAGGATTGCAGGATATAACAAAACTTTCAAGCAGTCACTCATCATGGACACGTTATCCCTTTCTACTACATCGTACAAGGCAAATACGGCTTATTAAGTCCTTTAGCTTCTAAACAATCTGAAAATCAGATCCTCCAAAAGAAGAAATTTCTTGTTTACAGAGGAAGTTTAACAAAAAATTGTTAATAGTATAAACAGTAACATGTGAACTATTATTGAATATGTTTATGAGCTCCCTACGATCAATGCCCCTTTCTTCCCTCTCAGCAATACCGGCCCTGCGGGCCCGTCAGTTCTACTTCTGTAACGCACTTGTATATTTGTACAGACGAGATGCAGGATTCCCTCCTCTTCCAGATATGGATTCGTGCCACATAAAATGGGTAGATATTCCAATTGCATTGTCATGGACAGTGAACTTGAAGGTTCGCAATTAGCGCTTATAGAAAGTCACCGATATGTTGAGAATTGGTTGTAGGCACTGCTGAAAGTCAAATGTTATACAACGGATATTAGTATGTGGTAATGCTACTCTAATATACTAAACAGGTTATTACGGCATTCCGCGCAAACACGAACGAAAACAGTAAGAATTAGTAAAGAAATCGTTTACGCCAAATACCGCAACACAACGGAGACAGAATGATGGAATTCGGGCTAGCTCAATAACGTCGTAGAGTAGCGTGGGTGAAATAGAAAGGACACATTGTAAACCTCAGTAAAACTATATTGTTAACGTTCAATCTTGAAAGACTATTTACAAAACAATAAAATCCAATAAGTTGCGTAATCGTTTGTTACGTGCTAGTAAACAAAGCGTCATAACATAGGCAAATAAAACTGGTAATCAAAATAAATATAACATCTTATAATCTAAATACTTACTTAATGGTTCACCTAAAATACATATAAAAGAAAATAAAACATAAACTATAAAGTACTTCAGGAAAACAAATATACATAAGTTATATATACATGCTGCTTTGTGAAGTGCACCTCCTCAAGAAATATTGTAACATTAAACTTATACATCCTAACTTAAATTAATCAAGTGTCAACTAGTTTTAAATTTATAAGTAAGTGGTTTACGTTAAAAAGACAAAAAAACAGTAAAAACGGATTCTAACATAAACTTTGATTAACTAATTTTTAACATAGTCGCTCGTGCATTGTACATGTAAGTTTTGTGACGTAGTGGTGCTAATTTATTAGATAATCACCAGTAATAACCGAAAATGATGAGTCTATTCTTCACAGCAGCATCAAAAACAATATACATAACGAAACAGAAAACTGTACCTTGAACTATCGGCTTCGTGCTGGTCTCGTCTTAGGGCTGGGAAATTGCGGCTGGATTTCTCTATGGGCTAACTGCTGGAACCACCAACTTTACTCATACTAACACAGCGAGCATTTTTAGTAGCGCGACTTTACAACATGTATCTTCTGTAAGAAGATGTTTTATTTGATGGTGTCTTTCAATGCACGGTCTCTATTTTATAAGGCCGGAATCATGTATGTGGGTAGGCATTTGGCTTACAAAGATATCGCAGAAAATCAAGTGTGCAAAATTCCCAGACGACAGCTTCCGAAATACAAACTGTAACAGCTTGCCAACAAGCAGATAACGTAATTATCAAAGGATTTTTAGACAAAGGAAAACAACCTTGTTACTTTGCAACACCTTAACAGCTACAGAATACCAGTATACTTATAGATAACATTGTAAGCAGATGTAGGCAGATGGTAAGTGGCATTATCTTTTAGAAGAAAGCTGTGCATTTATTTGCAATTTTAATTAAAATGTAATCGCCGCAGGTGTTAGGAAATATTGCAACTACTTTGTAACGTAGTGTTTCCTAAGCAGCTGTTTGATTTTATAAGGCAAACTTTTACATAAAGTAATTACTTGAGAGATATTATGTAATAACACTAATCCAAATGGCGGGAAATTGAGCTTGTTGAGAAATGCTAGGGCGTTTTAAAAATGAAAGCAGAAAAAATTACTTGCAAAATTTTGAATGTAACAAGGTGTTTTGTCAACATTCTTGATTGTTTTCAAAACAACAAAATTCTCTTAATTTAGGTTCTAATCATTGGGCATGAACAAAACTCCGGACATAAGGAATGCTGAACAACTTATAATAAACGGTGTTTAAATAAAGTAATGAATTTTGACAATGAATCTATAATTCGCTTATAAACAACTTATTGGCGCAAAGAGTTATTAATGTCGCATCTTTACTTGCGTCTATAAATATGTCATTTAGAGGACATAATGAAGAAATACGTTTCAAAATATCCTGGAATGTTCTTGGCTATTATCATATTAATTTCCAAATACGTCTTAGAACTTGAAACACGTACTACAAAGTAAGAGTAAGAAACCCACAACCTATTTAAGTCCTAAAATCCAAAATTAAATAATATACTTAGAAAACCCGTTATAAACAATTAGGGAGTAAAAGCAATGTAGGTCCTTTTAATTCAATAATTATTGATACTACACAGGACATTTCTAGAACTGATCAGCTTAGTTTAGTATTTACGAGAGACGTTCAATAAGTCCTTAGAAAATCCATGAGATGGCGCTCGTAGTACCAAAAATAAAATTTTTACAGTAAGCAGGACTCCTAACTAGTCAGCTGAGAGTTTTACCCGTATCTATCAACGTAGTTTCATTTTTGTTGTTGATTGAAATAAAACTTTCATTTGATTATAACAATGGATAAAAGTGAGTTTGGAGCAGTGATTAAACACTCGTATTTAAAAGGGTTAACGGCGAAGAAATCAAAGCTGAGTTGGATAAAGTTAATGGCACATGTGCTCCTGTGGTTGCAACTGTTTACAATTGAGTGAATGAGTTTATACGTGGCCGTACATCCACAAAAGGTGAACATCGTTCCGGACGCCCTGCGGAAGTGTCTACCCCTGAAATGATTGACAAAATCTACGATATGATTTTAAATAATCGACGAATAATTAGCACACGAAATAGTTGAGGCCACAGGCATATCGCAAGGCACAGTCGCTGCAATTTTGCACAAAATTTGCTGCGAAAAAAATCCCGGCAAGATGGGTGTCGCGTTTGCTCACAGTGGAGAATAAACGCAATCGTAGGGGTCGATTCTGATGCGGCGCTTTTCCGTCGTAACCTGAGAATTTTCTGCGTCGATACATTAACTGTCGACGACACACGGATACATCGTTACACTCCAGAGACAAAGGAACAGTCAAAACAGTGGATTTTTGAGGCGAATGAGCTCCGAAGAAAACAAAGACGGTGAAATCGGCCGGCAAGGTTATGGTCACGGCCTTTTATGATGCACGCGGAATTATTTACATCGATTACTTAAAAGAGGAAAAAACGATAACAGGAGAGTATTATGCGTCGTTATTGAACCGGCTGAGCGAAGAAATCAAGGAAAAACGTTCTGATTTTAAATGGAAAAGGATCATCTTTCATCAAGACAATGCACGGATGCACACCTACGCAGTTGCAATGACCAAAATTTTGGAATTAAAGTTCCAATTATTACAACATTCACCCTATTCGCCAGATTTGGCACCCAGAGACTTTTTCTTATTTCCCAACTTGAAGAAATGGCTTGGCGGACAAAGGTTTACGTCTAGCGAGGAGGTCATCGCCCAAACAAATGCCTATTTTGAGGAGCTTCCGAAATTCTATTTCTTGGACGGCTTAAAAAATTTGGAAAAACGCTTAGAAAAATGTATAGAACTGAAGGGAGATTATGTTGAAAGAAAAAAAAAACTACCCAAAAAATGTTTTTTCTACTTTTTGCTAAGGACTTTTGAAAGACTCTCGTAGATATGTGGAAATAATTAAAACCGATAATATGGTTTCGAACATTTTATTAAGTAGCCATTTTTAGGATTTATTTCAGTAGAAAATCAGACTGTAAATACTGTATGTGATAAAATAATAACACGAATAGCTAGTTTAAATATATATTCAGATAGACTTCGTGGTCATGGATGTGCAGCAAATATGAGTGATTTTTACAATGGCGTTCTTATCAAAATTTTGGAAACAATTAAACCTGCACCTTACGTTCACTGTGAGGGTCAAAATTTGAATTTAGTGTAAAATGAGTCTGTTGAAAAAGTGGACACAACAAGGCATTTTTGATTTTGTCGAAAAGTGTATAGTTATTTTGGAAATAGTATTTTAAGATGGGCTTTATAGTTTCCTGAAATTAAAAAGAAAAGATATCAACACTAAACATTTTAGGCTCTATTTAAATTCGTTTTGATGTCATGTCCACGAAGGTTTTCAACGATAGTCCTCAAAAATACTACTTTTCCAACGCTACTAGATTTATTTCGATTAAACTTTTTAATAGATTCTTTTAAATAAGCAGAACCGCATTTCTATTTGGAAATGATTAATGTTGCTTTCTCTTCTTAAAATAAGTGTGCGTAAGCAAAGAAACATATTTGGTATACCTTAAATCTGTCGCTAGAAGTAAACAAAGTTACACGACCACTTTCTATACGTTTGAATTGACTTTCCTAATAAATACTCGTCGAATCTGATAAATATCAGCTATGTATTTAGCATAAAATTTGACTACATTTTCCTTATATGCTAAACCTTGAAAAAAGATGAACACCCATTAAACATAAATGGAACAACCGAAAAAGAAGTGCATTTCATAAATACTACTAACCGTTAATTATTCCGAATTCATCTAGCGCAAACAAAAAAATGAAATTAAAACTTTTGCTACATATGAATAAAATTAAGATAGGGACGGATACTCGTTCTATGTGCTATTAACCTATGACGATACAATGTGAAAAGATGTATGATAAATCACCATTATTATGAGCTTACAGATATTATAATAAATTCGGATGCAGTAAAAACGCATGTTCAAAGGAGGGCACACGCGGAAGTCCACATGTAGACTATAAAACGATGGGTACCACTTTTACATGACTGTAAATTGATAACAGAAAATACCGGCAATCAACTATCGTGGGTAGCGTCATCGTTGCGGATGAGCGGCCTGGTGACCTGGTTATTTCCTGGCAAGAGTCCGACTTAACAACATACCTGCAGACAGTTTAAGAACCCTGTCTGTAACCTTCAATTGAACAAGTGTCGCGTTACAAAAGTGCACGTGAAATTTAAATTTTGTTTTTCGTTCAACGATTAATACTAAAGTAAGGATTGTGTCAATTTTTGTGCATTTTTATAAAGACGGATAAATCTAATATTTAGGGTAAGTAATAAATATTGTTAATTCTCTGATTATCAAAATATTTGGACGTAACTAACAATAATATTCACAATTAATTAACTTGCTAGCGTTTTTAAAAAACGTATTCTGTATTGGTACGTTTTATCACCTCACTCTTTAGAGGAATGTTTTCTGCTAATAGGTAATACTTTTTCAATTTCTAGCTTTGGTCTACTACTAACATCAAAAAGTAATGTTTGAACGAAAATAAGTACGATAGTAGGTGTTCTGCTATACAGTAGCCAAAAGTTTCAATTTCAAGAAAAAAAGTGACATTACTAGAGACAAAATTTCACACAGTCGTGTTTGTACATGAAAACTTGCTTCATGAGGACATTTAATGTCCCAGGTCGAATTAAATATAAAACGGATTTATTTTTTAATGTACTAAAGCATTCTAAAATTTTAAACATATATAGCCATTTTCTACATAAATCTCATGATTTAGAATTACAATGTTGCCTTAAAGTAAGGGAAATACCTCAACTTATCATATTTTTTAATAATTAGGCCAACAATAAAAAGTGAAAGAAGTAAATTGGTTTGAATAATGGAGATTGTGTCTGACTATCGCAAATGTTCGATATGACCTCCATTTGATGTTGTAAAATCACCAGATAATCTTGCAAATTGTATACAGTATTATTTGACAGTCTGGTTGAACTGCACCAATTTGTTCCCCAACACCGTCTTTTAATTCCTCCAGTGCTGTTGGTCGGGTTCTAAATAGCAATCATTTTAAATAACCCACAACCAGCAATCGCCGGGTTATTATTAGGGATGACGATCTTGAAAGAAGTTAACATTTTTTAAATGGTCAATGAATCTGCGTAGGCGCTCCACCATAAATAACAATATTTTTTTTCAATTCCTTCGGACTCCTTTTGCAATTGTGAAACCTCCTAGTCTATTAATATTTGCAGATGGTGTTCGCTTGTGCTGTTTGCAGAGCGGTTTGTCCGTCTCGAAAAAGTATGGCCCAATGTTGAGATTAGCTGAGAAACCGGACCAAACGATGATTATGTTGTCATAAAGGCCTATCTATACGATATCATACGAATTGTAAACTGACATTATTCTACAGTTTTTAGTATTAACTCCACCATCCGAAGAGAATAGCTTTATTTGAATAGACAATGCTGGAAAGGCATTCGGGTTCTATATCCACCTGAATCTGCACTCATCATCATTAGGTCTTTGGTCCTGAAACTGGTTAGGCGCATACCCTCATTGTTTCCTATTCTGAACTAACCTACACATCTGCATCTATCACTATCTGATCTAGGACTACATCTACCTCCTTTTTCCTATCTCTGCTTGTAATATATCCCATACTATTCCCCTAAAATGCCTTAGAACGTATTCTGCCCGTCTATTCTCCTGTTTTTTCCACATATACCTTTATTCTACAGTTCAAAAGTCTGCTAGCATTTTCTGTCTGCTTCTCCTACTGCTCGTATTTCATAGGCATACTGTACTGTGCTCCACACATATGCTTTCAACAATTTTCTTCTTGTTTCTATGTTTGTTGTCTTTGATCATAGGCGCTGTTCTTTCTTGTTAGGTACAGTTCGGTCCCCTTCTATTGCTTTACAATTATATACCCTATTTCTCCGACACTAAGTGGCTGTGAAAGTGGGTAAGCAGCCTGTGGCTGCCAAGTTACACCAGCACTTGAACTATTGCCGATTTAATATTTTTTCCAATACATCTTTTCGCGCAGTCAACTTTAATTGCAGATATTTCATAACCAACACCTGTAGTTGTTTATAATAATCATGAGATTTATCTGCACTTATTTTTTCGTCATTAGGTTTTCCTTCTCAAAACTGGTTGGGCATGTACTTCCACTTATTTGTATTCTGATCTAGCTTACACAGTTCCCTAAAATTCTCACACAGCCTATATACAGCTCGGTTCATCTTCTATTGTTTTCTAATTATATGCCCTATTTGACAGAGATTCAGTGATATGTGCAGGAGGTTAAGCTGCCTGTGGCTGCCAAGATCCCCCAACATTTGCCGAATTAATAGTTTTCAAGTAAATTCTTTTACACAATTAATACTATTCAAGAATATTGCACAACCAATACCTGTAGTTTCTTATAATAATCATCATGTTTAAATACAGTTATTTTTTCGTCGTTAGTTTATCCATCTTGGGACTAGTTGGATGCATACCTCTATTGATTTCTATTCTGAGCGAGCCTACATATTTTCCTGAAATTCCTACAGCCTACAGCTTTCACTATCTGTGTGCAATAGTCTAACCTAGGTTTACCTATACTTCTCTTTTTTTCCTATCTCTGCTTTTAATATTTTCCAGACCACTCCCTCATGACGTAGTATGTGGCCTATCATCCTATCTCCCGAATTTTTTACCGTTTTCCACATATTTCTTTCTTTCCCTACCATTTTAGTACCTCTTTGTTCTTCACTTTGTCTGTAGCACCACATTTCAAAGGCTTCTACCTTTTCTTGTCCCCTTCTCCTGCTGTCCAGGCTTCACAGCCGTACAGTCCTTGTTTCTATGTTTGTTGTCTTTGAACACAGTAGTTGCTTTTTCTTGTTAAATGCAGCATGAACTTGTGCTAAACTTTGTTTTATATCTTTTGCGCTTTTCCTATCTTGCGTTATTTGGCTTCCTAGGTAGCAGAAATCCTTAACCTCTTGTAAGTTCTTGTTACCTATTTGTATTCTTGTTTTTGATTTATTTTCCCCTCCTTTACATACTAGTGCCTTAGTTCTATTTTTGTTAATTTTCATACCGTATCTCTCTCTTAGAACAGTTTCCATTTCATTAAAAGCAGCTTCTAAGTTTTCCTTGCTAGATGCTAATACCGCTACATCATCTGCAAATCTAAGCATATCAATTTTTTGTCCCTGCATAGTAATTCCAAATGCCTTCCTGCATTTGACAATCTTCATTGCCTCTTCAATGTACAAGTTAAAAATTAATAGGGATAGTGCACATCCCTGTCTCACCCCTTTCCTAATATTTACTTCTCTCCATTCCTGCTCTAATTATATTACTACTGTTTGCTTTTTGTATAAGCTATGTACTATTCGTCTACCCCCATAACTCATTCCAATCTTTTTGCGCATTTCGAACATTTTTCTCCATTTTACATTGTCGAATGCTTTTTCCAGATCTACAAACCCTATATACACGCTTGTCCCTTTTTCAATTGTTATCTCCATTATCACTCTCAGACCTAAAATAGCTTCCCGGGTTCCCGTTTCACCTAAACCCAAATTGATCTTCTCCTAGTATTTCGTCAGCTCGTTTTTCCATTCGTCGTTGTACAATTCTAGTTGGTATTTTTGACACGTGTGCTGTCAAACTTATTGTTTGAAAATTTTAACATCTATCCGCGCCTTTCTTTTTTGGTATAATTACTATGATGTTCGGTTTGATATCTTTGGGTATCTCGCTTGTCTCATACATATAGCTTACATGTTGGAAGAGACGTTCTGTTACTGCTTGTCCAGCGGCTTTTAGAGTTTCTGCATGCAACTTATCTGTACCCACGCCTTAACATTTTTCAGACCCTTTAATCCTAATTCAAACTCATCTCTAAGTATAAAATATACAAAATCATAATTTTCAATGTCTGAGTCCTGTACTAATGCTGTTAGTTCTTCTCCTGCATATATATTCTTGCCAGCTACCCACTTTCTCTACATTTTCTATAATGACGTTTCCTCCCGCGTCCTTTATATTTTAGCTATACGGTTTTATATCCCATTTGCCTTTTCTACTTCATTCTTATTTTGTACCTCTTTGCATTTTCATTAATCCATTGTTATTTAGCTTTTTCCTGCATTTACGAATAATTTCCCATTTTTGGCTTTGTATCTCTGTTTTTCTGTTTCGTGTGATCTATTTTTGTATTTTCGTCATTTTTTTATTAAATTCAAGATATCCTTTGTTATCCATGGTTTCTTATTTTGTTTTTGTGTATACCCCAGAATATCTCTGGCTGCCATGTCTAGGCTGGATTTAATGTTATTCTATTCTGTTTCTACTTCTATAGTATCAGATATTTTTCCGATATCTTTCAGCAATTTATTTGAGTTTTTTTCGATTCTTTATTGAATATCTTTATCTTTTAGTTTTTCAAAGTTAAAGTGCCTTTTTCTGCTTCTTTTTTTCAAATTTTTAAATTTAGGTGCGGCCTTCATAATTACGATGTTGTGGTCAGTGTCTATATCTGCTTCTGGGTAGCTTCTACAGTCTTTTACTTAATTCCTAAACCATTGTCTAACAAGAATGTAATCTATTTGATATCTTCCTATATCTCCTGGCATCTTCCACGTATATCGTCTTCTAGCATGATGTTGAAATAATGTGGTTGTGATGATTAAATTGTTCTTGTTGCAAAATTCTACCAGCCTATTTCCCCTGTTGTTTCTCTCGCCTAAACCAAATAAACCTACTACCGCTCCTTCCCTACCCTCACCTACCACTGCATTAAAATCCTCCGTAATTATTGAATTTTCATGTCTTTTTACGTATCTTAGTATGTCTTCGATGTCTTTGTAGATCGCCTTCTACCTCTTCGTCACTGTAGGTAGAGGTGGGCATGTATACTTGTATTATTACCGTGTTTACCAGTTTAGATTCTAATCTAACCATGAGTACTCTTTCGTTCTTTTGTAAGTAATTTTCTACACAGTGTCTTATCTTTTTTCGCATAACTATCCCCACACCCGAATTTCCTTGCTCTGTTCCTGTATGAATTACCCTGAAGTCTCCACTTCAAAAATCCCCCGCCTCTGGCCACCGAACTTCGCTGATCCGTACTATGTCTAGTGCTAAACATACTCATTTTAATTTTCAGGTTCTCTAGCTTACCTACTTGTTTCATACTTCTAACAATCCACGCTCCGCCTCGCTCCGTGCCCTCCCGGAGATCCGAATGGGGGACTATTTTGACTCCGGAATCTTTTACCCCAGAGAATGCCATCATATTTATTACAATTTAAGTACGCTATGTACTCGTGAGGTGGTAATGTGGTGGTCTCCCGTTGCCTTCCACATCGCGGTAGTGTGTCTTAGACTGCCATATTGACCCCTATGGTCTCTGCCATAGTTTGGCTCTTTAGTTCGTTACAGCACGCAAGCCATTTCACCTGTTCTAGTAATTTAGAACTTCGGGAAGGTGCAGGTCCATTCGAAATGGGAATCTACATTACTATACACAAATGAAACATAGTAGCTGCTTTGGTTCAAATTGCAAATGCTATTTATAAAGTTTTTGCATTCAATTTTCCAAACCGTTGTGCATGGCATCTGTAATAATTTGGATGTCGTATTGATACTACCAATTTAAAGCGGATTGTTATTGGCTATTTTGAGTCTCATGAAAGACTTCTGTAACTTGAACTCGCGCAACATAGGTTTTTCAGATCTCGGAAGTCATTTATAGAACCTGCTTTTTCAGATTTTTCTAGTTATGTTACGGTACGCGTTTGTTTCACCGGCTCGTGCTGGAAAATCTTATAAATCTTATAATCTTATAATCTTATAAAATCTTAGTAGTTCAGCGGTGTAATTTTTACCAATTACCACATTTGCAATAACATTGTACAAACGAATTCTTGTTGCGGATCAATATTGTTAAGTTAAAATCGTTTAAAGCTACGTTCACATACGTGATAGGTTGAGAATAAATTTCTAAATTGTGATGATTTCATTTAACACACGTAATACTGGTTGCCATGATGACTTTGTCGTTGCCATAGATACCGTAAAATGTAATTACTCAATCAATCGGATTCTTTTTATTTTATGCTAATAACATAATTTTATGGCAATCTCTTTTATTTGGTAGTTGGCACAGCGTTAGAAAGCAGAGTTTCGTCAGAAGGTAGCAAAATGATATTATCGGGAAATTCTTAGTAAAATGTGGCGCGAGTCAAATAGAAATAAAAATATTGGTCAACTAGATTTAGAAAAATTCGCTAGCTGGGGTCAAATCTAGGGAGGCATGAGTGTGATGGTAGGGTTGGGGGTGGGGGTGCGATGGGGGCAAATCTGAAGTTTACAAGAAAAGAACGTGCGCTAACTAACCAGAAACAAGATTAAAAGGTGGAGTTAGGACATTTTTCAGCGTGAGAATTTTTTAGTATAGATACTCTGCTAGCACACATAGAGATAGGTAGAGGCACAACAATGATTCACTAATCTCTTTCAGCAACCATTCGACCAAAAACGTTAGCTCATGCTAAAGTGGTGATAACCTGCAATTAAGTTCCGCGCCAAAAGTATATATATATCAGGTAGCGACTCGAGATCTTAGGCAGTAGGACATGACAAACAAAAAAAAATAAACTGGACAAACACGTAGAGGTCTGCATTTTATATGCAGAAATATCACACACTTTGATATGTTTTTTACTTGTACATTAAACCTAGCATAAATGTCCAACCACCTAGCTATTCTGTTGATTCCTAAATTTATCCTTACTAGACGATTCAAAAGATTAACGGAGTATATTGTAACGAAAACTCTATTTGCACAAATAATAGTTCTTTATTTTCAAACTGATTATACAAGCCTTTCCAACAACTCGTATTTACAATAAAATTTGCTAATAGCTTCCCAATAATTCATTTTCAGCTAATAGCTAACATCACGATGTTATCTTCAAAATTACTTATTAACCATTCACTTGAATACTTATAATTAACTATTCAAGAGCTAATTACTAATTTATATTATCACTACCATAACGTATACTAACACAAATATATATCGACAGTCATTGATATCGCACTTTTCAAAGCTTCAAACTAGGACTGGCGTCGTAACCAGAATATCAATCAAAACCTATATCAAAGCTTCAATTAGAACTGAACTCCAATATCTAGGACGGCAGTTTATACACATATTCAATAATCTCTAGACTACTCTAATACATACCAGAAATTATGCAAATAACATCTCGAATGTACCTGTTGTAATCTTTTAAATGCAGGAGATCTTGCGTCGCAGGACTTATCAGTTATAGTTTGTCTACAAACTCTTTGTTAACGTTTTAATGTAAATTATTTTTGTCAAAGGTAAGTCAATAGACGCTACAACATGACGATATTGTTTTACTAATGTAGTACATGTGCATAACATAATCAATATGTAAAACAGTAAAAAAATGGTAATGTGAAGAATTTAGTACGATTTTTATCAAGCAATTTTTATCAAAAATTGATTAAGTACTTTAATATACAATTTTTAAAGGAATTGTAATCTTACTTTATATGGTTGCTATTACAGCGTTCTTTAACTTTGTTTATTATTAAATTTGTCAAAGTATGGTGGGAATTGTGTGGGAATAATTTTGAACAATAAATATAATTCACCAGCAGGTTGATTTAAAAACTTCAGCCAGCAATTTTTACAAAATTGTCAATTCGAAGTCACTCCTTAAATTATTAGTAGAGCAGGACATGTGATAACAAAGTGTGTCTGAACTTAGATAGCAGTTAACAAAACATACCTCCTGCCGCGTGCTATCTTCATACAGAAATAATTTAGATTTCTAGTACAAATCAAGCAACCTTGTATTGAATGGTATGACATGACATAAACGGCATGTGTACACGTGAAAAGTTTGGCTATTGCTTTATGATTACTTTAATAAATCGGTTATTGGTTTTAGATTATAATTAAGGCTAGTTTGTTCTACAACTCTTACAAAGAACCGGAAAATTGTATAAACTATTGCACAGTATCGTGTTTCAGACCTCCATACACAAATTAAGAATTAGTAAAATACGTTCGAGCGATTGTGTCCAAAAAAATGGGAAAGACGTTACGGAGGGAAATCAACAATTTACAAGACCCACCGTTGGTCGGACCATCACTAACTTAAAACACTGCACTTAAGGGGCAACAACTGCGGCCACAATTGCGCCTTTTAGACAATACTCAACACCGCCAACAGCAAATCTGTAACAAATTATAATTTAAGCCTGGACCGCCCAAATCAAAAGACAATTACAACCACTTCCTTGAACATGCGACTAATCTTGCAAACAAATCTAGCAAACAAATCTAGCCCTAGAACAATAATATTCCACCAACAACAACATGATAAGGAGTACTAGTGTAGAAAAAATTAAAGCTAAAAAAAATTGCAACTATCGTAATTATGGACGCCAACCCATCTGGTCTAGGATACGATACACGGAAGATGATTTTTCCAAGGAAATCGTGCTGATGTCCGCCTGATGGTGTAATGCACTTCTTTTTACAACTAATCTATAATCCAAACAAAGAAATTCCGTACTTTAGTCTCTGCGTCCCCTATTTCTATTTCGCCACAATAGTCATATTATTATCTTTGTAAACAGGTATATAAATGATAAAAAAATTCTTAAACTATATAAATAAATTTAATTTTGCTTTATTATAACGTTATCTTTGTAATCTGGTATACATTAAATTTTAAATAATATAAATACACTCAATTTTGGATCTATCGTCACTTTCAAATAACGAACTACAGCAATTTACTCAAGTATTCAACCTTTTTAAAATAAATTTTAATGTTCAGTATATGATATTTAATAGATTTAATCCTATAATCCTTCATTATGTTGAACATTTTATACTTTCATCGCTGTCTAATTTAACAAGAGCCATGCATAAATTTCACCCATAAAACCATAGAAAAAATTATATACAGCTAGCTAATACAACTTAAGGCGGTGTTTTCTTGTATATAAAGGCTTTTATTGATCCAGGATTGAATTCATTTTCCGACGGGTAGTTTATTTTTACCTAGGTGGAATAGAAACCAGTCTGTCTAAATTGTTATGTTCATTATGAGGTCTTTGTCGAATAATCCTCGGATCTCACAACGTTTAACACCCGTTGGCTAATCTCATAGCCCAAGCGATTTCCTCGACTATCCTGTCAACCTCTACCCTAGTCAGTAATTCTCGAGTAATTAATCCATCGTTTTTGTCCGCAGCCTAGCTTCCGTCCTTTCCCCACTTTCTATGCTTTCGTGGGATAAGTCATTGTATATTATGCCTACCTGCATCATGTAAAAAATACGAGACACGTATAATTTTATAGTGATCAATGTTATTTTATGTACTCAGCAATCTGTAAATGGGTACCTTGTAACATTTAACATTGTGTTTTGTAATTATGTCCGGATAAATCGTTTGTATCATATCCGTGATTTGCGCTGTCCTCAGCTGTGTCCAGGTGATTAAACTACCTTGTAATAATATTACTTCTATCTTGATTGCAGTCACTATGTCCTGTAACATTTTAATTTTACTCATTTCCACTAAGTGTAAAAATCTCCCTTATTTATGAGATAATTATTGTACAAAACATGAAAATTGACAAGCATCAAATATTCTAAAAGCTTCTTAACATAACATGCTTATGTTAAAAAATACCATTTCAATTGTTCTGTTGACACAACTAACTACGATAGTGGTTCATGCTTGTATCTTTGTATTCGGATTCCTAACGCGTAATATTGAAAACTGTTTTTCTTGCGATATTACAATAAGTTATTGACCTGAGTTACGTACAACTATGCATTGTAAAAAGATATAGCCTTGGTTTTGTAGTTTAAATTTATTGCCTAAATGCACTTTATAGAACTAATAGTTATTGAAATTTCCTGCTTAATGAACACTAGTATTCGTGAAATCGTAATGTATAGGGTTTACCCGTATTTATTCTTCTCATTTAAATTAATTTTTTTATGATTTTATACGTTTTATTATTGTATGTAGATGTCCGAGTCTCGTAATAAGGTTGCGTCCCTTCTATAAGCATACTTCTTTCATTTAAATTCTTTCTTTTACATTTTGAAAATGGCTAATAGCTTTATTGGTATGTGCCAGATTGATACAGTTATTCTTGATATAGATATTATACCAATATGAAATCATTAATCTGTTCTATCTACCGCCACTATCCTTTATAATATTCTTCCATTGATAATAAAGCTTTACAATGTTGTCACATTAACGCAGGGTTATTGCCTTCTAAGTTTGACGTGGTTCTATACATATTCGATTCCAACCTATTGCATTGTGTAGGTGTGTCACATACTTAGTTAAAACAACTTTTACCTCTTTCTCTAGTGCAACTTATTATCTATCATTTAGTACGTTATGATAGAACTGGAAAAATAAGCTCTGTACATTAGAAATAGTCCCAGATACTTGCCTATGTCCTTTTTTCTCATCTTATACAATGCAAAGACCGAAAATCTTTTTACGGGAGTAACAATTATTTATTAGAGAATTCGTGCTATCATCGTGTATAAATCGCCACGTCTCGATTTTGTATTATATCGACGATACTATCTTCCAACTAATACCACAATATTCAAATATAATTCTAACGGGGAACCGAAATACTAACTTCGTGATACACCGTTTGTGGTTAAATTCATGACCGCAGTGCATGCAATAATATTTTTCCCATTACAACGTACTCATCACGCGCTGATTTCATCATCAGCTATTAATCATACTATTGTTTCAACTTAAAACAAATTATTGCATTTTGGACAGATACCAATTCCAAAAATCTCTAGGCATGATATAATTTTCCTATGTTGTAAGATACCAAAATTTGAATCAAGAATTATCACCTATCAAAGCCTTAAAATAATTTTAAATTAGATGCTGAAAATGCTTTTTGGGAAGAAACCCCTTAAATAAAACTGATTGATAATATATTATTAAAATTTAACAGGATTATCAATAATTGATATCATAGCCATGCTTCACGTTGGAGACATTCCTAAGTTCAACCTGTTTTAAAAAAAATCACCCAACATATCCTCTGCTGATCGCTTAATAGGTATTCCTTCAATGTTGTTCAAATGTATTGATTCTTTTGGACTAGATCGAATATATGCGTTTTTACGCACCTATAAATTATTTAATTCGTCAACTTACAGTACTCCATTGTTCTTCTGCGAGTTATAGACCACACCGGCAATACCACGGATAATCAATAATTAACAATTCATGTCCTTTAGAATTTCAGCTCAGTTTTTAATAGTGCCGACGTCGATATTATACTTGTCAAATTAGTGTCTCTTAATAACTTTTCAGATTCCGTCATAGCTTTACCTAAATCTTATTTAAATAGCAGAACACTGCAAGTTGTAGATTTAACAAATATGACACATTCCCAGATTAATGATTTACTCGCAGGTGTTCCTCAAGAAAGTGTTCTAGGTCCACTTTCGTTTTATCGTTTTGTTTCTTCTTGTTTAAAATTTTGTTGTCATTAGTGTTACGTCAGCGACAATCAATTTCATCATCATTTTTCTCCTTCTGAGTAGCTCATGCGTTTAGAAACTTTAACACTGACCGAGTACATTGAAGACTGTAAGAGACACAATCTTCTAAACACAAATCCGATAAAACAAGCCATGCTAATATAGGAAGTCAAATGGTTTTATAAGCCTGCCTTTTGCAGTAAAACATTTCGGTATTATTTTAGAATCCTTCTTGACGTGGAAGGAGCAAGCGACTAGTGATTTTGAAAAACCTACTGTTGCCCTTAGTACACTTAAACGTCTACAACGATTTCTACCAAATAGACTTAAATAACTGTTAGTTCAAACTTTAATTTTTCCACACTTTGATTATTCGATTGATACATAAATTCATATATTTGTCAACAACAAAGATTGCAAAGACCTGAAAACAACTGCACTCGATTGATTTTCAACCTATAATACCACGATAGGGTAACTCCGTTTTATATGTATTTATCTTGGTTCAAACTTGAATATCGACGAAAACTGCATGTAACTGTACTGGCCTATAAATTATTCAGGAATTGCCCATCATCGTATTTATTATCGAACTTTACACCAAAATCAATACGCTACAGGGTATGATGATTTACTAAAATTTCCCTTCACGGAACACATCTATCTTTTACCTTTTCTTGTCACTAGTTTAACTTTATGGAACGCTATTCCCCAAAATATAGAAAAAACCACTCCGATCTTTAAATTTCACAACCCCTTTCAGGTACATCTGTTGAACTCTCAAGAAATCAAATTTAGTCACAACATATAAAGTGATGTATACCTGTTAGTGAATACACGTGTGCAAATGTAAGTATGTGGATGTGGGTGAATGTGTCTGCATGTGTATACGTACACGCGTGTGTGTGTGCGTACGTGACCGTGTGCGTGTGGGTGTTCACGTGTGTGCGTGCGTCCGTGTGTGCGTATGTGTATGCGTGCGAGCGCTAGTACGTGCGTGTACGCGCACGCGTGCATTTAACAGTTTTTGTTGCTTTTATCATTTCTTACTTATATTACTTATAGTTGTATATTTTTGTGTTTAATATATTGTTATAATTTTTTCCCCTCTATATTACTTGATAGGTATGGGAAAGGAGCTATTTGTTATTATCACATTTGCAATATCTAAATAATTTATTAATGAAGACGTTTCAAATTGCCCAGAAAAATATCACAGACATCTCAAACAAAAGTTGTTACCGCAGGAAGGCATCGTACCCGTAAGCTGTCAAAAAACCTTGACTGTAAAGTAAAAGATTTACTATCAATCCGCGCCGTTCTTAATTAAAATTAGTTTTTGACTTATTACTAATGTCACCGAACTTATAACTACGCTATAAATAGATATAACTCAAAACTGCAGACGCCTGTCTTGGGTTCAACATCACATGAAACGCTACCTGCGTTCAACCATTTGTTTATGTGTCTTTCTACGAAACTTGGATTTATTGTTTCGATTTATGTCTTAAAAACACATGGTGAATGATAATCACAGCTATTTTCCTAGGTATCAATCAGACGTCTTAATTTATCTTTGATTATCCGTAATTGATGGTTGATGTAGATAAATTTCAAATCATAATTGTGTATAATTATTAATTCCGTTTTGTAATCATAAGCAAACATCCAAACAAATACTCACAGAAAATTTAAAATTTTCAGGTAATAGTAAGCTATTAGGATATTTTATCTGACACACTATGGCAGCATCCCTATCTATATGGTAGCAGATTTTAAGCCGGGCCGAAAACCAGAACATATTGGGGTGCTAAATATGTATAATAATATATATAATAGTATATTTTTCCTGTGACGGGGAAAAATTGACATTTAATGTTTCTTGGCAGGTAATAAAATGTCACTTTTTATTAATTTACTTTTTCCCCGGGAAAACAATGAGTACTTTTTCCGGGGTATGTGCAAATAACTAAGAACACGAAGATATTTAATTTAAAGCCGGGTTCACACTTGTAGCATTCAAGGATGACATAACATCGTATCATAACTTCGTCGCGTTCAAAACAACCGATATAAAAACAACTTAAGTAAGGAATTTTTGAAACCACTCGCAGAATTAAATTGACAGATATTTGATTGCGTTAAAGGTTTCCTTAGCAACGCAACTTTAACTATTCCTATAAGTACAACAACCTACTTGTACTTCAAATTTGACATCGATTGATTTTTTGACTTTAATATATTGTAATATTTTTTTCAACATTAAATCATCGTTTTGCCTTTGACAGAAAAAAATAGTGTATTATACACGGGCAAAAATGTAAGATTTCAACTCTCAGTGTTTTGTCTCCCTCCGCCTCACGTCGGGAGACAAACGCACCTCGAGCTAAAATCTAGTTCCCTTTTCCCTTGTGTAATAAATAACTATTTTTAAACAGACGACATTAAATGAATATTATTGTGCTTATTCGACGTTAAGCACATATTTCGAATAATCTTAGGATTGTCTGGTGCTTTTTCAATTTTTATTTTGTATGCATTGATAATAGTCGTCTCTGTGGCTACCACAGCCATATCTTTAACTTTGCAATGCTTGTCTCCTCCCAATAAACAAGGACGTAGCAATAATGACTTTTAGAAAAGATGTATACTATGCAGAGCTCTAGAATTATATAAAATAACCGTTTTAACGAGTCGCAGCTATTTCACTAACTAATTTAGAACTTAAAGTATTGTTGCTTCGTTCCTACTGGCTAAGAAGTCAGAGCACTTAGAGCATTCAGGGCGTTAGGTGTTTGTTTTTTCTTTAGTTCCAGTGAGCACATTGCCTATTTTAAGTTAAATTGTTTGATCTTGGAGCAAAGTAAAACAAAACACTTTATTGTGTGAAAAAGGAAATAAATTCGATTTGCTTTAGAAAACAATCTATCTCGGACCAGATCCGTTCAATGGAGAGAACTCCGATAAACGTTATTATAATATAAGCAAAGGTATAGCAGTTGATCGCCTGCTCCCCTAGAGGACATAATTGGTTTCACATACATTACAAATAAAATATTTGATTCACTTTATTACATGAACATGGAAATTTGTTATAACTTTGCTTATCTTATGGCCATTTAAATGTTCTAATGTAAAACCATTTAATGAATCCTTTGGATCACTGTATTTTGGCAAGCTGGAATATTAATAATTATTTTTGTCTTCTCAGGGTTACCTTACGGGTAGGTTCTCAATTTTTTACTATGGCAAATTCATTTAGGGAAATCGTTGCTATTCCTACAACAAAACCGAACAGGAAAGGTACGGTATTTAGGAAAGTCGGCAATTAACAAACAAGCTACACCACAGTATTTTCTAAACTGCTCATAGAAAACTTTAGGGTAAGATAATCACGATCAGAATAAATAATGGCGAATAATTCGCGACCGCGAGATACGTCTTTACCGCAAAATTACATAATAATAGGGGCTATTTCGTTTAAGCATTATCGGGGGAAAATAGACTATAATATTATAGGCAAGTACCCTAAATCTAAAACTGTATTGCACAAATATGTGAAATACCCCTAAATGAATTATACAAAAATTTCCTAAACATACTTATTAATTAGAATATTATGTGAAGCGTTTTCCTTTTCACCCGTTACAACGTGCTCATTATTCCTACGTCTTAGATACGATTACAAAATTGCCACTGACAGTCTGGCAATTCAAATATAAATGGCTATACGACGTATACTACGAAATAAAGCTATATAGATTGCAGTTTGCGGTCACGTTCCGACGAATCACACATTGATGCACTTAGACTCACTGCTCTTTCACGGACCAGTGTTCGAGGCATTTTAAATAAAAACAATTTCTATCCATACAAAATAAATTAGTCATTGGAGATCTATGGAGGTACTAGGACTGCAGTTTGTAGTATTCTGGGACTCTGGGTCCTCACACAATTAAAAATTCTATTTTCTTGTTTATCGCCTGTTCTTTAGACGAATGTTATTTCGTTGGAATCCTTCAATTAATCACCATAATTTTCGTTATTAATTGAACAGTAATTTCTAGCTATTACATGAAATACAACACAACACAATGAAAAATTAAATGCCTGTGTTGGTATTTGTGATGATCGCCTTCCTGAATCTCTTTTCCTCCGCGGTAGCCTGAAAGATGCTCTTGTCATCATTAGAACATCGCATCGATCCAATGTGAACCGCCATTATGGAAAATAATCAGCGTTTTCTAGAAGATGGGTTGAAATTCCAATAACACGGAAGCTTCCCTTCGTTTAGCGCTGCCTGCAGATTGTTTTGAAACCATAACAAGCTTCCTCGTAGAAAAATCGGACGAAGATGTGCGCTGTCGTATAGTCCTCAAGTTCGTTACATCTATCTACTTTAGGTTTGTATCTGTAAAGTTATATAAACTTATTCAACGCAATCAAAACCTTTAGAGGATTTTTAACTTATTGTACATGTTTCAGAAGATATGACGGTGTTTTATAAAATTAATATCTATGATTGTATGAAAGTTGGTGATGGTCATTTCGAATACTTAATAAACTCACTGAAGTTTTGAGGACTTAATAAATTACGTTCCTAAAGAGTTTTCTCTTGAATTAATGATAGAGCTTAAAAAGTAAAAAGCCTTCTGAAAAGAAAATTGAAAGACATTTAGAATTGTGTAACGTTTGAAACCATTTTTAATTTAAAATTTCGGAAACGCAATTCACCTTTATCGTAGAGCTGTGAAGGGGTGTAAAAACTGAATTGATATTACAATAATACTAATAAATTCAAATGCCCTCTTGATAGTGAAATTGATGTGTTGAATAGCTTTCAGCGATATTTAGTTGGCCAAAATCTGCGTTTGCTGTTTTTTGTGGGCTATTCCGTACAACTTTTATGATTATGTAGATGTGCCAGGTAAAATATCGTCCTTGAACGAACTCGTGCAACTACCACAATTTCTTATGGTAAATAATTATTCACGAGAATTTAAAAAAGACAACCATCTAGTCGAGGAAACATAGAAACCGTTACAGCTATGTGAACGATTGCGCTATTACTGAAAGATTATTTACTGTGTTTCTATATGATTTGATATAATGCGCTCCTTGGTTTAAATAATGGGATCCTAGAAAGTTAAAATTCTTACAATTATTTTTATTGCAAGAATTAATTTTAGTCATTTCCGTTTAGACATCTTTCGTGTAACTGTTAGTTGGATGTAAATAAAAACTCTGCTACTTTGAAGGTGACGGTGACCTGATAATTTTTAACCTGCATTTATTAAATTATTTGTTAGTACCACTTTCTTAATGTGTTTTATATTCACAGCAATTAAGAAGATCAGGGCCATTACTTTTTTTATTTATAAAAACAAGGATTTCAACTTTTTTGTTCTGAGTTCACTATGTAAGCAATAACGGCTCGCTTACTTAAACTAATCAAATTTTTTCATGTAATTAATATAGTTTTGACAGCACAAGGTAGTTAAAGGAAAAATGCGGAGCATAAATTACTTTTTATTCTACATGATTTTCTTATGCAAAAATTGTAACCCAAAACTATTTGGATATGTGTCACACAAGTGCCTCGCAGCACGATGAACTAGTATGAAATTGAACTTTTTTGCTCTGTTAATCCAGTATTTTGATTAACGAGCGTTTTCACAAGATAGTCGGAAGTCTTTGGCAAATGCTTAGAATAATATTGCAAGATCTTCATTACTTACCGTTTGAATTAGCCGTAGGTAATTGAATAGATAACTATAAATATTCACGATACAAGAATTTTAATGAATGAGATTTAAGTAAGCTTGATTCTGCTATTAAGAAAAATACAAGTCCAAATCGTTAGGTACTTAATATACTAACTTTGATTATCTCAGAGTGTCAATCGCCTTTAGCATGAGCTCAATCTCCACAGCCAACACCCCCCCCCCAATTGAAATTTGAACTTTTTTCTACGTCATTGGTTTGTGCATCGTAGGTGCACAAATGTGCACAGTGAACGAACGTTTATGCATCTCTCTATACAAAGATACGAGGAAAACAAAAATGGCTGTGGAAGTGCCCTCCCCCCCTAGAACTTCCTGATTTTTATAGCCAATCGTTTGTGCATCGTAAGTGCACAAATGTGCATAGTATACGAACGTTTGTGCACATCTCTATACAGAGATACGAAGAAAATTAAGAGGAGGTGCTGTAGAAACGGCAGCCCTTCACCAAAGAAATTCCGGATTTTTTTATAGGCAACCGTTTGTGTATTGTAGGTGCACAAATGTGCACAGCATATGAACATTTGTGCACATCTCTATGCGGAGATACGAAGAAAATTAAGTGAAGGAGCTGTAAAAACGGCAGCCCTCCGCCAAAGAAATTCTGAATTTTTTTATAGCGAATCGTTTGTGCATCGTAGGTGCGCAAATGTGTACAGTATACGAACGTTTATGAACATCTCTACGGAGATACGAAGAAAATAAAAAGGAGGGGCTATAGAAACGGCAGCCCTTCCCGCACCAAAGAAATTCTGGATTTTTATAGCCAATCGTTTGTGCATCGTAGGTGCACAAATGTGCACAGTATACGAACGTTTGTGCACTTCTTTATTCAGAGATGCAAAGAAAATAAACTGAAAATATCAAAAGCTTCATGTTGATCTTGGAGATCAAAATATGTTACTTGTATGCCTTCGTATGGTGGACAAAAGCGCATCAAAAGAAGATATATGTTCTTGTGTTCGTGGTTTGAAACATCCGTCAAAATTGTAAATTCGATTTACCATGATCAACATTTAATTCTTCATTCGCTGTACGTCTCAATACATTTACTATGATAACTTGTTTTTGCGTCTGATTTCTTGAAAAATTTAACATCGAAGAACTCGAAGCGGTGGCACAGTCGAGAAATTTACGTCTCCAGACTTTATATACTGTTCAATATTACCGGTACCGCTATGAGACACACTGAAGTTTGTACGTTTACGCATATGACATCCTAGGGAGTATTCGTTTGCTTAATAAGCAGTTTGCTTGTAAACTAATATTAACTATGGAATTGCATTTCAGCATAGCTACAAAAAAATCAAAAGACTCATTTCGCGTTTGTAGATTTAAAAAAAGCATTTGATAGGGTTAATTGGATGGTTATATTCAGGGTTTTGCGAAAAATAGGAATCTCTCATAGGGTTAGAAAAATTATTTACAGTCTATATAAAAACCAAAGCGTAGTAATTAGATTTGATGAAATAGAAAGGGAAGCTACGATTAGAAATTGTGTTAGAGACAGGGCTGTATACTATCTCCCTTGATTTTTAATGTTTATATTGTGGAAGCTTTAAACTTAGCTAGAGAGCGAAAAGAGATAGGTATTAGCGTACATGGACAGAAAATAGACATGTTACGTTTTGCAGATGATATAGCAAAGATAATGACAAGTGTGTTACAGCCTAGTTCTAAACCAATATTAAAAATAGGTAATACCGAGTTAGAGGAGGTGGATGAATTTTGCTACTTAGGTAGTATAATTACAAAGGACAGACGTAGCACAAGATATATAGTAGCTAGAATAGCTCAAGATAGAAAAATGTTTTTAAAAAAGAAAGACTTACTAATAGCTACTAGTATTAGTTTAGATAATAGAAAAAGTTTCTTAAAGTCGTACATATGGAGCGTTCTATTATACGGTAGTGTGGCTAGGACAATTAAAGAGGTAGATAAGAAAAAGATAGAAGCTTTTGTAACTTGGTGTTATAGGAGAACGTTAAAGATTATTTGGACAGATAGAGTAACAAATGAGGAAGTTTATAGAAGGATAGGCGAGGAACCCTGTATGTGGAAACAATTAAAGGTCAAGAAAAATAGAATGATAGGGCACTAGTTAAGAGATGAGGGACTATTTAGTTAGGTCTTAGATTATAGACCACCAAATAAAAATAGAGTTGGAAGACCTAGACAAAGCTATATTAGTCAAATTATTAGAGATTTAGGTTGTGAAGAGTATTTAGACCTTTTTAGACTAGCTCAGAATAGAAATGAATTTAGAGTTGCGTCAAACCGACCTTAAAAAGTCCGAAAACAAAATAACCCAAAAAAAAATAAATAAAAATCAGTTAACTAAATGTCACCATGGCATAACTCACAATTAATTAGCGGTCTGGCATATGGGCAGCGATTCGCTGCTTAAGCCTTACCATAACATCGTTGCTTAAGCCTTATACCATAAAATATAATTTAACACTTTTTCTATTTTTGGAGGGGATAACCAGGTAATATTTCATTTCATGTAAACATGTTGTAGTTCTTTAACAACCACCAGGTTGTTAACATCTATGTAGAGCCAGGTAGACAGAAAAAGATAGAAAAGTATAAAAAGATCTAGACCAAGTTATATTCGTCAAATTATTAGAAATTTAGGTTGGGAAGAGTATGTACAACTTTTTATATTAGCACAGAATAGAAAAGAAGTTAGAGCTGCATCAAGCCGACCTTGAGTAAGGTCGGAAGCAAAATGATGATGATAGTTAAAATGGGAGTTTCAAAAACAAAACACTTCGAACGCGAGCGTTAGTGGAAACAACCGACAATTGAAAAAAAGGCGATAAGTAGTAAGAAGTACACATGGCTCTTAGTGATTTTTGTTGGCATGTATTGCACATACATAATTCTGCAAAAATCTCAACGTTTGTGCACATTCGTACACTAAGGTAAAAGGAAAGCGATTTGTGGAGACCGGGACCGCAGAAATCGTTAGGGCGTAGCGTTTATACACTTTCTCAAACTATAGAATAAAAAAAATAAACATAGAATTGCCGAAGTGTCAACGCCCATTAAATGAACGTCGTGTTCTTACAAAAATTTTGTTGTGAACGAATAATGCAAAATGGGACGGGAAAGAATCGGCGGACAGAGGAGGGACGTCTTGGTTTGCCTACCATCCATGCCTTAAGTACTTTTTACTACTTATCGCCTTTTTTTCAATTGTCGGTTGTTTCCACTAACGCTCGCGTTCGAAGTGTTTTGTTTTGGAAACTCCCATTTTAACTATGCCGAAATGCAAGTCCATATTTAATGTTAGTTTACAAGCAAACTGTTTATTAAGCAAACAAATACCGCCTAGGATGACATATGCGTAAACGTGCAGAATTCAGCGTGTCTCATAGCGGTACCGGTAATATTGAACAGCATATAAAGTTCGAGAGACGTAAATTTGTCGACAGTGCCACCGCTTCGAGTTCTTAGATGTTAAATTTTTCAAGAAATCAGACGAAAACAGAAGTTACACAGTAAATGTATTGAGACGTACAGCGATTGAAAAACTAAATGTTGATTATGGTAAATCGAATTTACAATTTTGACAGTTGCTTTAAACCACGATAACAAGAACATATATCTTATTTTGAAGCGCTTTTGTCCACCATACGAAGGCATACAAGTAACATATTTTGATCTCCAACATCAACATGGATACTTCTGATATTTTCAGTTTATTTTCTTTGCATCTTTGAATAGAGGAATGCACAAATGTTCGTATACTGTGCACATTTGTGCACCTACGATGCACCAACGTTTGGCTATAAAAAATCCGGAATTTCATGGTTGGGGGGGCTGTCATTTCTACAGCCCCTCCACTTTAATTTCTTCATATCTCCGTATACAGATGTGCACAAACGTTCGTAAACTGCACATTTGTGCACCTACGATGCACAAACGATTGGCTACAAAAAAATCCGGAATCTCTTTGGTGGTGGGCTGCCGTTTTTACAGCACCTCCACTTTTTTCTTCGTATCTCTGTATAGAGATGTGCACAAACGTTCGTATACTGTGCACCTACGATGCACAAACGATTGGCTACAAAAAAAATCAGGAATTTCTTTGGAGGGAGGGGGGTTGCTGCCCGTTTCTACAGCCCCTCCACCTTATTTTCTTCGTATCTCCGTATAGAGATGTGCACATTTTGTGCACATTTGGAAGAGACGTTCTGTTACTGCTTGTCCAGCGACTTTTAGAATTTCTGGGCGTACCTTTTCTATAACAGATGTCTTATTATTTTTCAGGCCCTTTACTGCTAATTCAAATTCATCTCTAAGTATAGAACATGCCAAGACATTCTTTTCAATGTCTGATTCTTGTGCTAGTGCTTCTAGTTCCTGTCCTGTATATAAATTCTCTATATACTTTGCTATCTAACCACTTTCTCTACATTTTCTATAATGATGTATCCTCTCGCGCCCTTTATATTTTTTCTATATGGTTTTATGTCTTTAAAATTCATTCTAATTAGTTTGTATACTTCGTCTGTTTACTTATTTCCATCTTTACACTTTACAGTTTTCATCAATCCATTGTTCTTTAGCTTTCCTGTATTTGCGAATAATTTCCCATTTTATGGATTTGTGTCTCTGTTTTTCTACTTCGTCAGGTCTGTGTTGGTATTTTCGTCTTTCTTCTATTAAATTCAAGATATCCTTTGTCACTCAAAGTTTCTTATTTTCTTTTTGTTTATAACCCATTTCGGGTCGCCGCATCTAAGCTGAATTTAATGTTATTCCATTTTGTTTCTACTTTCTTAGTGTCAGAAATTTTCTAATGTCTTTCAGAACTTGATTTGACTTTTTCTCAAATATGGATATCTTTATCTTTTAGTTTCTCAAAGTCAAAGTGCCTTTTGCCGTTCCTTTTTTACTAATTTCTAAATTCAAGCACGGCTTTCATAATAACTATGTTGTGGTCATATCTATATCTGCTTTTTTGTAGCTTCTAGAGGCCAAGTCAAATATGTCACTGTGCATCAACCTAATTTTCAATTACATTTGGTATTTCAGCTTGTTGACCTATGTCAGATATAGACAGCAAGCAGCACTCAAACACACGGCTATAAGCGTCGCTTCCTGTCTATATCTGACATAAGTCAAAAACTTGCCACTGTCAGATATGATTGACAAAAATGCCAAAAGTAATTGAAAGTTAGGTTAATGTATTGTGACAATCATGATTTGGGTTTGTAAAATTTGTCCAATTTTCATTACCAGTCCCGGTAGTGTAATTGGTAAATACGCCAGCCGCGAAAGCTGAAGATGCAGGTTCAAATCCTGTCTGGGACTTTATATTTTCCACCTTTCAATTACTAGCTCGATTTGAAATGATCACTTGGGCTTTGCATAAAAAGTCTAGGTTCTTATTACATCCTATTAACTATAATATAACGGCTGATAAAAATCTACATCAAGTACGTAACCATCGTCAACCTAACTTTTAGTTACGTTTATAGTTAAAGGTAGGATTTCGGCATTACGTATATAGTTAAAACTATCTTGGACACGAACACCATTTAAAATCATAACGGCCTTTCCTATATTATATGTGAAATTGGAACAAAGTTACCAAGTAGAATTGTTCAATTCTGCGTGCCAAAGCGCTTTTCATTGTATATCCAAATTAGAAGGAAAGGTCTTAAAACAGCTTACAGTTACATTTTGTATTTTACAAAATTTTAAGTTTTACCCACTGGTATTGGAAATGAATCTAATGGGACGCATGAGTTTTGGAGCATTGTATTGTTTCTATTTTATTCCCAGTGGAGTATATATGCCACTCATAAACCTTTAACAAAAGTGCAGTGAATTACACACTTGATTGAATTTTAAAAGACACAAATTTGCATTACATTTATAAAAGTCACTATTTATCTAAGTAGCATTAATTGTAATTATTGAATTTGGTTTGATGGGTTGATTTAGGGTCTAGGTTTGAAAAGAAAATCAATTAAATAAAGCTAGGTGCAGATTGAAAATCGGCTATCCTATATTTTTGAACTAAAACAGAAGTTGATCGACTATGTAATTATAGCAATAATAGCTAATTACATAACATCTTAAGAGTAGGAATTAATTCTTGCGCACATCCATACTCCAAAGAAACTGGGAGATTTTGGTTACTAATTTCATGTGGAAATCACGTGAAGCTTAGAGTATCAGTTGATTCATGGAATTAATGCTGCTGGTTGAGCTTGCGGAAGCTTGAAACATATATATATATATATATATATATATATATATATATATATATATATATATATATATGTCTGATTTAAGTTATGGATTCGTCTTAAATACATTTTATTTCAACAGGGATTTGAATAAATTTTTTCCTCTATATTCTTAATACTAAGGTATACGAAACTCTTTTCAGTTTTACCTTATCTAAGTCTTTTCTGATTTAAGTTATGGATTCGTCTTAAATACATTTTATTTCAACAGGGATTTGAATAAATTTTTTCCTCTATATTCTTAATACTAAGGTATACGAAACTCTTTTCAGTTTTACCTTATCTAAGTCTTTTCAGAAGAGGGCATTCAAATGAAATAGTTGGTGAATCCTCTACGATTGCGGAAGACAATTACATGGCTTATAATAATTTGGTTGTAAAGTTTTAGTTATTTTCATTAAAAGTAGTTGCACTGATTTTCAATCGATTCCGCAATTAAAGACCTTTGATATGAAGCCTTTTATATTTCTACTTGCTTGAGGCAATTAAAAACTTCAAAGTTGTGCTTTTAATTAACAGCAAAGATATAATGACAAAAGTATTGGCCTTCGACAATTGTATTTCTTTCTATATAGAGGTCTGCTTTTCTTATAGAAGCAATTTCATGTGTAACTCTGTTGAAATTTTAACCTGATTAAGAATTAAAGCTAAATTATGCTACCAGCTGTCACAAATTGTTTATTTCTTAATGTATATATGACTTGGAAATTGACTTAAGTTTCGGTCTATTTAAATTTCTGATCCGTAACATAAAGGACAGGGATGTGCCCTATCACCATTAATTTTAAACTTGTATATCGAAGAGGCAATGAATACTGTCAAATGCAGGACGACATTTGGCATTATGCAGGGACAAAAGATTGATATGCTTAGATTTGCAGATGATATAACAGTATTAGCATCTAGCAGAGAAGTGTTAGAAGCTGCTCTTAATGAAATGGAAACAGTTCTAACAGAGAGATACGGTATGAAAATTGATAAAAATAAAACTAAAGTGCTAGTATGCAAAGGAGGGGAAAATAAATTAAAAACTAGAATACAAATAGGTAACGAGAACTTACAAGACGATAAGGATTTCTGCTACCTAGGAAGTCAAATAACGCAAGATGGGAAAGGTGCAAAAGATATAAAACAAAGGTCGTGCTACGTTTAACAAGAAAACGCAATAATTGTGTTCAAAGGCAATAAACATAGAAACAAGGAAAAGATTGCTTAAAACATACGTGTGGAGCACGGCACTGGACGGCTGTGAAATCTTGACCGTAGAAGAAGCGGACAGGAAAAAGATTGAAGCTTTGAAATGTGGTGGTGCAGACGTATGATAAAGATATTATGGACAGGGAAAGTTAAGAACAAGGAGGTACTCGAAATGGTAGGGAACGAAAGAAGTATGTGGAAAACAGTAAAAATAGGGAAATGTGCAGGCTGGCTCAGAATAGAAATCAATGAAGGTACTCATCCAACCAATTCGAAAATGTAAAACTAAATGACGAAAAAAATAATGGTAATTAAACCTATTTATTATAAGCAACTACATGTATTGGTTTTACAATACTCTTAACTAATGTTAATTGTGCGAAATGATTTACTGGAAAACTATTAATTCAGCAAATGACTAATTGTTGGGGGACTCTTAGTAGCCACAGGCTGCTTAACCTCCTTCACATACCACTGAATTTTGTGAAATAGGACATATAATTAGGAAACAATAGAAGGGAAACGAGTTGTATCTAGGTTGTGGGAATTTCAGCGAACGGTTAGGCCATTTCAGAATAGAAATAAGTGAAGGTACGCGTCCAACCAGTTTCAAGACTGAAAACATAATGACGAAAAAAGTAATTGCACTTAAATCTGATGATGTTGGTTTTGAAATGTTTTCAACTAACGTTGATTGTGCGAAAGAATATATTGGAAAACTAATAATTCAGCAAATATTCAAGTGTTGGGGGATCTTCTGCTTAACTCCCTTTACATACTACTGAATATCGGAGAAATAGGGTATATATTTATAAACAATAGAAGGAGAATCGAACTGCATTCAACAAGGAGGAGCAGCGACTATCTTCGAAGCCAACAAATATAGAAACAAAGAGAAAATTGTTGAAAGAATGTGTGGAGCACAACACAGTATGTCTATGAAATAGGGGCAGTAGGAGAAGCAAACAGAAAATCGGTAAAAGCCTTTTGGAATGTTGTGCTTCAGATATATGAGGATGATAGCATGAACAGACAAAGTTTAAAAAAGAGGTTATAGAAATAGTAGGAAAAGGAAGATATCTGTGGAAAAAAAATAGAAGAAATAGAAGGGCAGGCTACGTTCTAGGGCTGTTTTGGGGAATAGTGCGGAATATATTATAAACAGAGATAGGACAAAGGAGCTAGAGGTAGACCTAGATCAGACTATTGCACACAAATAGTGAAAGATGCAGACTGTGGAAATTTCAAGGAAATGTGTAGGTTAGCACAGAATAGGAAACAATGAGGGTACACGCCTAACCAGTTCCAGGACTGAAGACCTAATGGTGAACGTAAAGGACGTTTTATACAATACGCAGTCTTTAACAATCAATAAATCAGACAAAACCAGAGCAAATTTAAAATTTTTAATTTAATTTATACCAATATATTTTTCCATTTAATAGTTGAAAAGGATATCGAGCATGTATCCACTTCCACTTTTTTCAAAGGTAGTAATCGGAACGTCGAAATATTTGATAACTATTACACCGACTACCCTTTGAAGTTCTCTCGTCAGTTTGTTACAGGCGGAAAAACTACTAAGTGTATCTTTTCCAGTCAAATTATAAAATGGGGGCGGCCTGTAAAACAAAATTTAAAGGGGGGTCACCGGCACTAGCTAGCGGAAGGTCGTGGATCATATAGAGGGTTGAAATTTTGAAAAAAGGGTTAAATTAATTTATAATATACTACAAAATGTGGCACTTACCTTTCATAAAATATTGTGGCTTAATGACAATTGCCAAGGGCGCCAGACAAGTCGAGAATGTCCAAATGTTCGTACAAAACCTTGAGAGACTTGTCATCCCAAGGAGGACAATTGTTTCTTTTAATCAATTCCTCACTTTTTACTACTTATATAAAAAAATAAGAAAAACTATTGACTTAATCAACGGCAAACAAAACTATTTAATTCACAGAGCAATAAACGTGAACCTCTTACATTCATTGATTTAGAAATTTAAGTGAATAGGTGACTATGGAATTTATGAAAATTTTGAGTACATAAATAGTTATCAAACACTTGTATATGAAAGAAACTTATATTATAAATCGTACACTAATTTAATCCTACGGTTTATGGCCAAAACGTCCTAACAAATAAACTAACTAAAAATTGGTCATGCTACTTAACTATAAAGACTTACTTACTAATAATTGTCCATTGTTTGAGGGTTTGTTTTCCAACGTAGAGCAGTTATTAAATTTGGGAAGAGAATCTCGCTTGTTGCTTCTGTTTGTAATGTTTAAGAAAATTGACTGGCACACGAACTCGGCAGAATTTTTGACAATATCACTTACTTGCTGCGTCACACGCCTACAAGCTTTTTAATATTTATCTTGCATCACTATACATCCGCGAACATATGGGCATAACCATCGCGAAACTGGAAGAGTAACACTTCTTTCCAATTTTTTTACTAACGTGATACGAAGTGGAATATTCTATGTCATGCCAGAGAACGCTACCCGCAAAACTACGTTTCTCTCTACTTCTTGACCACGGACGGCCCCATTGGAAAAACTCCTCGTCTTTTGGCTAAGCCTTGAGTTATATAGACTAAATTCCTACCCTAATTACGTACGTCATTTTCTGTTATCCAATGACTAAACTGAACCTCCCACAAAACAAGATTTCAGAAACCAAATCCAACCCCTTTTTAGATGAGAATCACGGAAGCAATTATTCTCCCACGGGTTTAAATTATCTTTTACTTTCTACGAGTTACTTAAATATGGCAATGTGGAATCTACCTATGGCTGCCGTAGTCTGGCATTAACAAAGACCGGCTAACCTACTTGAGCCGAAATGGATTTTAAATACAATGGATGTCTCCAGACTACTTAAGATTATTTGTAATATTTGAACAAATCAAATTGGAAATAGTGTCCGCTTTTATAATGTTTTGTTTCCTATAATCCGTTGTAAATCAACGAAAGTGTTAAGCTTTTCAAACTGAAATTGGTTTTCCTTTATTTACGCTAAAAGGTACTATACATTTTAAAAGGTTTATTGTATTTGACTTACGATGGGGTCTAGAGCTTTAAATGATGACCTGCCGCTGGAATTTACTAGCCCGAAGCTATCGGTAAATGTGGTCTTTTATTATAAAGGATCCTAAATAAAATGAGGTGATTTATTGGTGTAAATTTTTGTTTATACTTTATTCAAGTTACTGAATTTTTAATTAATTAATTTGTTTAATCGTTAACATTACAAAATAATGTTACAAGTTCGGTATCGTTTGGGGAATGTTTAGGTTCATTGTAACTTCACATATCCACATAAGGGAACTCATAATGTGTATGATCACATAATATAGTATACTATTTTTAGCCCGTAATTTAAAGCGTGATCAGATGCTCAGAATACTTTACACGCAGTAACGTTATTTTCTCCATAGGTATATGGCAGGTATGCCGGTCTTCCTGAAGCCGCAGTTCATCAAATCCATGGTCCTAAAAGAAGTAAAGAGTGTTTGATAATTTATCAAACACTTTATTTTTTTAAATGAAGGCATGCATTTTCATACTGAGAATATTGTGCTGATATCGAAATAGGTGTTTGCCATAAAATAAATAATTCGATTGTAAAGTTATAAGTGATATTGGTTATACGCAGGAATGGACAACTAGAAGAATAACTGCAGTATGAAGACAGGTAAACTCAAGGTGTTTCTTCTAGTACAGTTTTATTCAAAATCCTTAAAAACAGAATATTAACATTGAATGGAGTATTAACTAACTTAGTTTGTTTCCCTTTTAGGCGTAATTTAAATTTAACTAGACTTTCTGCCAACAAATTACTTTGACACAACATAAATGGCTACAGATAATTTGATCTATTAAAAAACTAGATTTTAACCGCCAACTAATATTATACAAATAAAAACTCTACTTTGCATTTACGTCGTACTTACGATTTAACACCGATTCTATGAGACATATTATAGACAAGGAAATAAAACGTTACTGTATTTTTTAGGATACACTTGAGAATGAAATGTCCAACACACATCTTCCTGAGGCACAACATAGGTATACGTAATTGTTTAAATCGTTGTGTTTGAAAATGCGTGCGTGGTAGTCCTACGTACCAAAATTGTGAGATGGAAAAGTCATACAATTAATTGTGAGTTTTAATGGTTCATTTGCTATACTAGCGAAACGCTGATGTAATTAAGATTCATTGATCAAGAAGTTGAACGAAGTTTATGATTAGAAACGGTTAATTGCTGATCAAAAATATTTCCAAAATATTTCACGCGCCAAAAATTAACATTTTCAAAGCCTGGTGTTAAATTAATAGAAATGTGATAACCAAGAACTTGTTTCAAATTTTATCTATACCTCTAAGTATACACACCCGTAATTTTTTGATTTTTAGATGATACTTTGTCTTTTAAGCCGAAGTTAAATACATATAAAAGTTTTTATCTCAACCTGTTAAAAACACTTTTTAAACAGAAATTTCAGGGGTTAAGTTCTTACAAAGATTACATTCCTCTTATATCAATAATAATTTTATCCCATTTTTAAATAAAATTTTTCATGTGGTACAGTTTGGCTTATGCAATCTGCCACCCTATATAGAAGGCTCAATATAATAGGAAACCTGCCTTAATTCACGACCGTCTGAGAACGCATTAAAAGAACCTGCTTAATGTGGATGCCGCAAGAATTTTAGTATAACCAGTCCGAAATATGGAGTTATTCGCTTGTATAAATAATTAACAGATATTTCCGCAACCATAACGGATGGGTACGTTTAATTACCACGATTGTGTTGTGCTAAAGTCCAAGAACCACTTAAATTAAAGTCATTCTATAAGTTTATTCTTGAAGCAAAGTGGAATTCGTCTGTAAAACATAATTTCTTTTCAAGTTTAAGTACTAGGAACTCGGTGTTCCATAACTAACGACCAATTTACCCACGAGTTGAATTGTTATTAGGTTTTAGCTCTCTGCTCATTGCAGATGAATTAGATTAGGTTATTAAAATAATTAAAGTTACACGGCTGGATATGCACGTTGGATAACCAATTCTTTTATGATGTCGATATTCAACTTCAAGCAACAATGTAACGATTTTATAAATTATATTTTCTAAGTTATATTAATGCAGTTTTAAGCCGCTTTTGTTATTATTCTAAAACAACGGGTTATGAATATAAACTGTCATATTATACAGTGATAATCTACTAAAAGTATTTAAATACGGGGTCCTAAGAATTGAATCTAGCTGTCTTACATGTGCAAGTAATTATAACACAGTATCACAGATAAGGTGGGCCACTATGGGGATTTTGGGAACGGTAATAGATGTAAATTTGGTTAGATAGGAAAAAGTTTTCAAGATTGAAAGATAATAATATGCCGCCTGGAAATTATTTTGATTTTTTGTTTTTAAATTAGCCTGTACAGGCGTAAGTTTTGCATATTTTATTTAATTCCTTTCTGGTGCTATATCAACATTGCAGCAAAACCGAAAACACATCTGATAGTAACTTTTAATAAACTTTAGATATACCCACATTTTCTTTCCGACGTGAGCGTCGTCAACTTTGTTTTTTGAAATATGACCCTTGGATACCAAAATTCATACTCTAGCTTTGGTAATTTCAAATTCAATGATGTGTCGCATTTGATAATTGAATAACATTTAGGTATGGCCGCCATCGAAATTTTTAAGGCATTCTTTGGTTTTTAATATTTAATTAAAGCAACTTTTACAGAACGCCTAACATTTTTAAATGTACCACTAACATATTAAAACTAATTTTAATGCAATTACGAGTAATCAAATTGCTGGTTATCCCCCAGAATTGTATTAAAAATTTGATCTCGAAACCTTTAAAAGAGTTGAACCCACTTTCGATCAATCCAAACCAAATTTCCGCAGTACCTCTGAATATGGACCTTACATTATTTAACTTGGTTTGTTAATCTCAGCTCCCCTGTATTAAACTTTTGACGCTATTTAAAAATATCTTAGGGTTAAGTTTATTCTCCCCATAAAATTTCGAATGCTCTTCCTACGGAACACTGGTTGGACTCTATCCCATAGGTTCCCCAACATGAATATTTTTAACTCCATCTTCCAAATTTTCAAACTTCTATTCAAAATTTCCTAGGTCTGTTTTGAGGTTCGCAAAATTATTTCTAATTGTTGTAAACCCAGCTTTAAAACTTTTCTCGATCTCGTTTACTTTTTAATCTAATTTCTCGATTTCTCCATTAGTTTCTTCTTCACGTATGTCCTGATTCGCCTCTATTTGACCAATATACACTTTAGCGTCGTCCGTATTCTCTGAAATCTGTACTACTTTTGCTCTAATTTCAAATCTCATTTCCTCAACGGTTTTATTAGTTTCTTTTAAGCGCAAAGTTATCTAGTTACTCATCTCATTAAACTTCTTTCATTCATGTCATTTTTTAATCTTAAATTTTCCCCCAATTTTGCTGTATTCTCTCCAAATTCCACTCATAACTCCTGAGTATTTTTATCAGATCTCTCACTCATTTCCTTGATACATTTTTCACCCATTTCTTTTATATTCTCTTTCATTTCATTCATGGTTTTCTCACTAGTTTTCTGCATGTTTGTATTTAAATTTAATATAAAAGCCATCACTTTAGATTCCCGAGTATTTTCCACGCACTGTTCTATCTATACCTCAGGAACCTCCTTTAGCGGATCTACCATGTAAACACTTTCCTGAGAACCAGTTTTTACTCCCTCAGCTCTCAAACTCTCAAGATTTTTTTTCATTCTAACCGTAATCCTGGAATCCAATTAGATGTATTACAAAGAAAAAATGTCCACAAATCTTTCGAGACAAGAAAGTTTAATTTTCAGACGATTTAATCGTGCCTCTAAGTTGGGACGCCGAAAAGATTGTTGTGACCCGGGTGTCTTATGCGTCGAGTGTCACAAAAGTTGCTGTGGCCGGGTGTCATTACACAAATGATACCGTGACTTGGGTACAGCCGAATTGTATTACTGAGGATACAGTAGAAAATATAACATTTCTGTCTTACCGATTCCTTTTCCTTGCCTGGCTAGATCAGTGGAATATATGTTGTCGATTTAACAAAAAAAATGAAACAGAAATTTCAGGAAACATCTATGAACAGTTTTCTATGCATTCAAAAACATCTTTCTTTTATACACATTATCTAAAAAATCTCCTGCATTCAACAAATATAAATAACTTGTATAAAAACAATTTACAACTTAAGCTTAGACAGAAAATTAAAATAATCTTCACCCAATCCTTGTTAACAAGTGCAAAACCCCATACATATCCTATGTGAGTTACAAAAATTCTCTTTAAAATTGTCAGGATAATTTACATATCCTTTTATTACCTCGGTTGTCAGTGAAATTGGCCAACAAAGCTGGACAGGAAATTTAGTAAAGTCCAAAGTGCTTCGAAATGTGACCTAAAAATTGCTGGAAATTACCGCTTTAACAAAGAAGTTTTATAATATTGAAATCTTATTCTAACTTAATTTACCTAAATACTCTGTTAGGTTACAAAAGAAACAAAATTAAACTTGCAGTTGGTATTATCGAATAGCGCTTATCAAAATATCATTTCCATTGTAATGAGCGGCATTGAATACATCCTGGTTCTATTTCAAATTACCATTCCCAATCAATCTCGACATAGAAATATCAGTTTGCAAAGTACATTTATTTTTAATAGATTAAAATCAGCAATTGCTGTTGTATAAGAGTAATTTATATCAATGATCGTTTAGTTTTCGTAGTATTTTTAAAAATAGTTATTCTTCATAATTATTCAAAGTTATGGTCGATGTCGTAAAATGAATCAAAGAATGAATCTTTATTCGAAACTTACATATTGTTTGATGTAAAATGAATGACCACCGTTTAAATTCATTTCCGTCTTATATACGAAAATTTTAAATGCGTCATTTTTTTCGTCCATTTTAGATCATGTTCCCGAAGATTAGTCACAGATGATGTAATAATTTCCTGATTTCGCGTTTTACTGAGCTATTAGTATATAGTTTATTGCAGTCATAAGATATCCATTCTTTGTTAATGCACGAAATCTATGATCGCCATCTCTTTCTTTCTGTAATATGTAGAGCTATTAAAACGCTTATCTTATTTTTGTAGCTTTTCAGGTAGTAACGCGTTTTTTGAATTGGCCCGTTTATTTACTGATACAAAATAATTAGTTTATTTAGTAGCTTTTAGAGCATTTCTGATATAAATTACGTACATTATTAATGACTTTTATGAATTCTCGCGAAATAATTCCAGAACTTAGTTGGTTGTTTGGCAAAAAGAGATGAGTCCGTCTGACAATTTGCGAAAAGAGTAAAACCGGTCGCGGACTTTTCTTTTTGCAAAATAACCAACATTTTATATTGATTTTCGTTCCCTAGACTCGAATTACTTTCCCCGTGAGAGGCAAAATTATTCATTAATATTTAATTGGAAACATATTGGTTTCCGTCGACCAACTTCCTCTTTTAGCACTGGGTGCAGCACCTTCTTAGAAGGTCCGCCAGTGCTAAGTAGGTAGCAGGTCATTTGTATATTTCCATTGTATAGATATGTTCATTATTTTTATGTTTATTTAATAATCATCAAAAGGAAAATATTATTAATGAACTACTAGATATGCTTTAAGTTTATTTTCTGTTCCAGGAAAATAGTGTTTGCGCGTGGAGACTTTGTGCTGTTTGTTTCCTCTACACAATTGTTTCCAACTATCGTAACTTCGGAAAATTAGAACAACGTATAAGAGGCACTGAATCGTTATTAAAAGCGAAAGGAAGTCGTTGCGTTCAAAACCAAAATTTAGTGGTAGTATTGTGGGGCCTTTTTTTCGGCGATTCACTAACAGCAGAGCGTATAGACATGGACTAAAGCTACGATGAGGGCGATAAAATTCTTAGTTTCGAAAGATCGTTATGTTTTGAAACGAGGCAATTTCAAGAATCGGATAAGGTGGAAGTGAATTTCTGTGAAAATAGGTGACAGGGGTAAGCTCTTGTAAGTTTGTTGGGCTAAAAAATTCTTGTCAGATAATCTATTAAAAGGTCAGAGTGTCTCGAAATCCGATCACTAACTTTCCTGTTAAAATTTTTTACAAAGAAATACTATATAATTAACACTTATTATTCTACCTTAAATTAAATACAAAAACTCCAATATCAGTTAAAAATAAATCTAAAAGTAATAGTTGCAGAATCCATAAAAACGTCCCTCGTAATTAAATATCTTCCTTCTTTAACTTGAGGTCAAATCAGCTGAAAAGATTTTCCATATTAAAATCCTCATTTCAAACAACAGTTACCAAAGTACATTTTTGGTTAGATCTTTCTTTCGATTATTTAATAAAAATTTTTAAAATAGCTTTATATTGAAGAATTTTCCTTCTTCATTGTAATTAATAAATTTAATTTTTTATGTAATTTGCATTTAAAACATAACTTTTATATTTATTGTATCATAATTATTAAATTACAGTATGCTTATTGCATACTTCAAATATTACCTTCACAAAGTAACAGCTCGCGACTTACACCAAAATAACATTTCGCGATCGAATTTAAAAATCGAACGAATCGAATTTTAATAAACGCTTCCTTATATATACAATTACCTATTTTCTAGAACCTAGTAGAATGTGTGCGATCCCATTCTAAATAATAAACACCTAGCTTACGTAAAATTCTTAGAAATCCTTATTAGCGTTCAAAACTGTTGAGTTTTATTACCTTGTTATCTAGTTCCAGATATTCATGACGTGCGCTATTCGTTCTACTCTAACACAAATACGATTATTGTGGCGTCGCTTTTCTCCAACAGTGAATGCGAAAGGAAATAAATAATTCTTATCAATTTCTATTACATTTTCTAGGTTTTTAGTGTTCCGGCTGCTTCTTGGAATAAATGTTTCATTTATTGATTAGATATTTACGTAATTGTAAATGCGGATGACTCATCGTTTTATATTCCTAATATTCTAGAACATTTTTTATTTAAAATAAATTTCTGTAATCCGCGGGGTAATTAATTAAAATAAATGCTTTTTAATGCAAAAGGGGTTGCATTTTATAGAGAATATTTGCTTTTAACATCAAAACGTGTGTTTAATACACCTATTAAGGTTAGAATAAGGATTTCAAATACACGAAATTACACAAATGAGAACAAACAGGAAATAGACGCTGGATCTATTTTGCACAAACTTAATCTAATGAAATGTTGTTATGGAACTAATAATTAATTACTATTAATCCTAGCAAAAAGAAGGTTCAGACATTTAGAAAATGGCTGTCAGTGGCGGTGACAAAGCTAGCGCGTTCACATTCCATTGACATCATGGTGGTACACCTGAACGACGAGAAGCCGTTGGCAGGACCTGGTTTGGGTTGACCGTGTCGTAGAGGTGGTGCTCTGGTATCTCCAGGTGTAAGAGAGTAGCGGATGTTATTTACGATAACAATCACCGACCGTATAACGATATAGTATTTGTGTGCTCGTCAGGATAAGAATCACCGGGTGTGTGTGTTTGTCACTGAGTATATGATGTATGGATTTTTCTAACGATTGGTAAACAACTAAGCAAGCTTGTTACAATCGTTTTACTGCAACCTGATGTCGTTTTGATACAGATTCGCTCAGGTATAGTTTTTTAACTTCTCCCAAATATTGACAATGCATTAGAATAGGTTACAATTGTAACGAGTTTTAACTATATGTAATTGTAAGTTTGAGATTTTTGAAGAAACGTTACATGAAATATTCGGAAAGAATTTCTACGAGCATTTAAGTACTCTCCACAGTAACAAACGCGGTTTATATTACTTGAAATAGTCGATCCTAAAAGAATCCTTCATTAGTGAGCACTTTCAGAATGTTCTTACACAGAATATATAATCTCATAGATATGTTCAATAAATTTTAAAGCATAACCTGCCATTAATATTATTACGTGACTATTGGAAGGTGCACAAGTATCCATGTGTTTACGTAATAAATGTCCTAATTTTCTAATAAAAAGCAACTCTTTAGTAATAAAAGGAAATATTGATTTAATGTCCATGTTTAAAGCCTGAATAGCAAATTGCACGTTTGCTAATATGGCTAGTTTTCCATGCGGGTGCTCAATTATTCCACAAACAATGCTGTTACGCAGTATCTGGCAATTGTGTTTTTCTTGTATCTGGCGTTTTACATATATTGATTGCATATTATTGCAATGAATTCTTTGTTTCGGATTTTTGATATAATATACGGCTTGTTTCTAAAATGTGCATTTATTTTTTCTAAATATAATTACTTTATTTCTACAAATTTATTAAAATTTTCATGTTCATGCCAGTACCAGATGTTTAAAAACTTGGATAAGTAGTTTTCCTCGTGACATTCACTATGGAATCTTTATAAAGATGATATTTCGGGGAATAGATCTCAATGCAGCAAACACGACATAAGAGCTTCGCTGATATATAAAATAGCATTGGATTTTTCAAACTCTAAAACAATGCTTTATTTTGAGACAAGCATACTGAGATTTAACCCTTTCAACCCCAATTTTGTTTTCGTTATTAGAGTAGGTTATATTTTGTAAAATAAAAGTCTAGGCATTAGTAACTGATCATTTGCTGTTTACAATAAAAATAAATTATAAACAATTAAATATAGAATACATGTATATCCAAAAAGGCATTTTTAGTGTGACATATAGGTCTTATTGGGTTAAAAATCTATAAATTAAATTTTTGTTTCTGAAAAATTGACAGTGTTGTTGAAAAATAATAGCAAACAATTTATGATGTGGTGTGGTATACAGTAAAACAGTGTTTTCACAAGCCTATATCACACATTTGCCAAATGGTCGTGGTTCTAATCTCCTTACCCATTGCTGAACATACAACACAGCGTCTTCTTTTGAATATTTAACAGACATATGTTCACCTACATTCTTCATAAGTTTAGCCTATTTAGATGATCTACCCCTATTTCTACGCCGTAGTTTAATTTTAGTTGCTTTTTTTCTTTTATCAATAAGATCTTCTGATAACGAAAATAGAAAATCGAGTAGGGGAATAATACCCAACTGTTTACGACGGGTATCATGTGCATCCTGTAAAATACCTTTTTCTACCATTTGCATGATTTTCTTCTCGTATCATATACACCACTCGTTTGTTCTGCAAAGTCCACACCGCCCATTAATTCGTTGTAGAAAGCAATTACAGTGGGATAAGGAATGTCAACCTTGTTATCAACTTTATTCTTTAGCTTGACGGTGGTAAGTTCCTCTCTGTGACAGTTACTAAGAAGAATAACTTGTTTGGTATCCTGCTATTTAATCGCCATAGTATTTGACTGATTACATAAAAATTCACATTCACCCTTATCAATTTTTTGTTTTTGAGTGAACTTTTTATGCATACTTTTTCTAGTAAGGATTGTTGTTTTAACGGTTGGATAAGAAATACTGTCAATTAGATCTACTGAGGTAAAAAATCTATCAAAAGCCAAAGCAATATCCTGATTTTAATCGTTTCGCACATTGTTTTTACTACTTTTTCCCCAAGTGTGCCATCTTTCTCAACATTATCATTGCCACAATATATCCTGTTTTAGCATTGCATCAGCACCACAATTTGATACCCCCCTTGATTGGTTTTGAGGCACATACTGTTTCAAAGCAGATGAGCCTTTCAACTTGACCATGTTTTCATCGATGCTTTGTCAGGTACTGTCTGTACGATATATTTGAAACGTGTACTTGAAACAGCACACGCGTTTTTCTACATAATATATCTTACTGCGGTCATCTGGTTTCTGAGGATTATTGGAATAGAGTTTAGATAAAAGAAACTAACATCTGCTTTTGAATAAAGCATTTTTTAGACATGGATTTCCTAAGGATGGGCGATTGTACAAATGATGTCTAAGTTTAGGAACCTTTTTTGTAGCACATTACTAGAGAACAACCATAGGTTAGCATTATTTCTCCCTCATTAGTGAGAGTTGAAAATTTCTTTTTATCTAGATTATATTTTTTTATGCTTATGTTGGCGCAGTTTGCTATAAAAATGAATAAACTACGATGAAATAGTTTCAAACATATTTCGATAGGCGATGCATTTACTTTTATTGCTGAATCAATAACACATGGTTTTTCAGAGAAATCTTCAATCGAGGTTTATATGATCATTTGTATTTGATGTCCATATTACAGAGAACGGTTCTTTTTTGGTATTGTCAGTAGCAGTTGTTTCTTTCTCTGACTCAATCTCTTCAGTATTTTGGCTTTCCTTATCAGAAACATTTGATGGCATATACGCGTCAGCCGACTCATCTCTATTGTGAAAAGAGTTTTCCTCCTACTCTTCAGATTGTTCAGATTCTGGCTCCATGTTATAATTCGAGATATAATTTAAGTTGCCAGCCTAGTCTTGCAATTCAGCTTGCGTTAGTTCTTTCCCTGACATACTAAAAAAAAGGGATATTAAAACACCCTCCAAAAAAACCAATTAGACGCAGATCCCATATGTAAACAGTTTATAGTTCAAAGCCATAAATGACATGTTATGTGAAAATTTTACAGTAATGTACAATACTAATAATATACAACACCACCTACTTTCTTTCACAATGAAATTCGCTTTTTATAGCAAAAAAAAAAAACACAAAAATGCAGCACACGTGTGAACGGTACAAAGTAGTATACTGCGCACTGCAATTTTGCCACTTTTACTTCAACATAGAGGGATTTATATCAGAGATGCTTAGAAGACCCGATAAAGCATAAAACGTGTAAAATGGAACACATAGCACAGGAAGGATTCATAAACAGTCGCTGGAATATATATGTCCCTGTGGGGCTGAAAGGGTTAACAAAGTTGGTTTTTGCTAAATGAAATTGTAAACAAAATCAAGCTGTGCGTATAAAGATTGCTGTCTCAATGTTTTTCCTGCAAATTGAAATTTAGAAAAATAAGTATTATAATTCCTAAACAGAGCATGGACCTTGGTTTTGAAGATACATCTTTTTACAAAGTTAATTAATACGGCCTAAAATTAAAGTGAATAGGGACTGGCATTGACATGTTCGGTGATAACAACAAATTAGTTGCAGTTTTGAACCTGTATTTTCATAGGACCATTAGAATTGGCCTAATGGTAAAAACGTAGTTATTCGTGTAAATAAATATAGACGTCGATTCGGACAATACTTATATTCGCTCAAGCTCCCATTTGCACTGCTTTGTATAACATAACGTTCTAATATTTCGATCTATTTCACGATGTGTTCTTGTTACGAATAAAATGAGCGTTACTTAATAAATTTACATATTCCCCGAAGGTGCAAGGAACCCGTATAATTTAAGGGTACACCGGCTAACTACAGCGGTGTGGGAGTAGGTTCCCGTGGAAGAAATAATAAACTTAGTAGAAATAGAATACATTTGAAATTTGAAATGGCTGAAATGAAGAAAGGCTTTTTATAGTTATAATGAAGGGGTTATAAACCGTCTTGCATCATCAACTACACGGAAGACGTTTATTTTGAATAGGTTTCTTTTGCTTTCGATTTCCTAAATTTAACAAGTTATACGTTACCTTTTTCTACAATCCCGTCGAAACACTCATCAAATTTTGGTCAAATTAGATAAAATTGTAAAATAAAATGCTTCTCCCAAGTACGATTCCATCATTGGGATAGCTGGACATCCCTTCACAATTTTGTCGGTTTACTTAGTTCCTAAATAAGTTCAAATAAAATTCAACATAAATTTAGTTTCTATTAAGACTACACGATTGCAATATGAATACAAGTATACTTTCATTAAAAAATTGATTTTCCAAAATCAAACTGACTAAGTATTATTAAAAAATATCCTAAAATAAAATCTTAAATTTAATCCACCAATAATACTATCACTCTAATTTCCCTGCTTCACATTTTGAATTACATGGCATTCTAAGTTCCATTTCTTGGATTGACCTTAATAATAAACATAGAAAACAGTTAAATTTAAACTTTTTCTTTTATTGGTTCGTTGGTGATTCAAAATACTAAAGCTTTATGCTTTAACTACCACTAAATTCGGGTAATTGAATTTACAATTAAAATCTATACGAACATATTTCTTAGTATTTTAAAATGCTCAAAACTTCCTTGCACCATAACATCATGCTTAAATTTAACCAACACTAGTTCCGTTGCTTATTCAACGTCGCACAAAATAACTATTTTCACGTTCATTTAATTTCCTTCTACTTGAGGACAATCCGTTAGATTTGCAAACTACACGTACATAATTAAAAAGTCTAAACGTGAAAGCTCATATTTTACCGACTGTTTAATGTATCTTTAAATTTGTATGTCCAGAAATCATCAGTATTTTCGTTTTTCGTTTATATCAGCTAACATAGCTTCTTTAACGCCAAAACAACACAAAATTCAAACTATTAACAGCTGAGCTGCACAGATCCGAAACTCTTTTTAACTTGTCGTAACGACCCTGATTTCAGGAGCACCTTAATTAAAACCTACTCTCCCCTTGCATCTTGAAGCTGTGTTTTGTTTAACTTTCAGATTTCGTCCCTCCTTATTGCTTGATGAAATAACCGCATTTTTGTTTCTAAACAACTTTCTGAACTTAACTTCCTGCACTTCGTGTTTAGCCGTTATATCACATTTCTCCCTCTATAAAAATTGGCTCTCACATTGTAACATTTCCTCTATACTGACAAGGCTATTGTGACGTTACTTTTGTATGTAATTTGTATTATTGTTGTAAAATGGTATTATTTTAATGCTTCTGATCAGTATGGACGATATATGTCTGTTGTAAACTACATTTTCATGGGAAATGCATACCTAGTGTCTGGTAATATTAAGATATGTTCTCACTTGTGGTTTTAGAAGAAGTCCTTCGCCTAGATTATTATGTTTACAATATATTTAAAGGGCATAACGTTATACCTTATTATCTGTATTACCTTCATAGAAACAAAATTTAAAATATCAGGGTTATTTATGATTAATTGATCATGAAATCTGCTATGCAGAGTTCGTTCATATTTAGCCTGTCCATCCAAACTTAATATTTACATCTTTTCTGATTTATAGTTTACGTAACGGAACGTAGTTAGTCTTTTCTATCAAATTGCGATGCGAGAACTATACCAGAGTGCTCTTGGCATCTACCGTTTTTTGTTTTGAACCTACAGCGATAGAAACTATAATAATTGAAACCGAAAACTTAAGAAAATTAGGACTCATATAAAGCTGCTACTTAAAGGTTTACTAGAAATATTCCCCAAATAATGTCTCCAAGCTTTTAGGTCTTTCGTTATTAAAATTAGCATTATTAGAGCTTCTAATTGTATTGGAATCTATTATATTGTATACCTCGCGTTGTTGACATTCACAATCACTTTTGACCCAAGTAATTCTCCTGAACGTTTCTGAACCTCCTACCTTTCCGATGCCCATTTAGTAAAATTTTTGCTCGTTCCCTAATAAACGACTGAAGAAGTTTTTTTATATGTTTATAAATAACTTGTTTTCTCAATATTTTTAAACCTATTTATTAAAATTTCACCTTTGCACAGCTTCAGTTAACTGACACACGGATCGCTGTATCAAATTTAATACCGAAATTTCTTCCAATAAATAGGATGCCTTCTTATATAGTTTCAACACATAGTCAGCCACGCTCCCAGATTTGTATCTAACCGCATAATACAATAAATTTTCCTCATACTTCCCCCACATGTATTTTTGAAGTTCTCCTAGAGTTTGCTCAGGTTTTCGAAAGGTTAGTCCCTACTTTTAGGCCAATCTATAATGAACGTTTACAAAAATTCCCATGCCCGCGCATCATTTAGCATATTATACTATTTTCTGTAAAGACCCAGTGGGTTGGAAGGAAAAATTTTTATTGCACCGAATTTCAGAAATATTGGATTTTAGTTCTTTACTTGATTAATTTTAGCACTAGTAGTTAAATAATCCGCCATTGTAGAAATGCTACTTTGCATATTAAGTACTAATATAGCTAACTATCTTTAAAACTATCTGCTCTAATTTCATTTTATTTAAATCGTCTTGCTTCTCTAGCGTCTTCGCTTTGCTCCCTATTGTTGTATTTTTGTTTCAGCAATTTCAATTTTATACAAATCAAATGTAAACACACAATAATTTCTGTCTATCTAGTACAAAGGCTAACACTTTTACTTGTTATACGTGCACAAATTGTTGATTTTGAAAAAGATCAACCTAAATTTTATACATAATATGTGTCATCGACCTTTGTAAACATTTTACGTCTACTGCTTGACGTATCTCCAACCGTAACAAAGAACGAAATGCTATCCTGCTCCAAGTAGGATGATAATGCACTACCCTTTCTCTTCGACTTACGAATACTAGATTCAACAATCTCAGGACACAGCGCTCTACACAATTAAAGATATTGTAAAGTTATACGTTTTATAAATAAATTAAAATAGATTCTAGATAAATGGACTGTCTATTTATTCTTCGCAGTATTTCTCAACCTTTTAGTATTTGGACCCCACTTTTCTGAATCAACTATTATCACGTCACCCCTGCCAACCGTTTTATTGTTGTTCTAATAAGGTACCGATGTTGAATATGTATATAAATCTATTTTGTCCTGCCTTCGCTACACCATTACAAGTATACGATTCCACCCATCAACTTGTGGTATAAATTTGCATCGATGTTTAGTCTTTTACATCGTGTTGTAGGGTGCCAACATAAGTAATACCGCCTAGACCTGAATATGCTACAATGTGCTGGATCTGTTCGTCTCGCATGAGCGATGCGTTTCGTGATACCATCTATCAAAATAAGTTCACCATTTTTGACGTAATATCCCTGTAGCATTGTAATATATGGCGAAAAATGTACACATTTTTAACTGCATATATACGAATACCAGATGGTTGTGAAGCATTAACAAAAGCTCGAAAAAGATACTTACGAAACAGACTGCAATTCAAATGATAGAATTAATGATGGGAAATAATACTTCTAGGCGACTTCAATGTATTTCTCTATAAAATGGTACTGTGGCACGTAAAATTGGTAATATATCTGAAGATACGCAGCAACAACTTTTGTTTAAGCTTGATGATGTCACAAATACCAAAAGGGAATGTCATTTAATTGAATATGTTAAGTTTTGCCATGAGTATCAGCAGCCGAAGAACTGCTTTTCTGCAAACTGATGCAAAATAGAACCACAGCAACCGAATTATTTAATTATTACCTTTTTTTTTTTAACAAAGCAGGTATTCAATACTAATATGTTGTCGGTATACCTAAAGATGGTGCTTAAACGGTGGGTGACACGTTCTAAGATTTTCAAGCGCTTGTGAAACAGGCTATCTGAGCACGTTGAATGGTTCACGAAGAAGCGTTTATTGTCAAAGAAAAGAGCACTGATCTAAACCAACGACAGTTGTAACTGCGGTGAATTTTATAAAGACTAAGCAAATGATATCAAGATTTTTTTCTGCACCTTACATGGGCATAGGCGCGGAATATTCAGAACTACTGTTTTATTGTGAGGCAAGATAGTTCTCGCTTAGCAGATGTATACCTGTTTATGTATTAAGAGAGAAACTTAGGTCTTTAGAAAAGGAATATTACCAGGTGGCAAGGCTGATTCGAGAACACGTATAGGTATTCAAGTAAAGCTACATAGTTGGTATATTTGAGAAACTAAATATTTAGAAACATTACTTCGAGGAACAAATACATATTTCGCGCATTGTTTGAATACGAAGGAAAAGGTGGATTTCTTATACAGAAAATCAGGATTATGGACTACAACCTTAAAACGAAGAAACATGAAAATGTTAAAAAATGTAAACATTTTTCTTAAAATTCAGGTTTGATTTGCAAACATTGAATATGATTTACTAATCTCGTGGAAGGATTCTAAAAAGCACTTCATATTAAAATACGAATAGATAAAAAATCATTTGAAAAGCTTTCTGAAGGTTACTCATTCGAAAAAGAAGGACAGTATATAGAATTAACCGCAAGTGACCAAATCTTTTGGAGTTTGGGTTTTGCATAGATACTGAAACCTTTACCATAAAGGCAAGAATTTTTAGTATACTTTTACCCTTTCAAATAACTTATCTATGCGAAACCAGCTTTCTTACTGTGACGCCACTTAAAACAAAGTACTGATGCCAGCCCAATATAGAAAAATAACGGTGTATCTATTGCCAACATTTTATTATTTTACAAAAAGCTGTCTAGGCTCAATAGAAACACTAGATTAACTAATCAGTTAGCGTATTTATTTTTCATTTTAGCTTTTATTTATTTCAGTGTTGTTTACATCGGTAATATTATATAGGCGGCTACCGGTGTGGCATTTTGTTTTGTATTTTACAATGTATTTGATGTATTCGAAATGTATTTGTATTTTCGTTTTTTCAATAACAAGTTTCTTCTGTGATTTTTAATTTTTTCTCGCATTTTTACATTTTACATTTTCAGTTACTTTACACCTTCCTAAGGAATCGCATCCCACAAATTGGTGACTAGAAAATATATAGACACAATGAACGGTAATTGTACAATGAAGCTAAAAGAATAGGTATTCTATCACATATAGAGTTCGTCAAAAATTTATGGATCACTTTTGGTAAGTTTTTGATCTGGTTGGTCTTATGCAAAATTTTGCTTCTTCTGATGCAAAACATCATGGTTCTCAAAGCATATTGTACCCGCCTCCACAAGCGTTATTCTACCTTCAATTAAAAATCTTATTGGGCATTATCACAAAACGGTAGCTACCATTACACAAATTAATTTATAGCCAGTGTAGACGTCTAGCAGTCTATATAGTTTTACCGTATTACTTCTATATTACTTCCGGTACAAGAGAGTTGTACACCGTCACATTACCGCGCTATTGGTTTATATTCCACAAGCATGCTCTTTGGTCACCTATCCGATGCCTCTTTGCTTGATCTACCACTAATGTACCAATGCCCATGACTGTGTCACAGATGCGGTTCTGGATATATTTTGAGTACACATCTTGTACGGTTTTTTCTCATAATAGTCTGAAACGTGCGGATGCTGAATGAATTATAATTTAAAGTTTACACACTTACACATTTCAAAAATACACAGATATTTGATGCAAAGTCCATGTATCATCAGTTTTATTAAAATGTACTTGTAATTTCTGGAGGTCAAACATTTTTTTCTACGAATCCAACAACTGAATGCTATTTAATAAAACTGTAATATAACACCACAATCAGAACACTACATCATTATTTATCACTATAGTACTGCAAGAGCCAGGAGTATAGGTTACAATTCAATGACAATAAATATTCTAGAAGTATGTATCTACCCTGTAAAATTCATTATGAAGAAATTTAAAATAATGCAAGCTGTTTTGTCCTCGGCCAATTTTAATGCTTCTTCTGGCAACAACTTGATCGTAACACCTACATTAGGCGTAACTCAATTACTGCTTGTCTGATTATAATAAAATCAATTATTTCTATACCGTTCTGCACATTAAGTAAGTTCTAGAATACGAGAACGGGTAGAATGGCTTGTGTGTTTCAGTGAGCTACAGCAAATTAGAGCCTTTACGGTAATTCAAACAGGATCGTAGGAGGGAAATGTGGGTGTGGGTATAGTTATGCTGAAAAAGGTAGAATATTGTGTTGCAAACTACTTACGAAAGAGCGAAAGAATACTCTTTGTTAGTTTAGAATCTATACCGGTAAATACGATGGCAATACAAGTTTACATGCCGAACTCTAGCTACAGTAATAAAAAACTAGAAGCAGTCTACAAAGATATTGAAAACATACTAAGATTCGTAAAAGGACGTGAAAATTTAATATTTATAGGAGATTTTATTGCAGTGATAGGTTAGGGTGGGGAAGGAGCAGTAGAAGGTTTATTTGGTCCAGGAACTAGAAACAAGAAGGAGAATAAGGTGGTAGAATTTTGCGACAAAAACAATTTAACCGTCACAAATACGGTATTTCAACATCATACTAGAAGACGAAACACGTGAAGGATGCCACAAGACATCAATAGAATACACTCTTATTAGGTAACGGTATAGGAATCAAGTTAAAGATTGTAGAAGTTATCTAGAAGCAGATACAGGGACTGACCATAATAAAGTAATAATGAAAACAGCTCCTAAATTTAAAAATTTGAAAACCGGAACGAAAGATATACTTATCCTTGAATTGAAACTAATTGCTGAAAGACTTCTGGAAATCTAGCCTACACATTGAGGCCAGGGATACTGTAGCGTGTAAACAAAAACAAAATAAGAAACCATGGATGGCAAATGATATTCTAAATTAAATAGAAGGAAGGCAAACATACAAAAACACACCAGGCGAAGCAATGCAACAGAGAAACAAAACTATAAACTGGAAACTTATTCGCAAATGTGGGAAGCTAAATAATAATCGATTGACGTAAAATGCAAAGACATACAAACTGAGATGGAATTTAGAAGGACAAACGAAATACACGAACTAATCAGAATGTATATCAGGAACATGCAGCCGTATAGCAAAAGTATAAGAAGCGCAGGAGAAGACATACAAGACATACAAAATGTAGAGAACGTGCAAAGATGTCAAAAATATATAGGGAATCATAAGTAGGTCAGGAACTAGACGCACTAGAACAAAAAAGGCATTGAAAAGCAGTAACAGTACATCTCTTTCAATTTGTCAGCTACATTATGAGACAAGCGAGATACCAAAAGATTTTGTAACACCATAGTTGCAATACCAAAAAGAGAGGTTGTTGATTGATGTAAAAATTTTCAAGCAATAAGTTCGACAACAGACGTGTCAAAATATTAACGAGAATAGTACAAAGACGAATGGAAAACGGGCTGAAGAATTACTAGGAAAAATTGATTTAGGTTTAGGCAAAACAGGGAATTACGGGAGGCCATTTTAGCTTTAAGGATGATAATGGGAAAACAATAGAAGAAGAAGAAGGCTTGTGTATAGGGCTCGTAGATCTGGGAAAAACATTTGACCATCTATAATGGGAAAAAATGCTCGAAATGAGTAATAGGGATAGACAGATAGTATTTACCTTACACAAAGATCAATTTGCGGTAATAGAATTAAAGCAGGAAAGTAGAGAAGTAAATATTAGGTAAGGGATGAGGCACGGATGTGCACTATCATCATTAATTTTTAACTTTTATATCGAAGAAGCAATGAATACTGTCAAATGCACAAAAACGTATGGAATTGTTATACAGCGACAAACAATTAATATGCTCAAATTTGTAGATGAAGTAGCAGTATTAGCATCCAGCAAAATAAGAGAAAGAGCCTCTAATGGAATGGAAATAGTATTAAAAGAGAGATACGGTCTGAAAATCAACAAAAATAAAATTAAAGTGTAGTACGCAAAGGAGGGAAAAATAAGTCAAAGACCCGAATACAAATGCAAATCCACAATTCACAAAAGGCTAAGGATTTTTGCTACCCAGAAGTCAAATAACGAAAAATAAAAAAAGTGAAAGGGATACAAAACAAACACTAGCACAAGGTCGTACTGCATTAACAAGAAAAACCAACTACTATGTTCGAATGCATTAAACTTGAAAAAAAGAAATGATAGCTGAAAGCATTTGTGCGAAGCACAGCAATGTACGGATATGAAACGTGGACAGTAGGAGAAGTGGACATGTAAAAGATTAAAGATTTTGAAATGTGGTGCTGCAGACATATAATGGAGATACTGTGGACAGAAAAAGTTAAAAATAAGGAGGTACTAGAAATGGTAGGGGGAATAGGAAATATGTAGAAAACAATAAAAATAGGAGAGATAGAATGATATAACACGTTCTAAGGTATGAGGGAATAGTGCGGAATATATAAGAAGCAAAGAAAGTAAAAAAAACGAGGCGGAGGTAGACCTAGATTAGACTATTGCACGCAGATAGTGGATGTGGAAATTTCAGGGAAATGTGCTGGTTAGCTCAGAATAGGAAACAATGGAGATGCGCGTCTAACCAGTTCCAGGACTGAAGACCTAATTCTGTGTTGCCCGCCACTCGTAGTGGTGAATCGTTTAGCATCGTTGTATATCAAGTTAACTATTGTCATTATAAAAGCCATGCCCTGAAAGACAGGGAATACAATCAACAGCGAAAAATGAACATCTGAACGGAAGCATTATTTCAATATAATTCTAAAGAACCTCTCTCAGTTCCTAATCAAATCGTAACACTTTAAAGGTACATTTATACATAAATTACTGCATGATTGTTTTTTTCAATTTAATAAATAATAATAGTAAAAATTTATAACGACCGTTATTCTAATGTTAGAGACGCCATTGGATATTTTATTTGTAAAATATGACCCTATAAGGACGTCAGTAAGAACTGAATCATCGGATGTTTTTAGTACGTCTCAAAATATAGGTGGTTTTGAGGCAATTTTTTGGTTAACTGACGAATAACTACTAAAAATCACCTGAATACGACATCAAAATGACGTGACTCTGCTGGCTGATTATTAAAAGAAAATATGCCTTACCCAACATCCATAACGTTAAAAATTTGCACTATGCGTATAACTATAATAACTTAATCGTCTTTTGACGAATCGTCTTCAAATAGAAACTTTTCACATTTGTACACCGTAGCTGCTGTATAAATGCCAAGAAGTTTTTATTATAATTTGACAAAAGGCTTGGTTGAAATTGAGGCGTTTCTGAAATGCCGATTAAAAGCAATGTAATAATTTATGTATTTAAATCCTTGAAATAATTTGCGGCAGTGTTTACCCTATTCACTTTAATTAATTAACCCTTTGCCTGGCAACTTTGTGAAATGATTAAAGCTTGTAGTAGTCGTATTTACACAGACCCTTAATGTGTTGCAAACAAACAGTAAAAAGGTCAAAGGTTGTTGGATTTATTTCCAAAACGACCACTGTTACTAGGATACTGTCATTTTGATGAACGTCAATGTTACTGGAATAGTTTTCTCCTGTAATTCTAGATATGGATCTAAGAGGATAAATTCCACGATTAGTAAACAAGGAATATATACATCTTTTGTGTACTTGAACATATTTTGTTGTTTTGCTTTAGTAAAATGAAAATTTATATGATTTGAAAACGTCCAAAGTAAATGAAAAAAGTTTAGAGTAGCGGAATCAAATTTTGCGGGCCTACAAGAGTGTATAGCGGTTTTTCTTATTGCAAATGTGTACAAATTGTAGCAATGCTTAAGATTATTTTAGTGGAGCTTATCTTGTAGGTACTAAAGTTAAAATAATGTATTAATAGCAAAGAAATTTTTCAAGGCAAAACAGAGTTAGCTGAAGGTTGCGCACCAAGCAAAGGTACAAATGAGATTGCCACGATAAAATTGTGGGGTTGGTATTCCTCGTTTATTTACATTTTGGTTTCTTGTTTTAATATTATAATAGTTGTGGAGGGCAGAGCTTCTGGTACTACTTCCCCTCCTACACCTCCTGCTCCCCTTCAACTGCTAAACTTACTGGTATCGGTTTGGGTGATATATAGTTTCATAATTGTTTTCGTACATCTCTTTTTCTCTATCATGCTGGTCTAAGTGTCTCTGGAGAGTACGTTAGGTCAAGCGCTGCATCTTTGATTAAGTCACAGTATCAAAATTACTACAATGCGTTGAGAAATATAGTCATTTTGGTGACTTAACGAACAGGTACAACTAACTCATAAAATTATACAAAACGATGCACACTAAGTACAATTTGTGGGTTTGGTAGCAACTTAACCATAGATGACAATTTTTTCACATTACAGGATGTTCTAATATTAAAACATGCTCCCATTACATTAAATAGTGAGTGCTGACTCAAAAATTTACAGGTTAACCTAGCTCTACGTATACAATATTTGTTGGTCCAGTAATAAGACGGTGATGGATCTTCCTAAACGGAAGTAGACCTATAGAATATGGCCCACCATATAACAAAACTAGTGGCATTGAGACGGAAGGGTGCTTCAACATCTTTTGTTTAAAAGCGGTACCAAGCAACCAAAGCAATTTGGGTGAATTAAATTCCATTAAACCTATTCTGTATGTACGTTGTAGTAAGCGTCGTTAAAGCAATCCGTCAAGAGGTAGATAACCCCAAACTCACTGGGTGTTTATTACCACGAGGAATCCATATATCCGTTCAAAAAATATAAACATGATCTCCTCTTGACAAAGGCAGACTTCGACGCGACGGTTATCATTGCTTAGCATCAATTTCTAAAGCCAATTTCCAACAAATATTCTAACAGCTGGAGAAAATAACTTAGAACGAATAACTTTTTCAGAATGTCAAAAGCAAACTTTTGCTTAAAAGCGGTTGTGGAAATTACATTATACAAGTTTGAGAATGGAGCCATTGTGCATTATATAAAATGTGGGGGTGTGATTGGCGAATATATTAAAATTGGGAGGCAGGTCATGGATGATAACCAATAATGCATAGGTAATTTGATAGAAATATTACACTCTCAATTTTATTTAGTTATGGGCAACGACATTAGTAATTACACCACACAATAACTAATCATGTGTTAGTGCTTATTCTGTTATATAGCAGTAAGTTTGTTATTCTTAAATTGTAACTGAATTTTTCCACAGTTTTTGGGTTCATAAATAAGATATTCAAAAATTTTGTTCTAAATTGAAAAAATTTTTGAGTATAGAAGATTTATGTTTGATGCTCTACAATTTAAGAATAAATGTTTGAAAAAGTGATATGTGAATTTATATGATCTTTTTATCAGTGTTGAGCTACAAATCGCCGATGTTGGTTAATAGCTTCCTAAAGCAGTGACCAAAACAACTTTTTAACTTTCTGGCACTAATTCTTTAGAACTTAAGTAAGATTGACAGAGAAAGAAAACAATGGTAACTCTTAGGTACAAAAACGCGTTACATTATTATTCTAATATACCTCGAACTGGTGGTGGTACACTAACGGTTTACAGCTGCACTGAGTAGCTGCAGTACTATAGGGCGGTTCCTAAGGAAAAAAGAGAAGGAATGCAAAATAGGGTCTGTCAAATTACAACCAACTGCGTTAAATGCACACTTACCTTGAAAGGCTTTTTACTTTTGCGTTTGTCACAGTTGGCAGGGCGTCAAACTACTATTATCTTGGCAAATGCTTCTTTCAATATTCCTCCCTACCCAAGATGTGGTTGATCTTTGCTCTTCGTTTTTCTTAAATCGGTCTCTCAATGAAATTTTACTAATTTTTAATTAATAGAGAATTCTTTACTGCTACTACTAGGTTGTTGGGTAATCTCTTACGACTTTAGTGCTTTTACTGTTCGTGCAAATAAAAGTCAACGGCTCAAAGACACTTATCTTATATTACAAAAAATAAAAACAAATTATTCATTTTCCTTTTTCTATAAACAGAAACAAAATTTAACTTTCTACCTAAAGTTGCTCAGGCGTAAGTTTACATTCCTCAAATGTTAATTTAGAAACAGACACGAAAATTGTGCCGCATCAGATTTTCTACTCGTATTAAATTGTTAATTATTAACAGGCGTTTTAGTCCAAATTTTTACTAAAACCATACTTAACGATAACCAGCTGTATGCACAAATATTGAAAAGTCCTGCAAAGTAACACATTCCACTGGTCTTAATTAGCAGTAATCAGATATCTTTCGATTAGCGTGTAAATAATTCAGCAAATTGTCATACTACCGTAAAATAGTATTGAAGTTATATTCAGCACTTATTACCATCCGGCTGCCGCCGCAATTCTGTAAAATAGCAAGCAACTTTACAATAAGTCGTTAATAACGTTCGGCTAACTAAAATGCAAATGTCATAAGCATTTATATTCACCTTACACCGTGTAGTTTTACAATAATCTGGTCTGTAATTTAATTCCATGGTCTGAACAACATTTTTAAAAACTAAAGAATTGAAATATCACGCTTACCTAACCTTAACTATTTTTAAAATCTTAATATACATGGTACCTCTACATTTATTGTTACTATCCGAAATTAATATTATACCTTCTCATTTCGTTTGTATCTAAAGTAACGCGACCACCTTACTTAGCTTTGGTAGGTTGGTAAACTAATTTATTTAAGTATCGTTTTGCTTATTTCTGAAAATTTTGTTATCTTGTTATATTTGCACGAGTAAAGGACTTACGACCTACGCTGGCCAGTTCCAGGATTAGCGCCTCAAATTTTTTTTCTTCATATTCCCCATTTTCCAGTTTATTTCAAATTTACACGTAATGTCAGGTTTGCCTGTTAAGTACCTAGCGCTCGCGCGTTATTGAAAGATACATTTGTGAACATATAAACATTTATCAATATCAGCCAGTTTAGGAGCTTTAGTAAGAAAAATACCCTTAAAATTTTTATAGAAGCTCAGTAATTTACGGTTTTGAATGGGACTATTTTAACTTAGTATTAAAACAGGGCTAGCAAATTCATCTAGATGTACCTATAACATTTTTATATAAACAGCAGTAGCGATAGGGATTTACGTTCTTCGTAATCAAATAGAAAACCACCTACACAAATCGGAGACATTATTGTCCAGAATAATATTGTTTCGATTTACATAGAGTTTAGTAAACCTTAATAATCACAAACTCCTAAAATGTAATAAACTTAACGCGTTGATGCGAACTGAGAGCACTGATGATTACTCTAAAAAAGCACTAGATGCATAAAGTGTGAGAACAGAGTTTCAACAAAAGAGTGAAAAATTAGCAGAAACAAATACGCATGAAATTAATACAAAGAAGTACAAAATTATGCGTGATTGACAATGAACACGTACAAAAACCCATTGACACAGAAATCAAAATGTTGTTTGAGTAACAGTACCCGTGTCGGTAGCGTCAAGGCAATGGGCCCTCATGAACCTATATCAAATTGTTTTGGCTCTACTTGATACTTAGGGGCCAAAAAGTTTAAGCACGTGAATCGCGTCGGTTAGGGTAATTAACCAGGATAGTTTGAATTCTGATGAAGTCTACAGCAGGTATATTATTGACGTCTTTGTCATTAGTTTTAAGAATCAACTAGAATACTATATGAGCTTTTGTTGTTTGTGTATGATGTATAATTATGTATAATTATGTATAATTTCAAATGAAAATGGCTTGAGCTATGAAGTGGGAAATTACTATTCTACAAAATAATTATTCAGTTGGACTATAAAATAGTGACGGAAATAGTCTTGTATTAAGCGTAGTATCATTAACGAAGAGAGTTTGATTATTTAAAAAGAGTAAGAAATAAGTACACGCAAACTTAAGCTTAGAATTATTGTTAGTTAAAGGGCGTAAATTCAATATTTTAAATGAACAATGGAATGATTACATTAAAAGTTTGAATTGCACTGGTTTTTCCTCTGTGTTGTTTGTTAAAGGAATTTTCAAGTAAATGGAATTTCAAAATGTCATATAGACCAATCGGTAAAAAATTAGTAAAACAGAATGGTAGTATTACTGGCAAATAAATGTTCTGTTGGAGTTCTGCTAATAACAACTGACAAGTAGAATATAGATTAGGTTTGCTATTTTAAGGTTAATTTATGTGCAGTGATAGGCTTTGGAAATTTATTGTTAATAGGCTTTTAATTTAGGTTGAACTTTATTTGCAATTAGTCATAATACAGGCCAAAGTAAACATTGTTTAAGGATATCCAGTCACTTCAATGATAATGTCGGAATTTGGGGATGCCTTTACTTTGAAAGATTGCTTTAGTTTGATAAAAAAATTAATTGAGTGTATTTAAGTTGAAATTACAAAAACCGAAAGGTGAGGGGACAATTTGGAACATCGAAAGCGAAGAGAGCTATCCGGAATAACCATCTTCCGAGTAGCCAGTAAATCGACAAAATTGTTAGGGTATGACGGTTTGGCGCCCCTTAATTTTGACAGTTGGTAAAACCATTCAAAGTATGTAGTACTTGCAAAGCAGTTTTATATTTGGGTCATTGAACAAATTTAGATTTTTATTATTTCTATCATTTTGTCTTAGGAACATACTCCCGCACCACTGAAAATTAGTCACTGCATCTTTAAAATTGATATACAAGTTCCCACGCCTTCCGGGTATTTCAAAATTAATAACGTAACGTCATTTCTACCCGCAATAAGTACTAGAATAAGACAAACATACTGTTCTTAAACGCGTCTTCATTAAGAGGGTTTAACTACAGTATTGTTGATTGGAGATTGCCCACGTTATTTGAACCCTTGTGCTTACATGTATCTCTAAAATGTATTTGAGATATCAATGTCCAGTTTTCAGGGGACACCTTAAAAGTCGATTACTTTTTTAGCATATATCACTTTTGTACTGCAACATCGGAATACACCGGAAAGATCTTTTTTTTGATATAAGGCAACTTTATTAGTTCAAATGGACCGAACCGCCTGTATACTTTCTGTTGTTCCGAAGGTGTAATCTTCCCCTTCCCCGGTTCAATTCATGGTTACTTTTTCAGAGTAAAATAATTATTTAAACATACATCTACTTACTTATAGAAAAAGACATTTCGTTGTAAAAGCGTCAAACAATAACTAATGTGTCAGTATTATTGCCAATATTTTAAAATATTTTTTTCTGGCCATAAATGATAAATATACTTCAATGTACGCCGAAAGTAAAGCAGTAGGAAATACTTAGAGAAGAGTTAGAAGTATGTTTAATAAGAATCCACTAAGAAAAACTGCGATAACCGGTTTTGGAAAGGTAGTCTTTGAATAGGAAAAGAAGCGTAATTATTGCTAATAATGACGCTCTTGTATATGTCACTATTGAAATTCAAGGAGTATTTCAAGAAAACGCATGCTTTTCTACAAGAAAAATGCCTATCAGTAATGGCATTCCAAGAAGTACCATACAATTTACGATGAAAGAAATTTTAAATTTAAAATCATCCGTAATTCAATTACTGCGAGAAACCGACGAAATTGATTTTACAAAGTGAGTAAGTTTTTTTAAATAAAAACTAAAATACCTCGTATTCCTCAATTTTGAGTATTCTTTTAATGTTTGACGACAGTTTATTTCACTTTGACGACTAAGTTGGTAAACACAATTGCGGGATTTAGGCACTGAGAGCCCTAGGTAATTTTAAGAGTTGGTGAGAGGTTCGCTCAGGATTGCGTGTGGGATGGTGTGGTATCTGATAATCCTGCTGTAACTGCTATTGATTATTTAGATATGTTTTCTGTCCACAGCTACAAGATGGTACACTACACGATTCTTATTTCTAGATAGATCTCCCCATTATGTTGTAGTTACCAGAGATTCCCTCTATGAGACCTTCCCAGCGGTCTAAGGTCCGCTAATTTAATAATTTTCTACTTTTTTCATTGCGATTACGTTAAAGACAAATGATACGATCCATTATCCCAGAATCTAGACCAACTAAAAAGAGTCATTTAATATGTTTTTGAGAATATTCCTATAAACTTCATTAGAAGGAGTTTTAATCGCCTACCCAAGAGACCTGATCAATCGTTTATCTTAAATTAAACAATTAGATGCTGAACCAATTAATTTTGTATATGTCTATTTGTTTTTCAAGATAAAACTAGATTGAAATAAATAATTTCTTGTAAGGAAATGTAAAAATTTTATTATTTTGAACAATACTAATTTCAATACAAAATAAAAGATACAGATATAAATGCTACCCCTCTAGAAAGCCCGAACACTCTTTACAAAAAAAGTATACAGGACGGTGTGTTAGTTTGTAAATTAAAAATATTTAGTTCCACGCATCTACAGAGAAAGTGTGTACGGGGTATCGTCTCTTTTATTTTGCATTGTACTTTCGTCCTTGAACGTTCTCTTCAGGGGTGTTAGCATATTCTCCATTTTATGCAGCTCCTAAAATGGTTATATAGAAATATGTTTCAGAGGAACAACAATAAATATCACTTAACTCACCATTCTTCTTCCTATAATCTTTCATATACCGATGACATACCTTAAAACAAGCAAGCAGGACTGTCACAAACATAGCTTTTATATACGTAAGATTTTGCGGAATTTCTTAATAAATGTGTATAAACATTCAGTTGATTATTTTTACTGGAACTAAGTTCATAGCTGATGTTACAAAAACTCAATGCAATATATACGTTTATTGAGCGGGGAAATATACAAATACAATATATTGCTTTCGGGTTTAATTTAAAATACATTTCATGTTTTATATTACGCGGAGTCTGTTCTGATAACTAAGATGTGCTTCGAATTTGTTTTTCGCTGGTTGTATATTGAATTTTAGAAATATGCAAGGAACCAAGTTCTTAAATATCCTTCTTTGTCTTTGTGTGACTAACGCTGTATTCCATAAAAATTTAAAATATAGTGAAATATTGTATTTTCATGCCTCGAGTATTTATAACTTAAGGACAAAAATACTGAATAACTAATGTTGTCCCAAATAATTGTGCATGTTTAAAAATATACACTGGAATCGTAATATTTTCGATTCATTTCTTAACAGGTTGAGCTGGCATCAATGCTGGAAAAGAGAATTTTGGAAATTCGTAAGAAACCCTAAAACTAAGTAGAGGGAAAAACAACACATTGCAAGACCACATATAAAATATAAATCCCAGAGCACTTTACATTTCATACTTTGATCATTCACTAAATTTGGTAGTTAACGATACAACAATAGTTATTTGCGCAACAAATGAGTAAAGTAATACTTTTTTCACGAGTAGGAAAATTCCTACGAGTGAAAAAGAGTTACCTTATTCAAGAGTTTCATACACAATTTTTTCTACGTCCACAGATAAATAAATTCCATAAAATCGTCATACGTTTTTACTTATTTAGTAACACTAATATTAAAGTACAATTTTGAGCATTAATTAATTGTAGTGAAGGTGAAGTTAAAGGTGCTATATTCGTATTCAAATTGTCAAAATTGTCAAAGTTATAGAAATAATATGTTCTACAATTGTGGCTATCTCAAATCATTTAAGAACAGTTTGGACAGTTTAGATGATTAATTGATGACATAGAGCGAAGCATTCAAAGTACACTACGTTTGCACAAACATTTTTAATTGCGTTAAAAAATGACAGGCTGCGACTCTTTTTTAACGCAAAAGCGTGAAAAATGAACCACTAGTACACTTTTTTTCACGCTTTGTGATCGGTTCAATAATCATATACCTTATGAACGGAAAATAATTTTAAAAAACGATAGTTATATAACGGACGTAGAAAAAAATAAATTATAAGATTAGACATTTTTCAAGAAATTTATAATTTTCTGCTGAATCAAGCAAGAGGTGAGCTGTGATGAAAATTGTGTAAAGTGTTTTACTTTAAAATCTATCAGTGACACATTATATAAATTTGAAAAAATTACTGTGCTTTATATTGTAACAAAGACTCCAGATCATGTAGAACTAACTAAAATAGACAAAACCATTAAATTACCTATGATTCGTATTTACGAGGATGTATCTAAAGGATCCATATAACACAAACAAAAAGGATAATCGAGTGATAATTTAGAAACGTGTGGTGTAACGTAAAAGTTTAACCATTCGATAAATATACCGTACGGCCTATCAAGGAATTTAATTCAGTAGTACCATGAATCCAGAAGTAAAATAAACTAAATTGTTAAAATAAATACGTTTAGTGTCTATATAAATTAAGTGCCTATATAGATAAATTTCGCAGTCAAATTTAATTATGAATATGGTATGTTACGTTCCATTTCACATTTCTGTATATTTCCGTATCGTAAGACTTCACAAATATTGCAAAACGTTCGCTCCTACCTTTTGTAAAAAATTAAAAGAGACGTTATGGAAATTTCTTATATTTTAATACCTATTTTAGTTTAAACAGATAAGAGGCGTAATGGTTATTTCTTTCGTTATTAACTTGGTTCTAAAATATCCTTGCATGATCAAATAGATATAATTTACTAGCGTTATTAAAATGTTTAAAATTATTTCTAAGGTTTGCAGTTGATTTTCCGTGAGTATTTTCTTGTCTAGATTTCGAAAGACCACTTTTTAAACTAGATTCTAGTGTTGCATCGTCACTCATTCTTTCTGTACTACCCGAGATCTTGCTATCAAACCTGATGTTGATAAATTAAATTAAAACTGGATTTCACATTTCACTCTTTACGACGTTCCGGAATGTGCAGGTTTCTCGAGTTTTAAATTGAAACCAGCAATTTTCACGCTTTTTTTCTTTTCAGTGTTTTCCTATTGAGATTGGCAAAAGTGGTGAAGTTTATAATGCGTAACTAATATGAACTTTATTTTCAGCTGGTTTAGTCTAGGTTGCTTTTTTGATTAAAATTGTACGAACACGTCGTGTTAAAATTACCACTGAATTTGTAACTAATTGAGATCCTGGTGTTGATGATTCCCTGTACTATTTACAACCTGTTTTGAATACCTCTTACTCACGTATAGTAGATGTTCTATGTTTAACGGACGTAAATTGCATCAATTTTATCCGCAAGTTAGGTATCGGAACAAGAATTGCAGGCGATATGTAGTACTATTGCGGAGTCAGCATGCTAACCATACCTTACTCTTATTAATTACGTATAACTTATTTACTTTATTACTTTCTTTTATCAAAACCTATCCACAAAAGGGGTAAAGTTAAAATGTTTGCGTATAGTTACTTTAGCAATAATTCAGTCCATAATGTGCTTTTATAACTCTTGTTTGGTGATTTAGTAGTCTTTACAATTACGTCAATTTTATTTAATTACTATTATTAATAAAAAATTTTCTATAAATTGTTTTATTTCAATCATTGAGGTAAATGCTTTATGGAGGTTTCATTATAAATACAAAAAGATTTAAACATATTGCTAGAGTCCTGCATAATAAAGATTTGTATTTTAGGTTTCTGTTTTGGTTTGTTACAAATTGAATATTTTTTGCGTTTCTAAATGTGTTTGCGTCAAAATAATTTACTGCAATGGACGCCCAAAATTAATTATTTTAAACTTATTTGTTTTGTTTAATAAAAAATGTCATTGTACCATTGCTGTGTGTCTTTATTTATATTGTTTCTTTGCTTTCTTATTATTATTAATAATTATTTATTCTATTAGATTGATTTATAGTATTTTAGCAGCCAAACGAGCTGTGCTTATTTATTTTAATTTCCTGTTATTACTAACCATTAATTTCTTCTATTTCAGCGAATCGACCTTGAATTTCTTTCCTTTTTTTAACCCTCTTATCCCCCACCCCCACTCAACGACTGGTTAGCTAGTTCGGCACTTTTTTCTTTTCCTTATACCGTAACAGGTATAATAATCGTAATAATAGATAAATTAGTGCAGTAAATACTGTTATTAGTTATTGATAGTTATACATTTCTGTAACAGCATTCGGGTATGTCAGGGTTCTCTAAACGTATTTATGAATGATTAGGCTTACATGGAGCCGAATAGAAAAACTGCAAAATGAAGTTCGCTACGATATCATATTTTGGAAAATTTGTAAATTAAATGTAATTGTTTTATGTAAAAGAAATTAATTTTTTGTTTGATTTTTGTTAGCACCTTTGCATGAAGTACTAAGTAAAATAGTTGCCGTTAGTAAAATTCTTTATCAGTAGACTCACATATTTCAGATACATTCCTACGAATAAAGAATTTATTGGCTTATATTCGAAATCACAAAGAGGAAGTGATAAGAAATCATTAGAACGTCCCCGGATTGAACGAGCCCTCTAGAAGTACCGGTTGAATTTAAAAGTACTATTTAAATAAGAAAACGAAAACTGCAGATGAAACTCCTGACCACCCTCACTATTATTTAAAGTAGATCTTTTTAACATAATTTAAAATATAGTTATTAATTATTATTCTTTACAAAACAGGTATAAGCAAATAAAATTACACAATGTGGTCTTTAAATTTTTTTATAATTCTTAAAATATAAAAACTATTAGTTCAAAGGATGTTACGTTACATTTCGTATTTTAAATTCTTTCTTCATATTACACTCTTTATTCCCTATTTTGGTAAATGTTTGGTTGTATGTTTAGAAAATTGCTTAATTATACGATTCCCCTATAATATGTAGTATTCAATACTTAATGTAGTTAAATAACTTAGTTTAATTGTAATTAGATAAAGCCGATGTACTATCTTGAATGCTAGAAATATGCTCAAAAGTTGTTGTTATCCTATAATAGGTTTTCCGAGATCATTTTTCAAAAAACAATTTTATAATATACTCTTTGAACAAGTTCGCTTCATTTAAAGTATTGGTTTACATGGATTCTTCGGTGATAAATATTATAAACCTGATATGGCAGTAACAAAATTTTAATGGCAAAAACTTGCTTTCCTTTTATGTGACTGGTAGGTGATTTAAAGGTGATGTTTTCTAAATAGAAATTTAAATGCTTACATCCCGTGTTTTAATACACATTTTTAGGGTATTTTAACCCGCATGCTTAGCATGGATTCTAACTCATATTTCTAGCTAGCTTGGCCTCAAAACTGAAACCTCACATTTATTATTATTTTTTCTGGTTGCCGTTAGAAGCAGATAGAGTTATGATGAGATAAGGATCTCGCAGTTATCAAAAACCCTTAACAGAGTATGTCAGCGAATATCATCAAAAGCAACAGGTAACAAACAGATTTACTGATTTATAGTACGTGGGTTTTACTTGTATCATAAAAATATTAAGAACTTAGTGAGCAAATCGTTGTTGTTTATTTAATGCTATTACTATTAGAATATGGATATTAATGCAGTCACTTTGTAATATTGTTCATTATATTGATGGATAACAAATAAATTGATAATTTTCCATCAGTCGTTGGTATTTGATTAGATATTGGTGTTTATTGCGGCTAAAGTCACTGTACTTTGTTTCGTAAATTTAATAGATTCTATTTGGAGCAAGCTCATCATTGTAAACGTAGAAAATAAGTAGATATGACTTTAGTCATATTAGTATTTACATTTATGTGATATCTCTACTTATATTAATATGAGATTTTTTATCAATGTGTTGCGGGGTAAATAAGTATGTGTAAAAATGCTGTAATGAACCCCATAATTAGTCTGTTTATTTTTCTGTGTAAATAATCGGATGTTGTCTTTTAGTGTATTGGACAGGCTGATGTTCTGTCGCCATGTACAGGATTCATATATACCAATAATTTTCTTCAGCGCGATTTGTGTGGTGTTCTTTTATTTCGTTCTTTATACCCCCAATCTCCGACAGTGCTAGCGTGCCATTCGTTTCTTTTTCATTCCCTTCCTTTGTTACCCAACTGAGGGTGAGTTTCCTGTTATCGATTTCGTACGTGCTTCCTGAACCGCTCGTCTTAAGTGTAATAATGAGTTAAAAAAATCATATAAAAGTTAATGACAGCTAAGATATTATTTGCATCAATATTTTGTAATAAATTATTGATGTTCAAAGTTTATTCATAATGAATAATTTCGAAGATTTTAAAAATCCCTTAAATTTGTATAAAAAAAAATTGAGTTGACTATGTGGATATAGTGTTTATAAATAAACACAATTCTAGTTATTTAAAACTCATTTAATTTAACTTGTGGTCTACTTTGCGTTTATAATCTTAATTATTACAAGAAATAGCATTTTATTTATATTTACATTTTCTTATTCTAATTCATATACAAAAATAGTATATTTTCTAATATGTCTAGTTGATTGTAGTATTGTTTGTGTTGTATCATATATACGTTTAACCTAAATGGTGCAATTTTAGTTATTGCATCGTTGAACCCAAGTTCTCAATTTTCTTTGATATACCGACCGGGTAGACCGAACGTTGCAAAACCGCGATAACAATTTTTTGGACATATTGCCGAACGTGTTTAAAGCGCCGGAATAATACCTTAAACATATCACCGAACTTAGTCAAAACGCCAAAAGAAATAATTAATTTATACAGGAGACGACAACTCAACAAATAAATTCCATTTTAAAATAACTATCTATATTTTAGTAAAATTTTGAAACAGTTCACTTCCGTTTCTCAAAACAGAACTTATTCTATGATAATTAGCTCCAACGTTGTGAAATTGCTTTACAATGAGTGTATAATAAGACATTTTCGTAGAATTCCACTTTTACTAAGGTCTTCTATCACGTTTGGTGATATGTCAAAAAGAATTGTTTCGGCGTTTAGGCCACGTTTGACGATATGTCCAAATAGTTGTTTCGGCATTTTGGGCACGTTTGGTGATACGTTCAAGGAGTTGTTTCGGGGTTCTGGTCACTTTTGGTATACCCGCTCGGCATATTAAAGACAATTGAGAACTAGGCTTCGACGCCACAATCACAACCCATACGACTCGGCATTTCAACCAGATTCGGCGTTTTACCCAGATCCAGCGATTTGTCTACCGATCTGTTTCGGCGTTTTGTTCATTTGGCATTCTGTCCATTCCGCGATTTGTTCTGCACCACTTGCACAAAGTCTGTGTATTATAAAATTACGATGTCTTATCAGAACTTACATGACTACCTTAAGTAAGAGTAACGGCAGGCAAATATTGAACATGAAGGAAAAAGTTTTTGAACTATCACTATTGCAATTATGCTGCTAGCTTTTGTAGAAGCAGCTCTGATATCAAAAGAAGTTATAAGAAGCGGCAATTATTTTCGGTTGAAATGTATTCTGCCACATCAGTGTCCAATAAAACTGGAAATATTGGAAAACTACGCTTCCATTAAGCACATAACAGAGGTTTTAACCTACACAAAAAAAGTAAAATAATTGTGTATTTAAGCTAGAATGTCCAGTTCGCATGTCCAACAATAGTCTTTACACTAAATATGACGTCCGATCATAGCGTTAAGAAGAAAACAACTTTTTAGCCGCTGCCGTAACTAAAACCATATGAATAGTTTAATATTGCTTCTGCGTTTCCTCAACACAGGTTATAAGTAGTAGTAGATGCATTTAGAGTTTAAGCAAGCACACGGTGGTTTTATATAAACTTTGACACGAGTATATGCGCACAATCGCATGCTCTCATACATATACGCACAGACCCACGTATTTATACACACGCGTACACATGCGCGTACATATATTATGAAATTTTAAAAATGGATTGCTTATTTTATAGAAAAAGCATAGTACCTTACCTAATTATAAATATTGAGGATTTTCTTTAAAGAGGTGTCTCGTGGTGCTGAAAGATACAGCGTCCATAAAAAAATTTTATAGACTGTAATGCACTTGATCTTTTGTTAACAGTAAGATTAGGTTGAAAAAATTGTACCATACTGTTAAAAATCTTGTAATAAAAACGTAATTTGGTAGTTTATGCATAGGAAAGTCTCGAAATCAGGATTGTTGTTATCCATATTGGGAAAAATAGCTATTTTGAAAGGCACATAGGAAAGAGCTTACATTACGTTGAACTCGGCTCAAAACGTATTTTTATAAAATAATAGTTTCCAAATTCATTTATTAGTATTCCTTTAGGGTTATGCTTTAAGTGGACTCAGTTTAGTTACGTTGAAGGTAAATTAATATTTTTTCTAACTTATCCAAAAGAGCATCATCGTCCAATATATTTTTGCAGGATTCGGGCATAGTTAATTTAAAATTTCATATTCCCTACTGTACCCACGTGCATGTGCGAAATTGTGAAGCGTTTCCGATTTTCCTCTAAATTAAAATAATTGCTTATTCAACAATCTGCATGTTTTATTAGTACATGCGATTATCATTTAAATATAGCAAATTTACTCTTTCAATATAATATTAAATCTGATATATTTCTTAAAGGTTATAAAACGATTAAAAACGTGGTTTTCGATTGTTAAAGAATTCGTTTTGAAAATATTAAAATCATTTGTTTTATCAGGTGGGTTTCTCATTACCAGTTGTTGTTAGCTTTAAGTTTCTAATGTGGCTTACTCAATAGGATTCGTTGTCGAGCTTTTATTTTAGATCCATGTGATGCTTGTAACGGTCCGAATTAAAAGATATTTCTATGTAAATTCACTGATAGATTTATAACATGGGATTGTGAAATTACTTTGTACGATGCAGTCACTTTGAGAGATGGAATTTTTCCAATAAGGAAATTTTTTACGGCGATTGGTGCTAAATTTCCTTCAACTAATTCAACGTATCACTACGTATTATGTATAGATATATCTCCTAAGTCAGATAATAGTTTGCCACTAGCTACTGGTCAATGAAAGTAAAGAGTTACTCTCTTTACCATTGCCGTTCTTCTGAATTTGATTCACTCGATTTTCCAGGAAAAGATTTTGGTATGCTGTGTCATGTGATCCTGCAGAGGTCGACGATAACTAATTGTGGGGTCTCAACGGAACTAATCGCACAAATGTAGGTATCGCGGTGTTGAAATTAAACTTATTTTCCTCAAACTGGCGGAAGATGCTAATGAAGACAGATTTTCTTGTTTGGAGTATCAATTATAAAATATAGTTTTCCAACTAAATGTCTGATTAAGAATACTCTATGTAAAGTGTGACCTTTGGCAATGTTTTTATTCATCCACGTGGAAAATTGCAATTTGACTCGTAGCGCGTTTTTCTCTTTACTACCGACTGTAATTTACCGTAACTAGTTTTTTTTACTTGTTTGCCCAGCATTACATACGGACAATGCCTAAGTTCGTGAGCTTATGACTTGTTTTTGTATCAAAGATTTAATATTTGATAACTACAGGACTGAAACAATCCACTGTAAATATATTTCTTTAATTATATATATATATATATATATATATATATATATATATATAAGATGAAATAATAACTTAGACTTTTTAAGTAAAGCCCAAATGATCATTTCAAATCGAGCTAGTAATTGAAAGAAGGAAAATATAAGGCCTTGGACAGGATTTGAACCTGCATCTCAGTTTTGCCGGAACTGTGCGTTATCCAATTACGCTACCGAGGCCGATGGCTATAATTGGAAAATTTACAAATCTAAATCGTGTACAAGTACCATATATAAACCTAACTTTCAATTACGTTTAGCATTTTTGTCAATCAATCTGAAATTGTCAAGTTTCTGACTTATGTCAGATATAGACAGGAAGCACCGCTCAAAATCACGGCTATAAGCCAAGTATTAATATATAAATATTATAATTAGTTTTTACACAAGGTAAGTTGATAAATACTTACGTATTGAAATTAATAAGATGGAAATAATAACTTAGACTTTTTAAGTAAAGCCCAAATGATCATTTCAAATCGAACTAGTAATTGAAAGAAGGAAAATATAAGGCCTTGGACAGGATTTGAACCTGCATCTCAGTTTTGCCGGAACTGTGCGTTATCAATTACGCTACCGAGGCCGATGGCTATAATTGGAAAATTTACAAATCTAAATCGTGTACAAGTACCATATATACACCTAACTTTCAATTACGTTTAGCATTTTGTCAATCAATCTGAAATTGTCAAGTTTCTGACTTATGTCAGATATAGACAGGAAGCACCGCTCAAAATCACGGCTATAAGCCAAGTATTAATATATAAATATTATAATTAGTTTTTACACAAGGTAAGTTGATAAATACTTACGTATTGAAATTAATAAGATGAAATAATAACTTAGACTTTTAAGTAAAGCCCAAATGATCATTTCAAATCGAGCTAGTAATTGAAAGAAGGAAAATATAAGGCCTTGGACAGGATTTGAACCTGCATCTCAGTTTTGCCGCAACTGTGCGTTATCCAATTACGCTACCGAGGCCGATGGCTATAATTGGAAAATTTACAAATCTAAATCGTGTACAAGTACCATATATAAACCTAACTTTCAATTACGTTTAGCATTTTGTCAATCAATCTGAAATTGTCAAGTTTCTGACTTATGTTAGATATAGACAGGAAGCACCCTCAAAATATATATGGTACTTGTACACGATTTAGATTTGTAAATTTATCCAATTATAGCCATCGGCCTCGTAGCGTAATTGATAACGCACAGTTCCGCATAATACTTAGATGCAGGTTCAATATCCTGTCCTATAGGCCTTATATTTTGAGCCTTCTTTCAATCTGACTAGCTCGATTTGAAATGATCAATTTGAGGCTTTGACTTGAAAAATGTCTAAGTTATTATTTGCATCTTATTAAGTTTCAATACGTAAGTATTGTATCAACTTGACCTTGTGTAAAACTAATTGTAAATTTATCCATATTAATACTGGCTTCAGTAGCGTATTTGACGGTCAGCTTCCTGTCAATAATCTGACATAAGTCAGAAATCTTGACTATATTTCAGATTGATTGACAAAATGCTAAACGTAATTGAAAGTTAGGTTATATATGGTACTTGTACACGATTTAGATTTGTAAATTTTCCAATTATAGCCATCGGCCTCGGTAGCGTAATTGGATAACGCACAGTTCCGGCAAAACTGAGATGCAGGTTCAAATCCTGTCCAAGGCCTTATATTTTCCTTCTTTCAATTACTAGCTCGATTTGAAATGATCATTTGGGCTTTACTAAAAGTCTAAGTTATTATTTCATCTTATTAATTTCAATACGTAAGTATTTATCAACTTACCTTGTGTAAAAACTAATTATAATATTATATATTAATACTTGGCTTATAGCCGTGATTTTGAGCGGTGCTTCCTGTCTATATCTGACATAAGTCAGAAACTTGACAATTTCAGATTGATTGACAAATGCTAAACGTAATTGAAAGTTAACGCAAGTTCGCATATAGACTTGAACGATAGCAGGTTCAAATCCTGTCCAAGGCCTTATATTTTCCTTCTTTCAATTATAGCTCGATTTGAATGATCATTTGGCTTTATAAAGTCTGTTATTATTTCATCTTATTAATTTCAATACGTAGTATTTATCAACACCTTGTGTAAAAACTAATTATAATATTTATATATTAATCGGCTTATAGCCGTGATTTTGAGCGGTGCTTCCTGTCTATATCTGACATAAGTCAGAAACTTGACAATTTCAGATTGATTGACAAAATGCTAAACGTAATTGAAAGTTAGGTTTATATATGGTACTTGTACACGATTTAGATTTGTAAATTTTCCAATTATAGCCATCGGCCTCGGTAGCGTAATTGGATAACGCACAGTTCCGGCAAAACTGAGATGCAGGTTCAAATCCTGTCCAAGGCCTTATATTTTCCTTCTTTCAATTACTAGCTCGATTTGAAATGATCATTTGGGCTTTACTTAAAAGTCTAAGTTATTATTTCATCTTATTAATTTCAATACGTAAGTATTTATCAACTTACCTTGTGTAAAAAACTAATTATAATATATATATATATATATATATATATATGTAATAAGATGAAATAATAACTTAGACTTTTAAGCAAAGCCCAAATGATCATTTCAAATCGAGCTAGTACTTGAATGAAGGAAAATATAATGTCTTGGACAGGATTTGAACCTGCATCTCAGTTTTGCCGGAACTGTGCGTTTTACCAATTACGCCACCGAGACCGATGACTATAATTGGGAAATTACAAATCTAAATCGTGTACAGAACCATATATAAACCTAACTTTCAATCAAGTTTAGCATTCTTGTCAATCATATCTGACATTGTCAAGTTTGTGACGTATGTCAGAAATAGACAGGAATCAATGCTCAAAATTACGGCTATAAGCCAAGTATTAATATATAAATATTATAGGTAGTTTTTTTACACAAGGTAGGTTGGTAAATACTAACGTATTGCAATTAATAAGATGAAATAATAACTTAGACTTTTAAACAAAGCCCAAATAATCATTTCAAATCGAGCTAGTACTTGAGAGAAGAAAAATATAATGTCTTGGACAGGATTTGAACCTGCATCTCAGTTTTGGCGGAACTGTGCGTTTTACCAATTACGCCACCGAGACCGATGACAATAATTGGGAAATTTACAAATCCAAATTGTGTACAGAACCATATATAAACCTAACTTTCAATTACGTTTAGCGTTCTTGTCACTCATATCTGACATTATCAAGTTTCTGACTTATGTCAGAAATAGACAGGAAGCAACGCTCAAAATTACGGCTATAAGCCAAGTATTAATATATAAATATTATAGGTAGTTTTTTACACAAGGTAGGTTGATAAATACTAACGTATTGCAATTAATAAGATGAAATAATAACTTAGACTTTTAAACAAAGCCCAAATGATCATTTCAAATCGAGCTAGTAGTTGAAAGAAAGAAAATATAAGGTCTTGGACAGGATTTGAACCTGCATCCTGTCCAAGACCTTAATTTTCTTTCCGGTAACTCGATTACTCGGCAGAACGCAAAATCTACAGATAATCACTGAGTACCCGATAATGAACAATAAAACGAGCGATACAGAAATTTTTATTAAGACGAAACGGTGTATGCACACAAAAATTCGGGACCAAACGTTAAGTAAAAATAGAGGCTTCCAAATAACGTCCAGCCAAACGATTAGTAAAAAAACCTGTTTCAGAAATCTAGTCAAACGTTAAGAAAAAGGGGCGGTTTCAAAAATCAAGGCCTCACGTTGAGCGCCAAATTTTATGCTCGGTAATCCGTACAAACAAGAGAAAATAATGTACAATAAGCAAGGAAACAGTAGTCCCTCACCGAGTACCGCAACAAAAATAAGGGGAATCGAAGGAATTAATACCGTACTAGCTAAAACTTTGTATAGTGGAGTGGGTCACACAGAAAGAAAAAGGAAACCTCAAGAAAGATAATTTAATTACAGACCTTTAAGAATTCAACATATTATAAAAGGAAAACCAACTCATATAGAAGAGATCATTTATTCAAAATATCTCGTAAGATTTACATAGTGCAAAAACCTTCTCAGAAGCACTACTTTGATTAACTTAACCTAATTTCCCACCTCAATCCTAGTGTTAATATGGAAAAAATTAAACAAATATGTTTACAATGAACTGTTTTAAGTTCTGTAATTACCCAATACTAAATCTTTGATATAAAATAGTTATCAACTCACGGAATTATGCGTTGTCCACAAATAGTTCTGCAAAAATAATTACAACAAGAAACAAGTAACGGTAAATTACAATCAGTAGCAAAAAATTAAACTCGCTACGATTCGAAATGCATTTTATCTCGTGGCTGATAAAAATATAAGCAAACGTCACACTTTACATAGTGTATTCTAAATCTAGTAGTTAGTTAGAAAAGTATATTTCATACCCCCACCTGTGTGATGAGCAACCGGAAAATCTTAACAAAAATATAGGAATTCTTACAACTCGGCCGGACGTTCTGTTGCGGCCCCACATCCGGTTATAATCGATATCTGCGGGATCACATGGTACAACATACCAAAATCTTTTTCTAGAAAATGAAGTGAATCAAATTCTGAAGAAGTAACGGTGAACGGAGTAACTATTCACATTCCTTGACCAGTAATTAGTAGCAAATCAATGTCTTACCTAGGATATATGTCTATACATATTATGTTGTGATGGGTAGAATTAGTTATATGTAATTTAGCACCAATCACCGTAAATAGTTTCGTCACTGAAAAAATTCCATCTTTCAAACAGCTTCATACAATCTAATTAAATTGTTGCATGTTATAAATCTATCAGTGAATTTCCATAGGAATGTCTCTTAGTTCAGACTGTTACAAGCATTAGATGAATCTAAAATAAATGTTCGACGAATCCCATTGAATAAGCCGCATTAGAAACCTAAACTCAACAACAAATGGTAACAAGAAATCCATTTGATAAAATACGTAGCTGAACGGTTGTAATATTTCCGAAACTGATGCCTTAATAATGGATAACGACGTTTTTAAACGTATTATAATTTTTAAAGAAAAGACAAGATTTAATATTATATTGAAAGAGTAAATTCACTATATTTAAATGATAATTGCATGTACTAATAAAACTTGCAGGGTGTTGAACAGGCAATTATTTCAATTTACAGGGAAGTCGGAAACTTCGTACATGACTATGGACACAGTAGGAAATATGAAATTTTAAATTAATTATGCGCCAAATTATTTAATCACAGGGACGGAACATAACATTTTGATGCCGGTTGTTTCATAATTGTCGCAAATGTCACACATGATGCAAATATTGACGCTAAAGAAACAGCGAAACCCGTAGTTTAAGCATATTTGATTTCTATTTCCTTAAGATGCTTCGACCAACTCTTTAGATTATTTTCGTATAGCTCATTTACTTCGGTGGTAGTTGGAGCTTTGACATAAGATTATTGGTTGCTGTTTTACCATCATCAAACCTAGTAGTCGCTGCCATATCCCCTTTCTTGATTTCTTGTTCTGAACTTAACTTCTTTCAGCTTGAGCCACTCCATAGAAGAAACTTAAAATTAATTAGGATTAGGGTGACGTCAAATTTAAATTAATTGAGACACGTATTTCCCACCGCGATACTTCTACTGCTCTTCAGGAGCATAGACCACTCCTCCACTCGAGTAAGACTACACATTTACTTTATTGTTTATAATCGAGGTCGACGGTAGTTTCTTAGGATATTTCTCCGAATCTCAGCAAAGTATGTGTCAGATTTACTGAACCAAAACTGTTTATAACTGAGTTTCTAATATATTTGATTTAAGAAGAAATGGAGTGTAGGTACTGTACAAAAGAAAAACAAAATTTTCTTCTGGAAAACTGCCACTTCTACTTTCGTAGATGAAATAAGATTTCGTATAATAGAACCTTTTTTTTTGTGTTCGCTAACATAAATAAGATTAGTATGTTTCCCTGCTGTATTTGTGATGTTCATATGTTTATTTTACTTAATCAGAAAGAGACCGCAATTGAAATTCTAAAACCCATCTTTGAAAAGTAACCACTAAAAATAGATGTTACAATATAATAAAATATAATTGAAAGTTAAATATTTTAGCTACATATACGTTCACAACGTGATCACTTTTTAGAAGTATTTTTTTTTTTGTTTTTAAATACTGACGATCGATTTCAAGGAACTCAACAATTTGTGCGACCTATATAATACGTATTATTTTAGTTATAAAGAAAAATCGTAACTAATGATAAGTGAATTGATTGGGTTTAAGAAAATACTGTTTTAGTTTACAAGAAACACCAAGAAACACCTTAGTATCAAATTTATATGAATGTTACTTCCCCACACCTCATGGTGAACCATTTCTTTACAAGGTATTTGTTTGCGAGCATTAAGTATTTTATTCACATAGCTACAAGCACATATTTAAAGCTATGCATTTAGTACCAGAATGCTAATTTTATTGTATGATTAACCTACATAAACAATATATTTATCTGGGTTATTGAAATTCTGCAGAATATTTTTAGTATTTTCAACATTTTAAATCAATTATAACAGAGTTGTAGCCCGAGTGAAAGTAGAATGTGTTAAACAAGCAGAATTCAATTATCGTAGAGCATACTTTTTCCTTCGGCATAATAAGTTTCACCGATCAATATCGTGGGCGCACTGAAGAAATTAGTGGATAGTCAACAAACTATTGAATGTTGATCTCTACCCAACTTAAAATATCCTTACGGAAATAACTTAAGAAGTATATAAATACAGAAAGGCATGGATTACTGGCAGTGCATTTAGGTTAAAAATTAACATGTATAGCTTTGTACTAAAATTAATGTTATGGAAAAAGACCAGTCCAGTTGCTCTTACTAGCTTTGTACTATCATGTATGCAATGCCGTTACATGAATTAATCTGTTTTATAGATATACAAAACAGCAAAGCTGTAACAAATTCTCCGATCCGTGGGATTACAAATTATTACACCAGTTATGCAGTGATATAGATAGAGAGTAAATAATTTAATAAAGTGACTTTACTCGAATGATGTATGGACAACTCTGTTATATGAAACGATAGTCCCAATAAATTATGTAGAAAAGAAGAATTTTAAACTGCTTCGCGGTTTCCTTTCTTTGACAGACTGAGCAAAATACTTTAAACTTTTTTTGTACTACCTTAAAAGTAAAACACGACTAACTGATCTGTCTTTAGATTATTTCTTAATTGATAGTGTCGAAAAAAATTCCTCGAATTACTTTTTGCTGGAATGCCTTCACAAGATTGGCTCTCATTATTTTTGTGCATTTAAAGAAAGAATTCGAGTTACCAGATCTATATATTTGCAGATATCACCAACAGCATTCAAAAATATGATTTTAATTTATTTTGAAAAACAGCTAGATAATTATCTGATGATAATCAAAACTTAAAGAAAAAAGTCGATGTTTTATTTAACTCGACGATTGCCTAATTGGCACACCTCAAACAGCATTTAGATAAACAGTGCGTTAAGCATTGACTATAGCACCAATAGCTGTCAAATAGTACACACTTACTGAGTCATATCGTCAAGAGCAGAATGAGCGTCACGCTGTGAATTTTGATTGGCCGAGGAGGTTGCAGGCCCCGTAACAATTCAAGGCCAATTACAGTGGTGTGAGAATGGGATCCTATGGAGGAAATAATAATGATAATAAAGAAAAAAGTAATAAATATGGCCGGAATACAAACAAACTACGTTCCAATATTCACCTACCCTGAAAGGCTTTTTCTCTTGTCATAATTGAGGGCCGCTAAACCTTCTGTCTCACCAGTCCTCTCGATATTGTCCCTACACGGAAAACAGGTCTTCTCTGTTTTGGGTTTCCTAAATTTTATAATATAGTATGTTACCCTTTTCTACAATCCCATATAAACACTCATCAATTTTGTCATAATTAAATAAATTGAAAAACAAAATTTCTCTACCAAATATGACTCCATTACTGAGGTAGCTGGATATATTTTTACAATGACTTAATTTTTATTCTAGTTTATAAATAAATGCAAAATAAAATTTATATATATACTTAATCTTATTGACATTAAATAATTGCAATGTAAATACAAATATACTTAAAATACTTAGTTTCTTAACCTCACTCTGGCCATGTATTACTAAAAATTATTTAAAAACACAATTAAATTAAATCCATGAATAATACTATCATTCCAATTTTCCCGTTTCTTATATTAAATGTTGCATGGTAATGTAAGTCCCAATTTCTGGAAACACTTTTAATAACAAACATAGAAAACAGTCAAATACCATCTATTCTTTTTATCATTTTATTGTTCGTTCAAAATACAAAAGTTCCATGCGTTAACTACTACTAAAATTTCACCAATGAACTTGCATTCAAAACTCACATGTGCATAATTATAAAGTTTATACATTAAAGCGTACATATTCTTCATTGTTTTAATTCCTCCACCAAAAAGTAAAGGATGTCCAGAAATTTTCAGTATTTCCAATTTTCGTTCCCATATAACACCGGTCTCTTAACACAAAAACATAAAATCCAAACTATTTGTGGGTTGAACTTTCCATGCCCTAATCCTTTAATCCTTTTAAGAACTTGACCGTCAGGGACATTATATCCACGTCCCCCGCGTGTGTGAACCTACCTTGCATCTGCAAATGTATTTCAGTTCCATGTGCAGTAAATCCAATCACATAGTAAACTTGAAATTGCGTTTCGTTTCAACTTCAAACTTCCTGCCCCTTACTACTTGCTCATCTTATTACATTTCTAATTTCCTGCTCGCAAATAATTTAAATCATTTCTTTTCCGTCGGGTGGAATTCATGTCATTTATCCCATTACATAAATCTTATTAATTGCGGTCAGCATCCGATAATGTATTGCAGCAACTTTTTATCTGTCAGTCGGTCACGTACTATTGCAGTTAACTTTGCACGTCTTGTCATGTCTCCAATATATTTTTTATTTTATCGGTTTCTGCTTCTATCGCACGCATTAGTTTGTTTTGTTAATGTATGCCCCGTGGTGTTGTTTATTGCATGGCACTCTGCATTTATACCTATTTAACATTTTTTAATTACATATTTAATACATTGCAGATTTAAGGAATCCTTTATTTCAGCAGTTTTCTTGCAGGGACGTTTATTCTGTTAAATGACTAATGCGTTATCTTAGTATTGTGTTAAATTGCACCAACTTATTTTCAGAAAATCCTTTTTTATTGCTTTAATTATGCTAAGTGTCTTAATAGAAATTATATTTTCTAAAAACAAAAGAATTAAAATATCATGCTTATCTAAGATCCTGAAACCTATTATACAAGGTGCTACCATACTTTAGTTTGAAAGAAGTAGTTAGGGCAGTAGTAGAGAATAGAGCAGAAGATTTTGTTTGTAAGACAATGCAAACGATCAAGTAAATGGCTCGGTAAAGAAAGTTGTAGGTACATATAATTACAGGACACGGCAGCTTCTAGGTCAGGACGGTAAACAGCAGACCTGTGTCAAATCAACCTTGATGCTTTGGTTAAGAGAGAGAAAAAATAACAGCAAGGGTTATACAACGACTTTTCGCTGTACTGTTAAAGTTTTACGAATTAGATGTATTGTTTAAGGATTACAGCTATCACTTTAAGTACGCTAAAAGTCACATGTTGATTTAATTAGGATGTTCTAATTATGTTGTAAAATATCTAATCGAACTGTCAACACTTTTGTTTAAATGTGAAAATTTGCAACGTAATATATTCCAGCCATTGGATGTTTGTATGGAGAAACAACGATTGTTTCAAAAAGATTTATTGTTTTTGTAAAAACCGTAGTTAGCATTAGCAGGCTTTGGAAAAACCACGTAATTGATAATTTTTCAAAGCACATGCTGTCAGCTTTTGATGAGAGTATGTCTGCTTCACTTTTTCTAATTTCAATTTAATCGGGTTTAAGTACTTTATTACTACTTTGTTGTTCACGAAATGTATATTTTGTTGAACAAACAGCAATTGAAGAAGTACTTTACGTCGAAAATTGTAAAATATTCAATTACTTAATATCTCGGAACTTCTATGCCAAATGCGCCCTACACGGATAAAAAGCACAGTATATGCTTTACTACTATATTATTGAAAAATATGAATCATACCCTTCAAATAACAACCGATATATACGCCGAAAACGATACACAGATCGCACGTAGAAATATCACAATTTCAAAAATATTTTAACCCGTCACCTCTTGCAAAGTCCAAATATTGATGAACCATACGAAACGAATGCATCGATGTGTGTACACTCCAAATCATTCTATTTTGCTTCTAAACTGAAAACCGCAGCGATTCTTTTAGGGAAACGGGTGGGTGCAATATGAAATATAGGGATCAATATCCCTTATACACACTGTTTGTGCCCATTACTTTAAATTCAGAATATCAAAGCTGAACTTTCCAACCTGACAAAAGTACATATTCTACTTTTTCTACAAATTTTCATATTATCTATGAAATTTAAATCAAACGTAATTTACTATTAGTTGAAGATGAAAAAAGCGTAGTTATTTTATTGTTTTTAAACGGCAGCTAGAAAACACTGTTGGGCTTATGACACCATTGTAACATACTTCAATTTACATTTCTTTATTGGACTCAATTCAAGATCAGTTATTCATAAATATATACAGAGACATCCTAATCTATTGAGATGTCGCTAAAAAGATCACCACTGACAATTGCAAATAACAATTATCGCGCTAAAATCTTGCTTAAAGAGATAAGTACAATACATTTAGTACTTTGTACTAAACTAATGCACTATTAATTTATTTACACAAACAATAATCGACTAACTGTTATATCGTAAGTTACGTTGGCATTAGGAGTGTTTATTTTAATACTCCATCAAACAATTTATTCATCACCTGCGGATTAAGATACACACTAACTACCGGTCGGGTCGTACGATTTATATATCGGACAAAATGTTTTTATATTATTCTAGAAGTCTGCAGGATGTTCTCACATTTACACATTGTATCTAAACCTAGAAGCCGTCAGTCATAAGGCTGTTTGCTTAATAAGTTTTCTTACTTTCATGTTTAGACGTTCCGTTGACAGTGTGACAATACCCAGAAAAGCTATCCCTAATCATCCCCTTTGGAATAAAATAATTTCATCAACATATTGCACTTCCACAAGACACTGCACAAGTAGAAAGGCTTTTAATTTTTCTTTGAAGTTATTTATATGTATTTACCTCACAAACACTTGTCTTTCAAAAGAGTTCCCAAACATCAATAAGCATAAAAAGCTTTTTCGAGAGTTCTGAACCCTAGTACATTAAAGACTTTTTGATAAATTAGTACTGAGCTAGGGCGCCATATTTTACGAGAGTAGAGTGATATCATGGGCGAAATATTTTCCGTACAATTAACAATATATAGAAGTATTTTATAGCGGCGTATAAGTTTTAAACAAATAGATTTAAGCTTGAGAACTTTAATGTTTTTTCTATCACTTTGAAGTACTTTTCCGAGGTACGGCGCATCGTCGTAGTACCAATTGATTTGAAAATGGTATAATTCAAGTATCTAGATTTCTTTAAAAATGCCTCAGTATGTTGAGAACTACACAGAAAATATTTTAAATGAACAAGGACTATAAGTAAATTAGTGGAGTGAAAACTTATTGTTGAGCGTGCACGGGGCTGAAATAAGGAAGAAATATAAGATTTCAGCTAGCTAAGGTATCACCCTACGTTCTCAAAATGCGATGCACGTCGACAGTATTAATCTATTTAAAAATCGTACAATGCTAGATCCATATCCAGGACTATATGGAAAACATGTTAAATGAACGAGTGCTATTCGATTTCGGGCTACCACGCTATGGTCTTAAAATGTGACGCAACCGGGCAGTGTGAATTTATTTAGAAACTGTACAACGTTGCTAGAGCTCAGAAATCTTTAGAAAATGATTCGGTGTGTTGAAAGCTATACAGAAATAATTTTAAATGAACAAGAACTATAAGTAAATTAGTAAAAGAAACTTACTCCTGAGCGTGTCACAGAGCTGAAATAAAGGAAGAAGTATAAGATTTCGGCTAGCTACATATCACCCTACGCTCTCAGAATGCAATACGCTTCGACAACATTAATCTATTTAAGGATCGTGCAATACTAGATCTATATTTAGAACTATACGGAAATTATTTTAGATAAACGACTACCATTAGATTTCGGGCTAGGGTTCAATCTACGCTCTTAAAATGTGATGCGACCGGGGAGTGTTAATTTATTTAGAAATCGTACGATGTTGCTAAAGCGCCAAACTATTTAAAAAACGATTCTGTATGTTGAAAGCTATACGAAAAATGTTTGAAATGAACAAAAATTATAAGTAAATTAGTGAAATAGAAACTTACTGATGAGGGTGTATGGCGCGTAAATAATGGAAGAAGTATTTTTGGCTAGCTAGGGCACCACCCTCCCTCAGAATGCGATGCGCTTCTACGGTTTTAATTTATTTAAAAATCAAACAATGCTAGATCTATATCTAAAACTATACGGAGAATATTTTAGACGAAGGGGTATTATTAGGTTTCCGGCTAGGGTTCACTCTACGTGCTTGAAATGTTACGGGACCGGACAGTGTTAATTTATTTAGTAATCGTACAATATTACTGGAATTCAGGCTTTTTTAGAAAATTATTCAATATGTGTAAAACTACACGGAAATTTTTTTTATTAACAAGAACTACGAGGGGTGCTCGATACTTACCGAGAACTGACAACACTAGTGTTGCTGGGTGCGTCTAAAGTTTCTAATCTAAAATTTTACATTTTTGACAGTATACATACTTATAACATATTGCCATATGTACACTATTTGTTTTGTTTTGATTGAGTTGAAAATTTCATCTCCGCCAAAAAATGGAAGTAACTCGTAAACATTTTCGTGCGAACTGGTTAATTTTGGGCAAAAAATTCAAGAGACATTTTTTGGTTAGAGCGAAATAAGCTATTGGAAATAAATTTTTAAATGGCAAACAAATAATAAGACAAAAGTTACATTGGAAATAAATTTTAGTGGTTGCGTTTTCAACCCCTTACAATCCATGGGGTAAACCTAATAAATTACTAAGTAAGTGTATTTTTGATAGTAAAAAATGTCACCTTAATTTCAATTTTGTAAGTTTTTTAGTGTTTGTAAAAAAAATGAAAAACAAATTCTATGTACCGCCTTTAAGGGGCTGTATCTTAACAAGGGATACTCTAATGAAGTTGCTTTATATGAGACATCCTATCTCTTTTACGATGAGGAATCACCCCCTGAAATGTTTTACACTTATTTTGTTACACCTGGTATATATGATATGAAAACTCATTTTTATAATTTATACATTTCATTCTGTTTATTATTTATATATACTATTTATTTGTATCTTCGAAAAAAAAACACAAAAAAGAATGTTGTTACCATTTAATGTGAAGTATGCAGTTGCATTTTATTTTTGAGCTACTGTTTAATGTCAGGCTTGATAGAAGAGGGTTGAATACGCATGTCAGGTTCAGCATACAGTCTATTGCGGTATTTCGTTTTTGTAGCTGCATATGTCGAGAATCCTGTTTTACACAAGTATGTTGTTGGGAATAGAAGAAGAACAATCAGAGCTTGTGTGGCAAGTTGCGGATGTTCATCACGAACTTTGCACCAAAAATTATCAAGTGACATTGTTTTAAAAACTGATTCCATGCTTGAATCTGATGAAACGATTCATAAATTTGACATTTGACATATTTTCTGGTTTCCGCAAATTCGATTCAAAAGGATTCTGAACCCATGAATTCATTTTCAGTTTTGTATTTTGTTCTTGCGGAAAATACTTTTCTAAAGATGAGTGCGTATCACAAGACATTGGATCACTTCTTTAAATATTTGATTTGGGAAGTGATCCAATGTCTCACCGACAAACTCATTCAGTGTTAGAAAGATTTCAAGCTCTCTCTTGCCAACACAAATAATCCAAAATTCTAATTTTTTTTTTGAAAGCAGTTATTTTGTTATTCGTATTGAAGACTATTATCTGCTTTCCTTGTAGTGATAGATTCAGTACATTGATTTTACCAAATATATCGGCCAAAAAAGCTAACCTGGACAACCAGGTCTCATCACTCAAACAGTCTTTTAATTTATAACAAATATTTGTCATAAAAGCTCTTAGTTCCATTCTTAATTCGAATAACCTCGTTAAGGTCTTACCCCAAGATAGCCATCTTACTTCAGTGTGAAGTAGTAAAGTCTTATGCCTGCTTTCATAATCTTCACACAGTAATGAAAACAACCGGGACTGAAGAGGGCGTGATTTGAGGTAATTTATTATTTTTACTGCTTCATCAAGAACCATTTTTAATTTGGTGGCATTTTTTCACGGCAAGTGCTTGCCTATGTAAGATACAATGGCTGAACTACATTTTTGTGCTTTACTTTTTATTACTGATACCGCTCCAGCTGCTTTACCAATCATTGCCTTAGCCCCATTAGCACAAATATCGATACAATTGTTCCAATTGAGATTATATGTTTCAAAAAAAGTGTCAATCGCCTTAAAAATATCTTCTCAGGTGGTGTTGGTCGGCAGTGATGCGCACGTAAGCAAGTCTTCTTCGATTGAATGTATATATGGATATCTTACAATAATCAGCAAGATGGCCATTCTGTCAACATCAGTCGACTCATCCATTTGTAGAACGAATTTGTTATGTTTAAGGCGACCAACTAGCTCTTTTTTATGTAGCTTGTGAGGTCGTTAATTCGATGCGAAACAGTGTCGTTCGAAAGCGGCACTGTAGAAAGACGCTTTGCAGATTTTTCATCCAGCATACACTGTGTTATGTCTACCAGACATGGTTTTATTAATTTCTCAGCAATGTAATAGCTCACCGAATAGGATGCCTCCGTGGTTTTTCATTCACAGTCTGGGTCGCATATGTCATAACGTCTTGACTTCTTAATAATTGTTCTTTCTTACGTATATAAAATTCTTTATTCTTGTCTTTGCAATCAGCGTGTATAGTTTCTAAATTATGGATCATCTTAACAGGTACCATAGAACTATTTGGAAGTAGTTTGCTACATAATATGCAGAGAGGCGAGCTGTTAGAATTAACAAATCCGAGATTGATGTAAAATTCGTCATATCTTCTTTTTTTTCTTTAGTGAGTCCTTAGATTTAGATATCTTACTGCTTGAAATCGCCATATTACCTTGAATCTTATCTTCTTGATCGTAACTCTTTGAGGTTGATGCAGCATTTTCCGGGCAAACAATTTTCGAACTTTCTAAACTAGATTTTGTTTAAACACTTTCAAGGCACCGCTTCATTCTATCTTTTAAAATCAACAGAATAATATCACCACAAAATATGTTACAACCGTTACAAATTACTGTTTTACAAATTAAATTAACCGTGACCCGAGAGCGGAGCGTGGATTCAGCATGCTCAATTTGACTGTGCACTGCAGTAACACATCACAAGGGTGGAACTGCATTGTATGTACAATGTTTTGCGCAGCACTGGCTGATGTAGGCGCGAGGCGGTGATGGAGGGGGGCACGTAGTGGAATGTTCCAGGTGTTGGTGAGTCAGCGCGCGCGCGCGCACACACACACACACACACACACACAGAGAGAAAGTGTGTGTGTGTGTGTGAGAGAGAGAGAGAGAGAGAGAGAGAGAGAGAGAGAGAGAGAGAGAGAGAGAGAGAGAGAGAGAGAGAGAAACAGAGTCAGAGCGCTAACATGCCACTTGAGATAAAGTAGTGTCAAGTATCGAATCAACACATACCTAATCGTTAAAACTAAAATCATTTGTTTATAGTTTGTTTTCGATCGTAGCATTATTGTATATTTATTATGCTGCTTGCCGCCTAATTTTCTGCTATTACGTACTGACAAAATAATAAATTCTATAAGATTATCTTTATGTTAGTATTATTTTGGCGGAGCACCTCGTCGAATTTCGCGGAACCCTAGGGTTCCGCGGAGCACACTTTGAGTAACGCAGCTTTAGAAAATGGCATAGTATGTTGAAAACTTTTCGGAAAATATTTTACATAACCGAGAACAACAAAATTTCAGCAAGCGTAGTCTATTATCTTAATTGTGTAAAACAATATTAATCTATTTAGAAATCGTACAATATTACTAGTACTCAGAACTCAAGAAATGCACTTTTTATGCTTATAACTATTTGACAACTCGTTTGTGAAAGCAAGAACTCTGAAATTTTGATAGGTAGTCTCTCAACTTAGTACTCTGTCACTGCACCATCATTAATCTTCTAAATTACAATTATTTTTTGCTTTAATGTGGTGGAACTAATTTTGTAGAATTATATATTTTACAAAATATGGCATTGTATGGTTTCGGAATTCGTGTAGTAAAAAGGACTTGCAGCTATCGAAATTAGCAAATCACTTTTTTCAGAGAGATTTTTTGCGTTAACAAGCTGAACTTTCTATTTCACATAGCAATAACTCTCAAACTATTTAGAAGAAACCATAATCCTCAATAATTTATATAGTTTTCCAAACAATGGACTGCCAATTTCACGCATACTGATTAAGTTCCAGCTGTTGCGAGGCTATATTTCTGTAACACCGTGGGTTCCTATCCACAGAAAGTAATTTTATGGATAAAAATCTAAAACAACATAAAAGCTCCATGAGCAGCAACTTTAGTCAAGTAAAACATTTGAATGATGTATAGCAACAAATTATTTAGTATATCAATGTGGGTATTCAATGAACAAATTAAATATGATCCTTCAGTTGTGCCGTCATTTAAACCAACGCTACAGTTACTATTATTAGCCCACACAAAACCCCTACAGAATCGTTTCTGAATTTTTGTTTCACAAACGTTTGTATAGATTTTCAATCCATGAGTAGTGTGTTGACAACATAATGGAGTGACTTTATCAAAGTATGCACCACATGTTCAAAGAATTAATGTAGAAGTCTAGGTTTTCTAAAGACCTGGTATCATCTTTCAAATTTAATGCGAAGCAATTTTTTCTGTCAACCTATTCAGAAATTTTTCTGTATTCGCATAAAGTAAGGACACGTTTGTTTGATACATCTTTTTGGGTCTTAACAACATAAATTGCAATACTTTTAAGTATTTTATTAAACATGAAACCCTAGCTATTACAAACTTTTTCATTTTTCGTGCAAACTACTAATTGTTGCGTTGTTTTCTTGGTACAGTTGCTATTCAAATTCATACAATTTAAGATGCCTCAAATAAAGAGAAGAGCATGCAATTAAACTTTAAACTGAGTTGCATCACCATGATTACTGTAGCGTGATTTAATACAAATTCCCAAATATCCACAAAATAAATATTAATAGCGTGCAAAAGATTTTTAACTATCTACACCATATTCAGTAAATAAATGCGGAAAGCCAAACTTCGGGTAGAAAATTTAGACTTACTGAATCCATACCATTTAGTACCATCAATAAAGTTATTATTAATGTGATATAATATTGTAGCAATATGCAACCAACTATACTCCTAACTTCCTGCCCAGTAAGCACGCAGCATGCAAACAAATAGCATGCACGCATAAAACACCGCAATACCCCAATACAAAAACCGCCCCAAGGTACAGTACACACAAATCTCGGTAAAAAAGAGCCTCCAAAAGCTAGAGCGAATCAGTTCTTGTTGTCCTGTTTTTTAGAAAGCTGTCAAACTTCTTGGAGGAAACTTAAGAATAGTGTAAGTCAAAAGTCATCAAGCGCCTCGTGCCCTAAGGGTTTTTATTAGAATCAACTCGTTGTTACCACCAAATCTAACGGGATAAAGTAGACAGTACTTTCAACGCTGCGGACAGGATCCGTCACAACTTGGGCCGATCCTGCCCAAAACCATCATAGCATCAGGACCACCTTCTAGAGCACGTGACGTCAACAAGCACGGCAGGATTGGGAACATTCCGTCATTAGTACATTTCAATTTATAATAACCAACGGAGGACCCCACCAACAGTCAGTGTAACTTACAATCATGGATATCTTTACCTACACGACACCTGATCCCGGTCTACGACATGGCTCTAACTGGTGCTCATTAATTTTCATTTGTAGTATTAAGGACTTTGCAATATAATTACGTAAACAAAAATATTTGTAAATATTTGCTGTGTATGCGTTATGCCTTTAATGTTAATGTATAATAAGTGCATACCAATATTTTAACTTGTAAATAAATATTATTTCTGTTATTACCAAGCGAACCTCGGACAGCCAGAACACCGCAATATCAAATAGAGCATAGACGTGCAGAATCTCTCGTTTTAAATACAAAAAATGTCATTCATTTAATCAAACCAGAACATTTCTTACGTAGTATAAACCAAAAAACAACTTGAACTTTAAAGAATTGTTCAACAATAAGATATATGCTTCTAAACCTTTTAGGTAATTAAACATTTGTATGAATTTGTTTCGTTTTTCATACGTTTAAAAAAATTTTGATAAAATTAGTCCAAAAGAATTAATTATCCGTCATATAAAATAGAATATACAGTAATATCCTTTTAGCGTTCGAAATAGGATATAATTGTCACTGACGAACTTCTATCGGATTCCTTGTGGCCCATATCAGGCAGTTTTGCACGTATATGGAGGCATTTTATTGTAAATTAGCTTTTTCGGTCATCAAATTGCGAATAAAATTTGTACTTTCTTCTGATTTTTGCCGGAAGTGAACCGTATAATCTAGCCATTGTTGGTACTCTGTCGGCTTCAATTCTTACAAAAGCTTAACACAAGATGCTCAGCAAGGCTTCGTGATAGTCTAACTTCTGTCGAATGTCTCTTTGCTGATATTTCTGGTTTTACTTGAATATTCTCTCATGAACCGTCAGTAGGTTCAGCTGCGTGAGCCATACGTCGCCTTCTAGTACTAGTAAGGTTTTTATTCAAAAATTGGTAACCAGATAGTTTATCGTTGACTCCGAGGGTCCCACAATATGTACGCAAAGTAAAAATGTCGGTTCTGAGATCCTCGAGGTCATCTTACTGTGACACTGAATAGTCTTTAGATTCTTACTACTTTGTCAGAATCATTTTAGCTTTTACTTCCGTCTTAAGGAGGGGTAGGTGCTTATGGCGAATTATTCGTACAATAGCGCTCTCGGTCCTCTTTTTCTATGTATTGTACGAGCTTCTGAGATTGAGTGTTATGTTTCTGGGTGGTATTGTTTCGTAACGATGTTTTCGGTATAGTTTTCGTGATGTATTCGGCGACTGCGTCTATTTGCTCCGGCTACTGACGAATGAGTTGCCATTTTCAATTATTCTTTGTAGTAGTTGTTGAATTTTCTCAAGTTTGTGGTTGTCGATGTTTCTAGTTGCTTTTGTGTAAGTGAATCTATGTATAGTCTAAAGATAATCAGTAAATTTCAGAGCTGAAGTCTCTACGACATCTCTTGTGACGTTGTAATGTAAGTTGTTTGCTATTATTTGGCTAAGGTGGTTTGGGATCGGTAGAATCATAGTCCCAGGACATGTGCGTATAGTATTCGTCCATCTCTGTTTTCGGTATTTGAACCCCATGACTGCGTTGAGGTCTCCGGTTATAGTTGCGTTGGTATTGTCAAATAATATGTCGTCAATGTCTTTTGATTGTAAGTGTTTGTTGTTTCTCGGACTGTGGTATCCAAAAACTATCTTCACCAGCATTCGGGTTGCCTGTGTGTATATGGCTATGATGTCAACGAGACTGTGTGGTGCGAAGTCGCTTGTGTACGAGGATGGCCACGTCTTCAGCTGCAGTGTGTCCGGAGTTCGTTAGCGTGTCGTATCTAAATATAGTATAGTTGGCGGTCTTTAACGGAATGTTGCTGTTAAGTTTTGTTTCACCTAAGAGTACAACACGGATACTGAATTCCTTTAAAAAGTGTCGGAGTTCTTGCTTCGGATACTATTGGTGTTCCTAATAAGATTCTGAAGTTGATGCGGTTGGTCATATCTATTTAAGAAAGCGAGGTCTCCTAACACAATTCATATCAGGGAACTGAGTAGTGTCTCCTAATACATATGTTTTTATAATCTTTCACAGTCATTTCACCATTTTGTAAAATCATGTCAACGCTACGGTGGCGGCGTAGATGCTTGGTGTGGCGTTCTGTCTGTTAGCATTGGCGTCGTGGTTAAGGTTGTGGAGAAGCGGCAGGTTTCGAAGTAGAGATTTGGTATTGCAATCGATTATTCCTGAGTACAATCGGCGGCTTAAGGTATTGGTTTTCTGTAAGTCTTACGAAACTTGGTGTTGTTGAAGCTACGCTTTCGTCTGAGGAAAATTGTGGGTCCATTGCATGGTGAACGTGTAGGATATCGACTTTTGTATTCTTGTTATGGCCCTTTTGATTTCCGAGGTGGATGGTTCTTCTAGGGTGCGAGTTCGTTTTCGTGCGTAGGAAATTCTGGTAAACCCTTCATTCACTTTTAATTTGTTCGTTTGCAATAATTGCGCAGGAGACTAATTCCTTTGTGCAGCGCCTGTAGTAGGATGAGGTCAGTAGCAATAGGTACGGCATATTGGCTTTTTGTGCTTCTTGTGTATTTGGAGGCGGAATACTGTTGGATGCATTTCACGTATCTTGATTTAAAGCCACGGTGGAGGCTAGAATTACCATAATACTCTAAAACCTCCGCGCTCCTTCAAATTCCTTATCCTTATGCTATGGCAGTACAGGAGTTCCCAGACATTATAAATATTCTGTGAGATCTCGAAGTTCTGCAGAAGAACTAGAAATGTGTTGTTGTACTCCTTGGTCTGTCCTTGTAGCATGTTGAAGTGGACGACGGCGTATCCACGGTCGATCAGTTCGTCCTTAGCATCATCTGGTGTGATACAAGTGGTCGGACATTTTATGACAACCACCAAGTCACGTTTTTATTTTAGTCTATATGTGTGAAATGCAATTACTTTCCGTATTGGATAGTTTTGAAGAAATCTAAATTCAACTGTTGGAGTGGCCACCACACCTATATCTATGGGACGTTGAAGGAAGCGCGCATGTTGTAAAATTTACTGTCTTCTATAATAGTTTTCATTGTCAGTGATGTTGTTAATTGTTCTAAACGCGGTAGTTAAACTTGGATTTGTTGAAGAAATTCGTTATTTGAGGTGTTTCCGGCCAGATATAAATCGTCATGGTATACTTTGTGCTATGTTTGGTTGATGTATCTTGTGGCAATGAATCACTTTATTTTATATTTGTTTGTGTATATTTTGACTTCAGTTTTTTGTAAATTTATGGATAATCGCAATTTGTTGTTGCTTTTATATTCCATGTCATGTCCGCTCATTCTACAAAAGAACTACTTCAAATTAAAAATGAATAAAGAAAACGAAGAACTGTCAATGGGCAGCTACTGTCAAGAATATACATCCAGATTTTTGAAAACATCACAGACGAATTGTATAAGATCAAATGAACAAAATACGCGAAGACTTATTATGCTTTACAAAATATTATGATCATATTAAACGTCTTAACGAATTGAGCACATACGCTAAGAACTTATAGTTTAAGATCTAGAGGGAGACAAACAAATGCTCTTACGAACTGGATATCAAAATAATAGAAGTAATGGCACAAAAGGTTTAAAATTTACAGGATGCCCATGATTGTCAATGATGCCACAAATTTCACATCTACACACCTATAACAATATACGAAAGTACCGACTAAAAATTCTTGTAAGCAAGAGGGCATACAGTAGATAATACAGAACTAGACAATATAGTGCAACAACCAATTGATGGTTATTTAAATTCAAAATATACATAAACAAATAGAATTAAACCTTGCTTCACAAATACACTATCCGAAAAAATCACAATGTATTCTGTAAGCAAATAACGAATCTGTTCAAGAAATTCAAGTTACAAATCATCTTCAAAGCGAATAATAACCTTACAAGCCAACTGAGAACTAACATAGAAGATATTAGTAAATTCCACAACTGTGACAATTACAAATTCAAATGTTAACTCGTACCCTAAGCTCTACCTAGGACAAACAGCAAAAAATACATCAATTAAACGATATGATAATCAACGAAATGTTACCTGTAACATTAAAGACATTCAAAATGGTTTTTAACAAGAAACAAAAATACCAGCGGATACTTTTAACACAAGAATATGGAAACTCAATAGCTTAATAAAAACGAAAATACGACTGTTCAAACGTTTCTACTTACCCACAAGACGGACATTGCGTTAAATATTAAAACTCACATAAAACCGCACCACCAAAATGCAGAAATCACAGAATATATCTTAACCAGAACAGACTGTCTAAACCAAAGGAGTGGTGGTACTGCAATATACATAACAATCCATCAATGTTCCAAACGAAACGAATTTCGCATCGATCGCACTACAATAAAAATCCCAATCGCAAACAAAAATCATGAAGTAATAGTAGTGGGTTTTCCACAAGCATCACCTTTCGTAGAAAAAGTACTAGATAACTTCCTTGAAAAAAGGTAAGCAGCGCCACCATAATAAGAGAACCCTAAACTCTAACTACGTAAGATGAGTATGCTATTATACAAACATACGGGGAAGAAAGCTAATCAAGAATACAACATGCAAAATTACCAGCTGGAAATAATACCGACAATCAATGTTTAATATGGAAAATAAAGTGCAAGAAACAATTAAGCCAAATAGAAATTTTACAACTAAAATTAAAATGGAAATGGAAAAAAGCTGTCTACGAAATTAAGTAAAAAAAACAACTACCTGATCGTTACAAAGTACAAAAACAATACCCTAGAACCAGATCAATAGAAGCACAATCACATAGTAGAACAACAGAAAGTGTCAAAATCATGATTGACAAGGAAAGCAACACTGGACAAACCTAATAGAGAAGATTGATGAAGATGCTGAAAATGGCAACAAAAAAAAATATTGAAAATAGCACGTGCATTCCGAAAAAAACCCAGAAAATTAACCAATTTTGCAGGATGAAAAATGGTTTTCACAGACGATGGAAAGGCGGAACTTATTGCAAAACATATAATAACACAGTTCCAAAACCAAATGCCAGTAACTGAGCATACACAAAAACTTACTTGAGATGCAAATTTATCACTACACACAACAATCACCTCCAAAGGAAAAAATATTCACATCAGGAAGAATACAACAAAAAATTCATAATATTAGAAAAATAAAAACGCCTGGACTAAACTTTATTCAAAACAAAGTGCTTATCGATGTCCAAAATAAATTCACACTCTTTTAACCAAATCCTAATAAATCAGAAATTCCAGAAAAATATAAAATAGTCATAATAATCATAAATCCACAAAACGAATAAAATCTTCAAAACTCCAACATGTCGGCCAATAAGCCTCCTTTGCTCCGAATTGAAAGTATTTGAATCCCTAATTAATGAAGACTTACAAAGGTTCCTAGAAAATAAAGACAAGCCGAAAATTGAGTTCGGATTCGATAATGCCAAAAAAAACCGGACAACAAATTATTATCCTTTTAAACATTGAAAAGGCATATGACGAGACTTGGAAAAAGGGTCTATTATACAAAACGGAAAAAATAGAAATATTAATGTGTCTGTACAGCAACATCAAAAATTCTTAGAAGACAGAACATTCAAAATCGAAGTCGGAAGTTCCCTATCGGCAACATATTAGACGATCGAAGAAGTCCCACTAGCATCTCCCCTTTCCTCCGGCTTCTTCAACATGATGGTAATCGATATCTCCAATCTAACAAAAAACAGCAACATACTATGCTAACAACAGTCAAAGACATGCGCAATACAGTTGCAAAAACAGAAACTTCATTAAACGCAATCCTTAAATAGGCAACAGTCTGTTGAATGAAAATAAACACATCTAAATAGAATCAACGCGTTTAAACGGTAAATCATAATAAATTAAAAATAAAAATATATAAAATCCAATTTAAGCGATCAATCACATACTCACATAGATGGGAATCACGCCAGAGACAAAATAACTTCATCAGACATACCAAGAAATGAAAAGCCATTGCATGCTGCACTTGAAATAAGTGATTTGGTTGATACAGACAACTATGTTGTTTTGAAGAGTAAAGCATTTGATCAAGCATTTTTTAGTCGTTCTAAACGAAACTATATTCACTGAACCGCTTGTAGATTGTTAAACTAACTACAAAAATTAGTTGACTAAAATTTGTTTGCTTGAACGCGTAATAACAGTTGGTTAATAAAAGAATGCATAAGTCAATTTCATTGAACAATAGTCGTATTTAATACAAACTAATATTGCCAACTAATTTCATATTTTAGTCCAATACTACTTTAATGTTGAATAAAATCCATTTTAGTTAAATGAATGGTGGAATAGGTGTCAAATCAACACGTTTGGTAACAAATTTAACATTCAAACAAACGTACTATAGGTTCTTAATTTAAATAAACTATGATTGCGAAGTTACTTATATTAATTTTAGGGTTTATGAGATTATAAAAATAACATTTTGCAAAAGACATTATTTATCGGTGAAGACTAAACTAAAAATTATGCACGATAAACTAGAGATAATGTAACATTCAAGGTGATTTGATTCAATATCCAACTTCATAATGTGACTGAATGAAATTATTTTAATTCAATATTTTTTTAAATCTGTTAGGGATGAACAAACTCATTTTTTGATCGCCAAGTTGAATTAAAAAATTGATTAAAATAACTTCATTAAGTCGGAATCAATCAAGCTGGATATTGAATCAAACTACCTTGGATGTTTAAATTACTTCTATTTCTAAACAATGTAGAACGCAACGATATGATTGATTTGACAGCTAAATGTTTCAATTGAACACAATAAAAGTTTGATTAAACCAAAAATGTTATTACTTCAACCCTTATTAGCCACTTAGATTAATAATTATAACTTTGCTCAACATATGGGTTAGTTATATCAATGTTTACTGAATTTAAACCAATCACGCCTTTTGGTTAGTAGAAAAATTTTAATAGTTTGTTTCAATGCTGCAATCCCTTTCAAGTACTAAACACGTGGTTTGATAAAATTAATGTATATTTCCTTCAATGAACTTTATTTGTAAGTGGGATATTCAGCGTGTTGATTTAACTTAACAGTATATTTGATAAAAGTATTAAATAATTCAATTCAAACCCACAAGCAATTGAAGGAACGTTACCTAACATTCAAGTTACGTTAATGGCCACTTGAGTAAATGCCATAATTATTGTGGTACAAATTTAGGTTTGTTTGCCTCAAAATCGGTTTTGCAACATTTTATTATGTTCTATTTAATGCATGTAGGTCATTGTTTATATACAAACCAAAATTCTAATTGAATCAACTAATTTTCAGTTGAATCAGCAAAATCCTTTCCTCAGTGTAACAGCACACAAAATAAACTTTTACTAAAGAAACTAAAGTCAAAAAGCTGCAAAAACAAAAATCATAAAATGAACGGTGAAACCACGACTAATAATGTCTAAATGTCAATTATCGAACTGTAGCATCAACAACAACGAAAAACTAGAAGGTTTCAGAATGGGAATGTAAATATTCTTCACAGACGCATATAGATTTACACCGAACAAAGAATTATACTAAACACTCAGACATAGCTAAAATGCGAAAAGAAAATAAATAATCAACAACTGGAAGGATCACCAGGACAACAAAATGAGAATAATGATAAATGGAAACATAACCTAGAAGAAAACCTAGAAATATGCACATATACTCTAAAAAAATTAGCCTAAAATAGTAATAAGCATTATTTTGAGTAAATCAAATAGATACATTTCAAAACAGCTCCTTTGACATCAAGAAATTAACGCTCGCACATCATAGGGCAAACCCCGGAATTTGTAAAAGAATAAAAAAAAAGCAACACCTTCAAATCTAGGCGACGAAATCAAGCGCTCGTTAAGCGATCACGAAAGACGAACTTACCTAACAGGTTAACAATGAAAGGAAACCTTCAATATTCAATCAATTTTACGAATCTACTGTGTTGCAGCAAATATTTTTATATAGCTTTGTTGATATCACAAGTAGATAGATACAAATAGCAGTTGCTGCTAACGTACTTGAATCACTATTGTTTACGCTGAACTACTAAAAATCACTAAACGCTTATTTGCATGAAAGTGTGGGTGTTGGTCAGCTAACTGAGGGAAAAAATCGCAGCATTAGTATATAAATACTTCTGATTATTAAATAACTAGCGTTTTATAGTCTTATGATTTTTGTCCAAAGACAATTTTCGTCTGAACTTTAAAAAATTTTCATGGTAGACGAATGAAACTAACCCGACAATTTTTATATTTCTCATCGCTATAGTAGAGATCTTTTTGGATTTATTATAACAATGCCAGTTTCATAGACACAGTGAGTCTTCGCCAACTAAGTATTAAGCTAAAGGGGTGTACATTTTGTTTTGAAGGAACCTAATTCCCTTTTTATCATTTACGAGTTTCTCGAAATAGGTTAGGAATTTTTGCAAAAAATTCTTTCTAAAAGCGGTAGCGCTTAAAAACCAGTAAATCACGGCTATGTTAATTATAGAACAGGCATTGGTAGTTCCTTTATCATGATATCATAATGCCAATCTTTAGCTTTCATAAAGTTCAAGTCTACCTTATTAAAGTTTTTGATTTGCTGTGTTACGCGTTAAAGGCGTTCCGCAAATTATTTTAGTAAATAATTAATTTAGAGAACTATTGTATCAACATTATTTATGGTATTACGCACATTATATGTGTTCTTGGTGTTCCGCAGCATGTTTTAGGAGGAATAGCCTGTTGTTATCGTGGAATTTTGTGGCTAAGGTAACCCTTACGGTCGTGGACCGGAGATAAGTCTTCCGACCAATAAGGACGCGTAAGAACTAGCTAGCGGTGGTAGTTCTCGAGTTGCTGAAAGCATAGCCAAGTTGGAATTCTCGATGTAACCACATATTTTGAAGGATGTGTGAGAGCGTGTATTATAGACCTGTGATGTAGCGAAGTCGATCCCGCCTACTCCTTACCTATCTTACATGTGATTTTCCAATGCTCCACATGAAAGTACTACATTGGCCAGAAGCAAGTTCTTTTTACATGAAAATTTTGAGTTTTGCCAAACCCTTGCTGTTGCAAGCAAGGTAGGGATCTTTAACGTGCGTGACAACACTCACACACGGGACCTCCATTTTACCTCTCGTCCGAACAAGGGCGTATTTTTGTGAAAAATGCTCGCCTAACATTTTTCAAGCGGACCGTGTCGGCATTCGAACCCGGGACCTTGGGCGTAGTAGTCACACACACATCACTACGCCACGGAGCCGCTACTCTCCTTACCTATCCCGATTTAATATCATACCTTTGTTTTGTGTTGCTGTTTAAAGTTGTAGGAATAACGCAACGAGCTTCTACTACGGAATATGGACTAGAGCGGCAACCCTACTTACACGGATAAGTGAGATAAACACTAATTATTTGGTACACAGCCGGCTACCATGCATTGTACCAGAAGGTAAGCGAAGTTAATAATTATTTACATTGTCTATTTGAAACGTAAATTATACTACTCCATTTGTATGATTTGGGAAATATGTTGCCCCCTCTGTTTAGGCAAGTGATTAACTAAACTTTTACTTTTAAGTAACAACTGAAGCGTATCTGGGCAATTTCTGAGATATTCTCTAACGATCCGCAGTCAGAAACCTTTTAGAGATTTTGAGAAATACTGTCACTTTTGATTTTTATGACATCACAAAAATAAACTAAAGATAAAATTCTTGAACTTTCAACTCAGTAGATTTGGAAAGAGTTTGGTGTCAGCCTTTAATTATATTTCAGAGAATAATAAACCACTAATTGTCTTGTTTTTCTACAAAAACTGTTTTTTTTATTTACTATGTTTGAAATCATTGTCTACAAGTGCTTTTAATTTTTATATAGATAGTATAGTAATGCAACCACAACGGCTTCTGTTAGCATTAGAAGACGATCATAATTTGTTTTATAGAAGAGGGAGTACTTGGCTACTAACTACGTGTAGTCGAACCCACTTAAAAGCTAAGTGCCAAATAGTGATAATTAGTTAAACGGAATTAATTTCAATTATGTGAGCAAAACGTATTCAAACAGTTATCACTTATATAGCGATTCTGTAATCAAAATTTCTAAAACCGTTGGCAAATTGCCTGTAAACTGAAATAACACGTAGGATGTATTCATAAAACGTATTGTTAATTACCCTCTACCAAGTGCTCTAAGGCGTTCATAATTACCTACTTGTAATACAATAGTCGGTTAATTATCGCAAGCTTAAACTTCAACAAACAAAAATTCGCATAAAAATAGCGACATAACCTACATAATGCTATACAGTAGGATTCCTGCAGTCATTACCATGCTTCGAATTCCACGTAAGTTAAAATTTCTTGGTCATCAACCGTAATTTATAAGTTTGAGACAATTGCTCAAACTGCCAAAGCCGTTGTCATAGCATTGTTCAACCAAGTTTTCATGCAAATAATACAAATTATTATTCTTTATTTAAGAAGATATTAGACTTGTATTTTTTTTACAAACAGTAGGGTTGTAACGTTCAAGTTAACGTCCTTTATATTTTAAATATTCAATTGTATTAGCCTTATGTTTTATAACGCTTAGTATAGTATTAGAAATCTCCTGTTAGTTAATTACGCACGACCTGCTCGTACGACTAGTTTTGTTATCTCGATCCCTCGTAGGACCGGCAGACGAACGTTGACTTACTACGATAATGGCATTTTACGATTTGATTACGCTAAATGTAGTTGTATATTCTGTTTTGAGTTGCTTAATTTAAGAATCGCCTAAATTGGTGGATCTGCATGCATTTAGCGATGAAGTTATTTAAGTCATTGTTAAAAAGGTGTTTCTTGTTTACACCTGATTTAGTCAATCTTATCATCTAATTATTAAGCCGAAGAACCGGTTTTTCTTTCCCCCTTTTTTGCCGGAATAGCGTTTAGCTCTTCCGTATTGGTTTGTCGTCCCCCTTTTTGTGATTGTTGCGTTTTCTCGTGGAGCCTGATGGTTATGGTGGCAATTGATGTTGATGGACACCCCTGTCGTGGCCGTTGACGCTACTCGCCGTAGACATCAAGGCCCAGATGTGCTTGGACCCGCCTAAACTTGGGTAAGGTACTATTAGACAGCCATACAGGGTGAGTTAGATCTTTCATTCATTCATCACCAGTGTTTAAATAGGGTTGCACTCGTATTTTACTCACCTATTTATTTTTACGATTTATACCATCAATACTGGGTGTTCTGAAATTTATATTTACAAAAGATCTACTACCTATAAATTAAGCTATACAAATAAGTTGATTCAAGACGTAACAATTTTTAAGATCCCCATTGCCGTCACTTGGTATTTGTGCTAATATTACCCATGTTAATTTGAGTGCTTATACCTACTCCCCTCTATGTAGAATTGTTTTAAAGTTTACCTGTATTTAATAGTCATAACACCTAATCATACCCGTCGCTAACTTTTGTATTTGTACATAGTTTACCTCCCCCGCCGACATTTTGGCTATATTCCCATCAATACAGTCCGTATATTATTGAACAAGTACGGAACCCTTCCGCTATGATGCTATGCAACCCTCTTCTATTATTATGATATTTTATTTATTAAAACCAAGTCTGTGTTGGTATACCAGAACGACTATTACATACTCTCTCCCCCCCCCTAATATTTAGTTTTCGCGCTACATGCAACGTGTAGTACCCGATAGTGGGTGGGTCACATCTAAATCAACACAAATTTTAGCGGATCGAGACTTGCCCTATGTAATAGTTTTACATAGTTAAGACGTTTACTTATTCATGTTGTTTGTTTTGGTAACTGTTTGTGCCATCTATTATTTTGCCTATTGCAAATAAATTTATTTTCACCATTTATTATTTCATTTACGGCAAATATTTTATGCTTTAACATTATATTACTTTACAGGTTATTTCGTGATTATTTCAGCCTTGTAATCCATGTAATTTTGCCGCTAGTATTAAATTTTGTATTTAATTCCTCTGAGTTTGGATTTATGAGATTTGTTATTGTGGTAAGGGAATTGAGATTTTGGGACTCTGGGAGGCTATTGCTTTGCCTTGTGCTTGCTCGGAAGTCAGAACCCTTGGGTCAAGGTTCTAGGTTTTTAGTAGCAGCTCCGACCCTGGCGCCCATTCCTGCTTCCGTGAAACATAACGGTCCCCCTTTCCGGAAGCCAGCCGCTCACCTTCTCCTGCGACTGAGTCTAGCCACCGCACTACTTTGCTATCGGTGCATCGGGACCATAGCCCCCATCGTGATCTCATTTTGTCGCAACACCCACAACCGTCGCAGGGTTCTATAAAACCCGAGCTTGAGCACACAAGTTTAATTTTTTCAACGTCGGTTTAAACCTATGACCAATTTCCGTAAAATACAATAAACAAATTGAGCGGAATTTTTTTTTTTAAAATGCTCTTCAGGACAACGGCTTTACGTTTACAAAGTAAAATATTCTGCTGTATTCTTGTCAAGGGTTGATTTGCATGTGTACAAACGTTGAATTGAATCTTACAAATATTTAAAGAATATTTCAGTTGTATTCTCTCATTATGAAGCCACTCAAATTCCACGTTTTAGAACCATCGTGAACCCCATGGCAGACACGATTGCGGTCATGGTTCGTAAAGATGGTGAATTAAAAAAGGAAATTTTCAAGGTGGTCCATTTTAAACAATACAGTTAAGTATTTCTTAATTGATAGACATTATGCAAAAATGTTTTGAATAATGAAGCATTTTTATTTTATTACTGCAAGTATGCAGTTTAGAAACATTAAATTTAATAATTGTTGGTATATCACCATGTATATAGCTTGTAGACACCAATTAATGGGATATCGTTTGAAATAGAATATACAAAAGATTAAAGCAAAAACATCAGCCAACGATTGAACTTCAGTATATAAGGCCCTAGCAAATAAAGTGTTCGATTTATTAAACTTGGGTAGCAGTAAGCGTGTTGATCAACTGAACCTTGGATTATTTACCCTCTTATTTTGTTTTATTTTTGATAGATAGTGACAATGTATTTACTAGTCGTCCGATATAATAATCGCATTTTAGCAACTCAAATAAATTTATAAAGATGGTGTCAATGCATGATATTCTGGTATTTCTCCTTTTTAGTTTCAAAAAGGTTTAAATGCCACGTCACCGGCTAATGAAATGAGGCAGGAGTTTGGAACAGATACATGCAACGAACATATCGTCCGTTGGTGATTCGCAAATTCCATTAACTGAAAGTTTGCCGTGGAAAATGATCCACGTGAGCAGCTAACTACGACTTGAAACAATGAAGGTCGAATTACCTAGAAAACTTTGAAAAGATATTTTATGTATCAATAGTCGTCATCTTTGTGATATATTTAAACAAATGGTTATAATTCCATATGCTCATTTTTAAACTTTATATTATCTTGTAATATATCAAGCTCCATTTCCTTGCCCTCCCCCCCATTTAAAATTCTTTAAACCAGAGTATTTTGTAGTTTTGTGCCGCATTAGTGCTATTTTGTGCCGGTAACGCTGAACATGGTGCTGCTTCCCAAGCAGAGATATTGTGGGAGGGGCTGAGGAAACGGGAGCCCCGACCACTTACAATTCTAGACAAAAGCTTGGTCAGAATTTTGTGCTAGGTAAGTGCTGTTTTGTGCCGGTAACCCCGAGTTTTGTGCTGTTTCCTAAGCAGAGTATTGAAGGAGGGGCTGAAGAAACGTGAGCCCCGATTACTTACAGTCCTGGACAGAAACTTTGTCAAAATTTTGTGCTACGTTAGTGCTATTTTGTGCCGGTAACGCTGAGCTTTGTGGTACTTCCCAAGCAGAGATATTGTGGGAGGGGCTGAGGAAACGCGAGCCCCGCCCACTTTCAATTCTGGGCAGAAACTTTGTCAGAATTTTGTGCTAGGTAAGTGCTGTTTTGTGCCGGTAACCCCGAGTTTTGTGCTGTTTCCTAAGCAGAGAATTGAAGCAGGGGCTGAAGAAACGTAAGCCCCGCCTAGTTACAGTCCTGGACAGAAACTTTGTCAAAATTTTGTGCTACGTTAGTGCTATTTTGTGCCGGTAACGCTGAGCTTTGTGGTACTTCTCAAGCAGAGATATTGTGGAAGGGGCTGAGAAAACGGGAGCCCCGCCCACTTTCAATTCTGGGCAGAAACTTTGTCAGAATTTTGTGCTAGGTTAGTGCTTGTTTGTGCCGGTAATCCCGAGCTTTGTGCTGCTTCTCAAGCAGAGATATTGAGGAAGGTGCTAAAGAAACTTACAGTTCTGGACAGACACTTAGTCAAAATTTAGTGCTGTTTAGTGCTGTTTTGTACTGGTATTTCCGAGTTTTGTGCTGCTTCTCAAGCAGAGATGTTGTGGGAGGGGCTGAAGAAACGGGAGCCCTGCCCACTTACAATTCTAGAGAGAAATTTTGTTTGTGCTACGTTAGTGCTATTTTGTGCCGGTAACCCGGAGTTTTATGCTGCTTCCCAGGCAGAAGTATTGTGGTAGGGGCTGAAGAAGTACGAAACCCACCGGGTAAATTTTGGACTAAAACTTTGCCAGAATTTTGTGCTACGTTAGTGCTGTTTTGTGCCGGGTACGTCGGGTTTTATGCTGCATCCCATACAGAGATATTGTGGCTATGGGAGATATTGCAAAGAAGGTTTAATTTATCTTTTATTATTGTTATTATTTTGAATAGCAATATTTGAGGAAAGGTTTTAGTTTAGTTCAAAAATTGAGCACAACAAGGTTAAAGCACAATAACCACCATACCTTATCATAGACCCAACGTACTTGAAAATTGTTTGTTCGTATTTTTCCCTTAAACCTTGTTGTATTTTTAAAATGTTATAAACACGTACGTAAATATAGCGATTCTAGAAACACTTTAATATCAAACAATATAATACACAACTCTAAGAATTCCCATAACTCTACACAAATGCACTGCGATATTACCTAGAAATTAAGAAATGCAGCAATGTTGGCAAAAGAAATATAAAGGTGCTGACGATTTATTATTATTATTATTTTACTTAAATTGATGAATAAAACCAACTGTACATCAATAAAGTGGTTCAAATAACGTTTGCTAAAGATTTGGTTCAATTTTTGTACAATACTTATGAAAATAATAGTCTTGTTGTTATTTTTTATATGATTAGCGTCCATAATTGTATGTGATTTTTAGATACAAGCTAAAGTTAAAGTCTTCATAGTTTTTATACCGGTAAAAAGTTCAATGTACGAAACAAATAGTTGTAATAGGCAATACACGAGAATATATTTGAAATACAAAAAAATAAAGTCAAATTCGTTATCAAATATCAAAACAGAGAAATGAAACCATTGAATTTAAATAGTAAGATAACATAACTAAGTAATGATTAAAAAGGTCAGATAAATTACAGGGTCCACAATAACAATTGACAATTTTCTGTTACTATAGTATCTCCTACATTTCTTGCTTTTGTAAGTAAATCATCCTTGCGTTTGCTTCAGACCGCTTTAAATGTGGTTTAAGACTTTTACTTTTAAATAAAGCTTTCCGTCATATCCCAATAGTACTTCGCCAAGTACTAGGTGTGTATTACTATTTACTTTTAGAATCTTTTGTTTCTAACTGATATTTAAGTATTTGTCATTTAAATTCAAGGAAGAATAAGTCTTAATCATATAATACCTGTTTCTAAGAATTTTTACCAGAAAGTTTGTGGTCAGAGTTCGAAACACTTTGACTTGTAAATAGGCTATCTCTCAAAGATTTTTTGGCGAAACAAATCTAACAAGCGTGGGAATTAAAGCCAAGTAAACTATCCACAAGAGGAGAGATCTGAGGCCTGTAAATTTTAAGCAAGATTAGGAGAGGAACATTATGATAATTAAGTAAATAGGTACTTGATAGAAATAATTTGATGTTTGAAAGAAACTATGCTGTAAATGTTCTATATGAATTTGTATGATAGAAAATGTTTTACGACTGTATAAATACTTTATGATATTGCTGGGTTTGATTTCATTTTGGAAACTATAGTAATTCGTTGAGGTAGCCAGGCAAAGAAAAGTTAGAAGGTACGGAAAGTCAACAATTTCAAATTTTACAATTTATTGTATCTGTGTCACAGCACACTTTTAGCGGTGCCTAACGCCGGCCCTTGCCACAACATTCTTTTAGTGACGTTTCAACGCGGGGCTTGTCACATCAATATATATATATATATATATATATATATATATACATATATATTACTGTGATAATGCCCTTACGATTCAAGCCCCTACGTTGGGCATCATTTTCAATGCTGTGATATAGCCCTTACGTGGGTGTGCCCTTAATATTGCTGTGATATTCTCTTTATGATTGGTGTTGCTATTTTTATTGGTGTGAATATCAACCCTTTTTAAAATCCTATGATCTCTTGAATTTGCTTTTCACGACTAGCTCAATCTATCAAACACAGAATGCCCTACTTTACAACAATAGAGATTGTTTAACCCCTTTTCTTTTTATCTGTTGAAATAATTTAAATGAAGCAATCCAAAATTACACAGTATAATGATTGATAATATGTACAGTATGTCAATTCAAAAATTAGTCCCTGAATAAATTATTCACATTCACTAAATTTAATTGTCCTGAAAGCCGGCAAAAATACCTTTGTAATTACTCTTAAGTACCTTTCGAACGTTCAAAGATGATTCCTCTATTTTTAACCCTTGTTTAACCCCTGTTAACCCTTACAGATATATAACATATATCAAATATTAAAATTGAAACAGTCTTTAACTAATTTAAGATCTTTAACCTGCGTTTTCCTTGCTTGTCACTATAATTGCCTCAGATTATCTGTGGTCAGCACTCCTTGATTGTTACAGTTCGACTTGCTTCACTTGTTGTATTTTTTCCTTCAGATTTCTGAAATAACCTTTAGTATCTTTTCGTTTATTTCCTTGTAAGTAGTTTCGAAGTATCTTTGGATTTTCATTTATAGGTACATCTAGAGATACATTTAGATCTATAGATATACTGTTTAAACTACATTTAGATCTTTATTCGGAACCGTTTACGTGCAGAACGGCTATTTTTTGTTGCACATATTGGCATCTTCAATTTTCACTTCTAATAAATTATTGACTCTTCATTAATTGATACAGGTACGTAATTTTCCACACGAACCGCCTGTTATTTATTGTTTGTTATTTCAAATATGTTAGATTTTCACGTAAATATGATACTCCAGTCACGTACTCATTTTTCTAAGATGTATTTGAATGCGTTTTCTTATTTATGCGTTGACATTTTTAATTAAATTCTTAAATAGCTAGAATGCCAGGTTGTTTATATTTCCCGATTATGTATTTATTTTGATCAAACTTGATGTATTTAAAACATTATCTTTTTTCGTTTCTTTAAGTTAAAGCGTATTATAAGACGTACACATTATTACTTTAGCTAAATATTATCTAATTATTGCAAAATGAGCTTCTTTTTTATGCATTAAATTAAATATAATTTATATACAGTGTGCTCGCTATTGACCTTTTGTAAAATATTCGATTTACTCCTGTTTATTGGTATAATTCTTTGGTTGTCTTAACGTTAATTATATTTACATTTATCTTACAACCCCTATGACTTCATCTACCCTTAAACTACCCTTTTATCATAGCATTATATATATTATTGTAAATAGTAATACATACCTACAGCTAGGTACATTTGGGATACAACGGAAGGTTTTATTTAAAAGTAAAAGTCTGAAACTAGATTTACAGCGGTCTGAAAAACTGCAAGGATGATTTACTTACAAAAGCAAGAAATGTAGGAGACACAATAGTAACAGAAAATTGTCAATTGGTATTGTGTACCCTATAATTTATCTGACATTTTTAATCATTACTTAATAATGTTATCTTACTATTTAAATTCAATGGTTTCATTTCTCTGTTTTGATAACGAATTTGACATTATTTTTTTACTTCAAATGTATCCTCGTACATTGTCTATTACAACTATTTGTTTTCATACATTAAACTTTTTACCGGTAGAAAAACTATGAAGACTTTAACTTTAACCTGTATCTAAAAAACACATACAATTATCGACGCCAATCATATAAAAAATAACAATAAGCATATTATTTTCTTAATATCGCTGTGCAATTGTGTAGCTTTATAGAAATTCTTAAAGTTGTGTATTATATTGTTTGGTATTAAAGTGTTTCTAGAATCGCCTTATTTACATACGTGTTTATATCGTTTTAAAAACACAACAGCATTTAAGGAAGAAATACGAACAAACAATTTTCTAGTGCGTTGAGTCTATAATAAGGTATGGTAGTTACTGTTCTTTAGCCTCACTGTGCTCAATGTCTGAACTAAACTAAACCCTTTCCTCAAAAATTGTTATTCAAAATAATAACAATAATAAATGACAAATTAAACCTACCTTCCAATATCCCCCATTGCCTAGGCTCCTCCAACAATATCTCTGTTTGGAACGCAGCACAAAACCTGACGTAACCTGCACAAAACAGCACTAACGTAGCACAAAATTCTGGCAAAGTTTCAGTCCAAAATGTAACTGAATGGGTCTCGTATTTCGTCAGCCGCTCCTATAATATTTCTGCCTGGGAAGCAGAACAATGCTCGGCGTTACCAGCACAAAATAGCACGAACGTAGCACAAAATTATGACATAGTTTCAATCCAGAATTGTAAGTGGACTGCGCTCCCGTTTCTTCAGCCCCTCCTACGAAATCTATGTTTAGGAAGCAGCACAAAACCTAGGGTTACCGGCACAAAACAGCACTGAAGTAGCACAAAATTTCGACAAAGTTTCTGTCAAAAATTTAACGGGATGGATCTCGTATTTCCTTAGTCCCTCCAACAATATTTCTTCCTGAAAAGCAGCACAAAACTCAGGGTTACCAGCACAAAACAGTACTAACGTAACACAAAATTCTGCCAAAGTTTTAGTCCAAAATGTAACGAGATGGTTTTCGTATTTCCTCAGTTCTTCTCACAATATTTCTGCCTAGGAAGCAGCCCAAAGCTCGGGGTTACCGGCACAAAGTAGCACTAACGTAACACAAAATTCCAGAAATCTAAGTGGACGGCGCTCCCGTTTCTTTAGTCCCTTCCACAAAATCTCTGTTTAGGGAGTAACACAAAACCAGGGGTTACCGGCACAAAACAGCACTAACGTAGCACAAAATTCTGACAAAGTTTCTGTCCAAAATTTAACGGGATGGGTCTCGCATTTCCTTAGCCCCTCTCACAATATTTCTGCCTGAAAAGCAGCACAAAATTCAGGGTTTACCGGCACAAAACAGCACTAACGTAGCACAAAATTCTGGCAAAGCTTTAGTCCAAAATTTATCTAGATGAGTCTCGCATTTCCTCAGCCCTTCCCACAATATTTCTGCTTGGGAAGCAGCACAAAACTCGGGGTTGCCGGTACAAAATAGCACTAACGTAGCACAATATTCTAACAAAGTTTCTGTCCAAAATTGTAAGTGGGCGGGACCCCCTTTCTTCAGTCCCTCCCACAATATATCTGCTGGGATGCAGCACAAAACTCGGGGTTACCGGTAGGGAACAGCACTAACGTAACACAAAATTCGGAAAAAGCTTCTGTCCAGAATTGTAAGTGGGTCGGGCTCCAGTTCCTTCATCCCCGCCCAAAATATCTCTGATTGGGAAGCAGCACAAAACCCGGAGTAGCCGGGACAGAACAGCACTTACGTGATACAAAATTCTCACAAAGTTTCTGTCCAGGATTATAAGTGGCTGGGACTCCAGTTTCTTCATCCTCTCCCATATCTTTGCTTAGTAAGCAGCACAAAACTTGGGGTTACCGGCACAAAACAGCACTAGCGTAGCCCAAAATTCGGACAAAGTTTCTGTCTAGAATTGTAAGTGGGTGGGGCTCTCGTTTCTTCATCCCCTCCCACAATATCTCTGCTTGGGAAGCAGCACAAAACTCGGAGTTACCGGACAAAACAGCACTAACGTGGCACAAAATTCTGACAAAGTTTCTGTCCAGGATTATAAGTGGGTGGGGCTCCCGTTTCTTCATCCCCTCCCACAATATCTTTGCTTAGGAAGCAGCACAGAACTCGGCGTTACCGGCACAAAATAGCACTAACGTGACACAAAACTATAAAACACTCCGATCTCAAAAATTTGAAATGGGAGCCCAAGGAAATGGTTAATTTATCAGGTTGGTTATCAAGGTACACGCCGACTACTATAAAGCACAGTCGTATTTGGTATCATGAACAACAGCGCATGGCGTGTGGCCTCTTAACTACAAGATACTAAACTTTGCTTTAAGTTACATGAAAAGACTGCCTATGTACTTCTTGTAACAGACGACTTTGAATATTATATATTATTGAAATTTTAAGCGACATAATACTTAAAATATACCGTTCTATGAAAGTTATCCTAATCTTTGATACATACCACTAGTAAGTTAAGGTATTTTGTGATTTAAGAAAGTATGCCTAAGTTATTGAGGTTAATTGTGAAAATCTCGAGCATTAGTAATCTATTTACAAGTTTTATGTGTACATTGTTCTCAAATTCTCAATTGCCTGTTAATTGTGGCAATATTCGTTAAATTTCCCAGAATTTCTGCAACTGTATCGAATTTTATTTTCAGATCATGTTTTTTAGTTTTGCAAGTTTAATGAAGTTGAAAATCAACAAAGACTTTAAATAAGTGTGTGCTTCACAACATAAATATTCAGCAATCTAATTGTACATTTTAAGCGCGTGTGAAAACGGGGAAATGCTGTACTTTGCATCTAGTGGGTTAATTTCGCACGTCAACATGAGATACATTTTATGTACATTTACATTCGCTGCAAATACTATAAAGACAGAATAGTGAATGCGACACAATTCCATTTTATTGGTCAGACTCTTTTAATTCAATAATCATAAAAGGACTGTATAACATGCCTTATTACACTATGCAGTTAGCATATAAATGAGGTTCCACGGCCTACTGACCGTGAATCTTTCGGACTAAATGACAGTTGAAATGGTAACAAGACCAAAATTAAATGTGATTTAAAGGATATATGTTGGATTATATAACAGTGTAAAACTACATTATTGGTACTTGTTAAACATCTAATCAGTTCCAGGACTGAAGACCTAATGATGATGATGTTAAACATCAATTTTCATTTTCTCGACATGATTTTGTATGAGTTAATGAATACAAATTGTTCAATTGAGTTATTTCTGACCAAAGACATTTTATTGTTAATTTATAGCAACTTATACATAAAATAAACGTGATCTAGAAATAGGAATTTGGGCGTGTTTGATTGGTTTGAGAACGAAAAGAATACATGGCCAAGTATAATTTTCAGGTTGCTTTCACAGTGATGAAATTATATTATTAATCTGTTTTCAACTTCGAAAATAGTAGCTACTCCTAATTAGTATAGAGATACGCACATCAATTTTTTGAAATCTCTATCACACCTGAATCTGTAATGTAGGATGTTTATCCATTACAAGCCAATATTGTGTAAAATTTCGAAATATAAGAGTAAAGGTGCAGCAGCATATACAAAAGATCCACGGTGAACGCTCTATTGGACGTTTGCGAAGAACCATTTAACAAAGCGGTTTAAATTTTCGGCCACTTGTGCTAATCAACATGCTTTTTCTATCCAAAATATTTTCAGTGATGCGTTTCTGCCACTTCTGTTAAAACAGAAACTTTGTTATTTTAAACGAGGGAGACACCCTGTATATTATGTCAGTTTTGACTCCTTGTCTATTTCTATTTAAATTTTCTTAATGCTGTCGTACACCTATGTCTACTTCAGTTATTCTAGAACAGACAGCCAGGCAGAAATTTGAATTCAATTGGCACCCAACCAGTGCCGTACGGAATAAGGTTGATGATTGTGTAGTAAGAGTAAGGGTATTAAATACCCCCGAAACTGTTAGTAAACAAGTGTCCGAATGCGAGTTAAAACGTATATAAGAATACTGTTATTAGTCAAAGTAACCCGTGTTAAGAACTTTCATTCGCTTGAGTTGGAACAATTAATCCACTTGCAGGCGCTCCTACACCTGGAGGGTCGACGGGACCTTGTTAAAGACAATCAAAAACTGTAAGTATATTAAATTTCTGTTTTCCATTTTATATGCCGTACATGCTGTCGTGTATCATAATTGTGATCCATGGTAATAATAAGATTGCGCTAAACTTATTACTAAGAACGCCGATTACGTTGATGCACGCTTATTTAAAGCGGATTGTATACATTTAAATTCGCATATGGAAAAGCTTATTATGTAGATGAAAAATAGAAGTAGAAATTAAATTGGCCGAAAGTCTATCACTAAGGAATTTAAGTGCTTCTGTTTTTCTGTTTTTTTAGCTACACGCATACTTGGCTAATTAGATGTATTTCTCTCAATTTTTGTTTACTGTAATAATCATGTTTGATAATATAGATAAGGAATAATAGACGATACGTTTTTTGTTTGTGTTCATAGTAGATTAGTAGCAGAAGGTGGATAGGGCACAAGAATGGTTCTATCAACCTCTAATTGCAATGAATACCGCAAAACCTTCTTTTGGAACACTTACCTCCCGGGCAAGCATTATTTTGGAATATCGAGGTGGGTTGGCGTCTAAACGTTACTCTAAACTTACTAGACAAAGAGTGTTCAAAAACATTTCTAGGTAGGTGCAATAGTACTTACTAAAAGTACTATAATTTATTTATATCTAAACCTACCCGTATCTCTGAAACCTAGCCGGTGCAGTAATTCACTATTACGACATTTCACGCACGATAGATGTAAAAAATTCAGAAACTTAACAGCAATTCAGTACATATCACACCGTTTGATGTTTCATTTTAAAACATGGAAGGCAGAAAGAGGACAGTCCCACAATCGATACAATATGTGGCAACTTTCTTCATTTTATTTTTGGTATTTCCCCTAACCTTCTTCCCGTAACAGTCTCTTCAGTATTTTCTTGCAAAAACAGTTACTCATTTTTCCTCAAATGAATATGATTTTTAAAGTCGATTTTGTAAGTGTTGGTGTTTCAGGTTCCTTTTTCGGAATACCACATTTGATTTGCCAATGCTCCACCCGCAGGTACTACATTGGCCAGAAATGAGTTTTTTTACTTGGAAAATTTTGAATTTTGCCGAACTCGTGCTGCTCCAAGCAAGGTAGGATCTTTAACGTGCGTGACAACACTCACGCGACCTACATTTTACCTCGCATCCGAACGAGAACATATTTTGTGAAAAATGCTCGCCGAAATATTCGATACCTTGGGCACACTAACTACTCGCATACCAAATATGCTAAAGAGCAGCTTCCTCTTTCGGAACAGCAAATTTTCCTCCAATTAACAAATATTGCACATTTATTTCTATAAATTTATTGTAAATAATAAACGCATTTACATAAGTTGTCCCCAAGAGAAGTTCAATGCCAATGCTTCGATATTATTTCAGTTACCGACAAGGAGTAGAAAATAACTCTCCATTTCCTTCGACAAATCAATCAACGATCCCCATTATACTCGATTATGTCACGCAGTTTATTGATGAGTCCTGAATGTTCCTCTATAATTTTGAAGAATCAGTATGCTTTGTAGATAAGGTAAGTACGTTACACTCATCTTGCCATTTTATTGCACAAATGTCCCTATCATATCTTGCCAAATATTTGGCCAATTACCTCTTTTGGATTGCCTTTACGGTTGTTTCTTAAAGATACTAGCAAATGTGTTTGTTTGTTCAATAGCGATTAGCCAGTTTACTGCTAGTACATACATACACAAAAAGTCTTTGTAAAACTTCTTTACCACATTTGTCAGACCTGAAGTTCTTTCTTTCTTTTCCTGCGTATATCTCCAAATTCCAGTTATAGCCTCTACTACATTACAGATTGGAAACTTTACGCCAAATTTATAACACCTCTGGAGTTTGTATTATTTTATCGCTAGTTTACCTTGAAATGGTACAAGGCTCTCATCAATGCAAATTGCTTCTTCTGTAGTGTAAATGCCTTGATGTTTTTTTATGAGTGAATCCGTGGTTATATTTTATTGTAACTTCCTTCACAGCCGTGATTAATAGAGAAATGCCCATCCGACGCAACAACTCAAAAGGTTATGGCTCATAGTTTCGAAAGTCACCACGTGGCAAAAAGTATTTCTCTACTCCAATTATGTTGTACGGAAGGCATTCTTACTAAACCCATACTACTATAAATTTGAGCATTGCCACTTCTATTAAAACGGTGTTTCCTTAAATGAGACACCTTGTATCTAACGTCAGTTTCTGATTTTTGTTACTTTCTGATTAAATTTTCTTAATAATGTTGTACATCTATGTATTCTAATTTTTGAAGTGATAAGAATTTAATGTTCGTTCACTATACTTAAACTACTCATTTCCAAACAAAACTATGTCACTATTCAAAGACGTTGATAACTTTGGAGTATTTATAAGGGCAGCCACAAATTGTTTAAAATCACTCTTATTTTCTACTTTCGACGGTAAAGTGTAATTTGCTTTGTTTTTTCTATTTAAGCTCACCTATGATCAACAATAGGCATACCTATCAACTCTTCTTGAATTGGAGTTAAGTGATAGTGATGCTAAATATTTAGGTGAGAACTCGGATGATAAATGAATTCCACCACATCCAACAAGAGGTGGTTTGTCCGATTTCTCGGATGGTGTTGATGTGAATTCTGGCGTAGAAGTTTAAATAGAATTAGAGAACGATTCTATGAAAGGGGAAGACGGATATCTTGGGAATAACGCCGCTGGTGATGAAAAAATTGCCGCCTCGCATTTGGTGGCTAAAAATGGTATTATATAAAAAAAGTCAGCTGATATTCCCCGTATTCAAAAGCACAGCATTGTAGGGAACAAGCCTGGTCCAGTGGCATTAAACAAACGTTTATCAGTAAAGAATACGTTCAAACTTACTTACTCCGACGAAATCGTAGACACTATTGTACAGGAAACCAATAGAAAATCAGATAATGTCTACCAGAAATGAAACACGGAGGATCCAGAAGAACCTAGAAAAAAATGGCAACATTTGAATGCACAAGAATGTCATGCGTGTATTAGTATCTTGATAATGCTGGGTGTACATCATTCCAATAATCATTATTTCAAAGTATTATGGTTGACGGATTCGTATCCCTTGTGTCCAGCTATATTAGGAATCAACCGATTTCGAGAAATATGCCGTTCATTCGTATTATTAACGAGAACACTAGAAGTAAGGGAGTGGAACAGATAAAGCTGTTACTATAAAGGATCTCTAGTTGATGTTAATTACAAATCTATCAACGTATTATGTGCAACCGATTGTGTAACGATAGATGAGCAGCTATTCCTTTTTCCAAGTAAAATAAGGGTTACCAAATACTTTGTATCTAAACCTGCAAAGTACCGCACAGAAATTTGATGCGTCTGTGACATACAACTTTGTATCCAACAACTGGACAAATATGTATTGATAAAGAACCGGACGAACTAGAAAGATAACAGGAACAGCCAGTTGCAAGGACTTGTTCTACCAGTTCAAAGGTTCTGTAATTAACGTCATCACGGACAACCTTTTTATTATATTACCTTTCGCTTCTTCCCTATCGCTCAACTGGATCCTTTCAATTGTTGCAATACTCAAGCAAAACAAGCCCTACATCCCAAAAGAGATGAAAATTAAATAAAACAGAAATGGTTCTACATGTTTGAATTTGGCGGAGATAGTCAAGTTGGCATTTGCTTCTACGTCTCAAAGAGAGAACACATAATTATTTTACAATGAACAACGTGTAGTGCTATAAATATCACCGGTGCTAACTACAAACCGGAAAATATCGCATACTGCAAGGCAACTAAAGGAGATAAAATGGGTCACCCAAAATGTCACCCATGACCCAGTGACCCAATTGAAGATGTGACCCACCACTCAGCGATCCATGACTCAAACTGACCCAGTGACCCAAATTGACCCAGTGACCCTAATTGATCCACATTGACCCAGTGACCCAAATTGGCCCGGTGACTCAGATTGACCCACATTGACTCAGTGACCCAAATTGACCCAGTTTACTAAATTGACCCAAATTGATGCAGTTGCAAAAATTTTCTTACTGTCTCAAATTGGCCCTCTGTGATGTCTTCAATTAGTGGGCGAGTTTTATCGAATAACCGATTATGAAATTTGAAAATTTTATTATTAATATATATATTATTTTAATAAATATGCGCTGTTCTACGAATTACAGTTACAAAATAAATCTCAGAACTATCTGGCAGAAGGAGTAGCTGCTGTCCGAGACAATTTTAATTAGTGTGAGAATGTTTAACAATTAAATATACTAAATGATCAAAATATTTTTCAATGACAGACGCAATAAAATATAAATTGAATAATCCCGTTTTCTGACATCGAGTTGATTGATACAGGAACATTGTTTTATATGATCTTCATCATTCTTTTAGTTAATTAGTTTTATCAAGAAAACTCGGTCTCACGGAGATTTATAAAAGTCGGCACTTATGTATAAGGTTGAAATTACAATTAAGGTGATGTTTATCCATGCATAATGATAATGATATACAAATTACAAAAATAATGGACACTGAAAATAACCGGGTATATAATATTAAGATTTTTGCTACAAATTATTTTAGTTCTTATGTGAAAGAATACTATTATTTGAACATACAAAATTGTATACGTTCATTACACTGCATTCTCGCGGCTCAGCGCCACAGCACGTTTCTTGAAAAACATGTAAAAATGCGTTGCATATTATATAAAAAGCGATGTATTGATTACAAAACATTTTAGCGTTTGCTTGAAATATGAAACGAATGCTAGCAACTAACGGCAACAATAAGCTTATGCATTTGTGAAAATAGTTAATAAATTGAGCTGAAAGTATGGGGAAAAGATTTATAAGACTTCAATAATTCAATTTGTTACTGAATCAATTGGGTCAGTTTGGTTACTGGGTCAGTTTGGGTCACCGGGTCAATTTCAGTCACTGGGTCAATGTGGGTCACTGGGTCAATGACGGTCACTAGGTCAATCCGCATCAGTACACGGGACCCACTGACCCAGTTATCCAAACAAAAAAGTGACCCACTTGGACCCAGTGACCCAGTTGACCCATGACCCATTTTATCTCTGGTGTAAGCTAAGTACAAAATGCTTACTACTATTCAACAAAGACGAAGACACTACGTTGACCACAAGTAATGTTTTTCTGTATGTTAGATGTAGCTGCCCTAGCAGTATATATAATTTATTTCGGAGATTATCATATAACATGCAAGGTATCACATAGCCGGCGAAGTTTCCTTGGGGGTCGCAGAAAACAATTATCCGTGCCTGAAATTGAAACACATTTAAAAAGGAATAAATTTTTGAACACTTTCTCGCGAAATTGGGAATAGCGGTTATAGTAGGGCATTTGGTTAAAACTTACCCGGGTGCCTTATTGTGCACATGAAGGTTAACGGATTTAAACCGATTTGAGTTGATATGAGTATTTAAAATAGATATAACTGATTTAAAATAATATTTAACCTGATTTAAAATGTATACAGATTTAAGGAAGTTATCTGTCCCATGGATCTCCTTGCACTTGCACAGCAGTTAAGTTCAACATTTAGGCTATTTTTGCAAAACTGCTAGAACTTGTAGACTGTAAAAGCAATAAATATTCTAAGAACAGCTTAATACCGTTAACACTCTTTAATTTAAATTTCTTATCGCTTGATCTTTTCTACGTTTGACACGTAGTAGGCGGTGATATAGCTACGCAGTTTAACTTCGACTAGTTAAATTAACATTAGGATCAGTCACCTCATATTCTATCCGTAGAGCCATGAATTATTCTCTCTACCTTTCCACCTTCCAGGGGTATAGCAACGGTAAATACATTTTGGGTTGAAACTTTTTTGCAACTGCATGACTTTTTTAACAAAACACAAGAGTACACGCTCTTTCACTTGAAACCGGCACCGGCATAATTTATTTCTACATGTACGCAATTTGAGTTAGCGGGTTAACATATTTTTGCAAATATATATATATATATATATATATATATATATATATATATATAACAACAGATGACAGGTTTTGCTTAAATTGTAGTACATCAGATCTGTGAATGCTCTTGCTACAAATTGCCAACAGTCTTGGAATTGTAAGATGGTTCAATTAATTAAACGGCTTGCATTACGCATAACTTGCATTTTGTATTAAAAAGCAAACACTACACATAATTTTCGAGATGTGTAAATTCATTTCTCCATAATAGTTTCTGCACGGAACTTGCAATGTGCAGAATAAAAATGTAGCTAAAATATTTCACACCTAAATAAAATTATCCTTAAATTCATTGCATATAAAATAATCTTCCATAATACGGTAGTGATTTTACTGACTAGCTTAATTTATCTACTTGCCGTCAGATGGGAAGTAATCACAATATTAAAAAGAGGCATTGTTGTCGTGTGTTCATTCATTTAGCATAGACATAAAGGATGACAATTACATTATAAAACGAAAATTGATTTTTGTTTTACGGACCTACCTCTGTGGGAAAATTAAAAAAGAAAACTTTATCTATGAATTTATTAAACAATATAATTATGTGAAGCTACACCTTTTTATATCTTGCTGATATTTAACAGTAAGTATAATTTTTGGTATACCTAGGTTATGAATTATCGTTATGAACAATCGTTGTTACCATTTGGAAATAAGGTATTCCACAAAATAATCATTATGTGAAATTGGACATTGAGCTCAAGGAACAGTATAAGGTTTGGAATAGATAACAATTATTGTTGCTGTATCTATATCAGGTCGATAACTTTCAGCTTTGTTTAGTACTTAGACTTTCTTCTTTAAAGAACATAGGAGTACTTCTGACCTAAATAGTAATAACGATGCGGGAATTTTTTCACAACCATCTGCCGAGCCAATCGATGATATATTAGCTGTTATTGATCCACACGATCAATAAGTGGAATTTGTAAAAGTGAAACAAATTCACAAAATAGAAAGGAACCACCCAATAATAAAGCTATTTTGTACAAAAAATATGGGAGTGAAAAATATTCGGCAACATCCAACTGATACACTTACTAAACTGCTGAAAATTTTGGTCAATGATGGATATCACACACTGAGCTTCCTATAAATGCAAGTACCCTATTACAAACACTACAAAAAGTAAATGTTATTCAATTAATAATGGGTTCTATAGTATCACGCCTGGTGTTAAACCTTTTCTAACCACATTCTTTAATCTAAGTCAAACAAACATGTCCTTCATATATTGGAAACGACAAAAAATACATAATAATGTATGCTTAAATATAAAATAAAATATTTCAAATAAAGAAAGTAAACAACTAGAATACGAAGAAGTTAATTTAAATCGAAATAGAATACCATATGCCTCACGGAATAATTACACAAAATACAGGCAATTGCATGTAAATAGGCGCTAGTTAGTATGGAATCACACATGAGTCTTTAGATGTTAAGTAATCGCATACTGCAAACAAATGTATGCTTGTTAGTATGTAACTGTACATGCTTTTGTAGGAGACATTTTGTGGTACAGCTAAATCACACAAACTGTATGCGAATGGACACTCGTTTCTATGTGTTTTTAATTCTTTTTCGTGATGCAGAATAATTACACAAAAATTTCATTGAAATATGGGAAAAAATAATCTTTTAGAGAACCTTTTGAAGATACTGATTAATCACACACAACTGCATGCGTTTGGTCCTTCGTTCGTTTACGTAAAAAATTCTTTATAATGCGGTATAGGTACAGAAAATGCACGAAAATGAACGTTCGTTAGCATGCATTTGTCATATTTGTTTTTAAATCAATTTTTCGGGATTCGGAATAACCACAAAAACTATGCGCATGTACGTTCGTTAGTATGTGGCTGCAAATGTATTTGTAAATCACTTTTCTGTGAAGCGGCGCAATTACGCAAATTGCATGCGAATCGACGCATGTGATAGGAAATGATCTTTCAAAGTACTTTTTTTTAATGCGGAATAATTATACAAACTGCGTACGATTGGACGCTTGTTAGTATGCGATAGCAAAGGTCCTATAAAACACTATCTTGAGACGGTAAAATCACAGAAATTGCATGGAAGTGGATAATCGTTAGTATGTGATAGCAAAGAGTTTTTTAAAGTACGATTTGTGATGGAGAATAATTACACAAGTTGCACACATATGGCCTGCATATGAGTTTTTTTTGTGATGCATCATAACAACACAAAGTTGATTACAAATGAACGTTCGTTAGTATGTGGCCGTATGTTTTTTTTTAAATAGCCCTTTCGTGATGCGGAATAATCACACGAATTGGATGCAAATTATCGGTTGTTAGTGTGCGTTTGTATATGTGTTTTTAAATCACGTTTTCATGATGCAAAACAATCACACAAATTACACGGAAAAGGATGTTCGTTATTATGCAACTGTATGTGGGATCGTAAATTACCTTTTTGTGATGCGGCATAATGACACAAATTGCATGCAAACGGACGTTCGTTGATATGCGTTTGTATATGTGTTTTTAAATAATTTCTTCCTGATGAGGTATAAGCACAGCTAGTCATAAGAACATATGGTACAACGTCATTGCAGACTCAAATTGCCTGGAGAAGTACGGAATTCGCAATATTAAACCGTCATTTAGTACCCCTCTATAAGAAGTATTGATATTATTTTGCACGACCATATTTGTAATTTACTTAATGCAGTAAAATATCTATGGAAAATAGAAAGTTCGACAACGTTCAAACTAAAAAACATATTAATATAATACTAAACTTAGGTTAACATTAATAATAGATAAGTATATCGTATGAACTATTTCATTGTATGATAATTATGTTTACGTATTTACATATTTAAAACTTTTATATGTATTATTTTTATAGGAATAACTATATTTATTACTCAGTATCTACATATCAACATTATCAACAGTTAAATGTATACATAATTTTCTAGACATGCCGGCAACATAGCACGAAAAGCTAAACATCATCTGATGCGCCCTCTAATAAGCATTATCTGTTGCCAAAAAGTCGTTAATGCATGCTGAAAGGTCCCGGGTTCGAATCCCGACACGGTCCGCTTGAAAAATGTTAGGCGAGCATTTTTCACAAAAATACGCCCTCGTTCGGATGAGAGGTAAAATGGAGGTCCCGTGTGTGAGTGTTGTCACGCACGTTAAAGATCCCTACCTTGCTTGGAACAGCAAGGGTTCAGCAAAATTCCAAATTTTTTTGGTAAAAAAAACTGGCTTCCTGGCCAATATAGTACCTTCGGGTGAAGCTTTGGAAAATCACAGGTAAGGTATGCATTGTGAAATTTATGTACATTGAAATTAGGAACACTTTTAATTATGAACAATGCAAGTTTCGTTCAATTGCTTTTACGAAAGTTTTTATTAGGCGTAATTATTTTATGCACAATTATATTATGTGTAGTTTTTATTATGCGTAATGCAAGATGAGTTATGGAAAATGAAATTATGCGTAATATTTTTATGCGTAATGTAACGGCGACAATTAAACAGTGTAAAACGAGCTTTAGTAAAGTTAAGCAACTTATTTCATTACATCTTTTAATGATGAATTCTTTTTTTTGGAATCATTTACAGATATAGATATTATTGCAGATATATATAAGTATAGAAACATTCTTCAACTGTTTACCTTCATTGTCGTTATAAATTTCCGAATCTACCAGAAAATGATCAGTTACGCAAAAGATGAGTACCTTCAGTTCAACCGCAAATTAAAAAGTGAGAAAAGTGACACAAATCATTAATAATTGGACTATTCTACCGAGTGTTGAAGTTTCAGTTATCCAATGTGTGCATTTGAATTAACTCACTACGTCGTTGAAACTATCTAAATTTTATTCGTCGAATAAATATTGATTGCCCATTCATTCACTTTGACGTCAATAAAGATAGGCTTTGGGTGTTACAGCATCATCAGTGTAGAAATTACTAGTTTAATGTATCAATTCAAACTAACTATCAATTCCATTAACACTTAATTATACGCCAAACTTTGCTTGCTTACATTTCGTAACATCATCATTAGTGTTGAAAGACGAGTTTATATATATTCAATGTAAACTAACCGTTATTTTGTTAGTCTTTATGTAAGCACCGAACTTTGTGCTTTTAGTTTTTGTTATGTACTACAATGTAGATAAAATAACAGCTGTTCTATTAATCCTTATTCCAAAATACCAAGCGAATGACTAAACGTGTTTTACATAAAGTTAGCTGCGACTTTTGTACATCATCAATGCCGCGCCAACCCCTTGTTCAGAATGGTCAATCCAAAAGTGGGGCACTCTTTAATGGGCGGCACTTGAACATATTCCTAAAATATGTTTCCTTTATAAAATATTTCTAACAAACAACTTAAATTTCAACATAGGTTTTGTGTAGAATATAGTCACTTATCATAGAAATGAGCACCATCTTATAAAATCTATATTATTCTATAAGGAGGATCAATGACGTTTTCGATGTTGTAAATAATTTAAGAGGTATTCTTTGAGTTGAAAGGTTAGTTGAAGGTTTACATTAGTTGATTTTAGTAGGACACTATACATAACTCTTCTGCTTTTTAGGGTTCCGTACCTTATAAGGTATAACGGAACCTTTATAAGATCATTCTTGTGTCTGTCCGTCCGTCTGTCACAGAGGTTTATCTCGAAAACTATATAACGTAGGAATTTGAAATTTGTTACACTGCTAGGTCTTTATAGCGCGCACATACATCGGCAATCAGAAAATAGAAAAACAATATTTTTAGATTAAAATGGCGGGAGTTAATTCGGTCAAAAGAAAAAGTTTTAATATACAGTGTGTACAGTATAAAATGCAGTACATGGGGATCTTGGAAACTGTAGGAGATACGATCTTGGTTAAATGGGACAAAAGTTGCATAATCATGAGAGTATCTCAGATCGGTTTTCAAATTTCAAAAATTTTTCATATGTTACTAGATAGAGGCAAAAAACACAAAATTGACGATTTCTTTATTTACTCGTAGTTAGTCTACTAATTAAAATAGAATGTTCAAATTTGGTACATCATGGTAATTCCCCATTGCGCTTCACATTTTCATTAACCACACATGTAATAGACAAAATCACAGTATGGATTTTGAAAATCCAGATATCTTAGAAATAGAGAGCAACAAATCAAAAAGAATTTTTTTGGAAATGTTTCATATTTATAAAACTAAAAATACAATAAACAAGAAAACAGATATTAGTAACTTAAGTTCCATATACACGTATTTATTAAATTTTGAACAAAATTAATGAGAAAAATTAAACTAAACATGCACACACACACACACACGCTCAAACACACACACACACACACACACACACACACATACACTCACAACATATAATATACATGAACACACATACATTTATGCACTTGATACTCTGTCATCAAACAAATCAGTTATCTTATATCCTATGAAACAAAAATTTTTACTTCAAAATTTATGACATCAATTTGATGTATATACAAGTTTAACGTTTACAATTTATTTTTAAAGAACTTTTAATTTTGTTAGTTTTACGAGTTTTTCCAAGATTTTTATTATGTTTGTTATGCTAGTTTTCAATTAACCTCAAGTTTGTAAGTTATAATCTATGTACCACATTTATAATCTAGCGTATAAAAATTTTTTGGATATGCCTGTGATCAAGAATTTAAAATAAATTCGAAAATTTAGGCCACAGAAAAGAGTTTTCACCTTAATCCAGAGACCTCAAACCCACAAATAAATTTTGAATTATATATATATATATATATATATATATATATATATATATATATTTCTTTTGTTTTTGAATGTTGAACTGCTTTATTAACGCAATTGATCATTTAGGTGGTAATTCAGTATGTAGAAACAAGCATATGTGATTAAAAGTGCTTTGCAAATTAGTTTAGGTAAAATTAATTTTTTTTCTAAAAATTTTGTAAATTAAAGAGGTAATTTTGCATAATTCGTTTTAATGTAAACGTTCGAGAATTATAGCATGGATAATATAGCATTTCAAAGGTCAGACTGTAAATAGGATATGTATTTAGATCGTAGCTAATAAATGTAGAGATATCTGTAAAAAGCTTTAACATTATTGATTTTATAATTAGCTTTAGGAAAGAATTATAGCAACGAAGAATAATGTATCATAAACAGTAGACTATTTGTTAAATTATAGCATTTAAGTGTAGATAGTCAAAACCTTTTAGTTTCATCCGAATGGCAGTTACATTGTTTGTTAAACATGTTGTAGAAAGATGTATTTTCCTAGTAAAACGTATGGGGCCGTTGAAAGTTTTCTAACAGTTTTAACGAGGAGAGTTAAGGATAAGACAAAAATAACAAAGCAATTCTCTGGAGGGTGGCAGGTGGTGTCCATTAACAAGGATCTATTGTGTAGTATGGGTGATGTTTAAACAGGTGTCAACACAAAACGAAGAAGGATTATTGGGTTTATAGTGTAGATAGAAAGACTATAGAAATATTGTGTATTAAGTGTTTATTTAACATGAGGGAAAACTAGAATAAGATAGAAAATGGAGAGTGGAGGATAGAAATACCACGTATTTACATAGATATAGTTGAGTGGGGCATTTTGTCGGTCAGAAACACAAGTTATTAAAGAAAAATAAGGAGGGATTATTTTATGTAGTATAAGTGAAAGGATCAGAGATGGATTGTGGAGTTCGTTAAGCTTGGGGTTCAGACAAAGTAGTGGAATGAAAACAAATTGGTCGTTAGACGAAGTAAGAGATAGGAGATTGAGTCCTTATGTTGGAGGCAGATAGATAGAGCAGTAGATGCGTGTTTAACGGTAGCTTGTGTCAGCAACGGGTTAGTTTTCAAAGAGTATCGAGACGATTAAAACAGATAGGGAGAATTTGTTAGATTTCGATGGCAGTTGATGTTTGTATACAAAATTTCAAGGAAATTGAAGACGGTTGAAAGTGTTTGTGTGTGTATTTTACAAAATTTTAGGAATTGACAAGTTTGCTATGACAATAGGGTTATTTAAGGTCGTATAAAGCCACATGGGAGGAATACTTCATGTAAATATCTTAACAACCACGAAGACCAAACATTTGAATCATAAAATGTACGTAATTTATTTATTATGTAAAAAGCAAATACAAATAACCTTATATAAAATCAATAATTAAGCTACAATTAATTAAAGAAAGCTCATTCCGTACTAAATTCACCGCATTCGTTAAAATAAATGAGAAAGCAATCCAATAATTTTTAGCACAAGAAAACATTCGTAAGCTTAAAAACCAAATTACAAATTTAACAGATATGCAGAAAAATCATCGTATAATGAAATCTCTTTCAACCTAAACGGTTTTGGGTAAATAAGTCGATAAACGTATGTAATTGATACCAACGGGCATATTTCATATAGTACAGGTATTTGAAGCGATGGTGTACGTGCATTTTGAAACTATATAAGGTGTCAGACTTGGTAAAACAAGCATATGTAAAGATAGTATAGAAATTAAAATTCCGATATACGTGCAGTTTGAAAAGTACATGTAATAGCATTTATAATTCAAATTCCGTAACAAAAATCTCCGAAGTACGTGCAAATTTGAACGTATGTTAATGTAATATTTAATAAGTCCCTTTATAAAGTTGCGAGATCCGTGACATTTAGGACGTATATAGAATGCATTATCCAATAAAACCCAATAGGTTGGAGATATAACACCTTGCAGATAAACATAATTGAAACGGCTTTTCCCTGGACTAAAAACCGATAGCGGGCTGTCAGCCAATGTTGACCTGTGCAACATCAGGAAGGAGTTTATGTGTAAGATTAAACCGGAGCAGATAAGCGAGATGCATTCCATAATCGACGCGTCGACTGTAATATTTGAAAGAATTTTTCTACGTAAATTTAGTAAACGTTAAGTAGAAAGTAACATAAATCAATAATTTCAAGTAAAACAGTAAAGTGCGTTGAAATAAGTTTGTATAAAATTCTGCCGTACAGAAAAACGTAAGTCTAGAATTAATATAAATAAAATTTCCCAACAATCTCCAAATAATATTCCAAGTACTCCGAATACCAAATTAAATCACGACGTTAAAACTCTAAGTTACTGGTATAACAGACCAAGCTACTGGGACAAAACTCTAAGGTTAATACTTAAAATCATTGTGCAAACAACTCCGAGTTGCTGCTAAATATATCAAAGTACTGGGACAACACGCTAAGCTGCTGAACGAACGACCAATTTGGGTCAGAAAGCTTTAGCAAGAAATACAGGAGAAATATAAGGACAAAGAAATTTTTTCAGAAGTTGCATGTAATTTAAATATTTGTGTAAAAGGTCAACAAAAATTTGATTAGTACATAAAGATACGTTTAGAAAAAAAAGGGATATTTCTTTGAACGTTCAACAAAACTATTCGTGGTACAATACATTATTTTTTGCTGGCTTTAATTGCTATAAAAGGTGTAAAAGCTATAATACTCCTAAAAAGCAAATTTGATAAGAATATTTATTTAAAATTTGATTTAAAGGTTTTATAAAAAGCAAATGATACTAAAAAGGCGCAAATTTGTAAATAGTAATTTTATTTAGTTCATTGTACAATTTTTGGTGAATTTAGTTTGTCTTATGCGGAGGTATTAAGTGTTGGAGAGGAGTGAGTGAAAATTCTGTTATCATATCGTCGTTCACTCTGTGCGTGGTATCACTGAACTAGTCGAGGCATAAAACTTAATTGTGTTAATTTTAAACTATTTTAAAGGTACAGAGAGGTGGCGTTCAGCAGGCAATTGATCGTTGTACATCTGGCGAAGGGCGATATCGTAGCAATAAATATCAAAATATCATATGCGATGATAGTTTTATGTAAAAATCACTTCAAAAAAGTTGTTTATTAGCAGGGATAGTTATTTGCATACGATTGGCAAGTTTTGCGGTGTTTGCAGCCGTTAGTACACCATGAAACTTAAGTAATCACTAAATTCCTTAATGGTGTGTGAAAATCAGCATACACCTAAAATCTACATTAGAATATGTCGTTTTCTTAATAACAATAGTTATCTCTAGTACAAAGTTAGAACTATCAAAATATTTCGCACTTATTTCACGGTTTGAGTATACATACCTTTATACATACGATGTTAAAGAATTAGGAAATACGTTGCAGGTTTAAACATTTATTTCTCCAGAAAGGTAAGCCGCTATTTGAAGCAAAGTGGGTATTAGCTAATCCACACGAAAAACGGTAGGCACATCTACATAATACCAATTACAATTTCCCACTGCCTAGGGAAGCATTTCATAGCATGAAAACAGATAAAAGTGAAACTTAGCATAATTATTTAATAAAAGTATTAATACCAAAGCGGAGATAAAAAGGCCTCAACCACCGTCTGTAAACAAATTGCATTAATTACACTGAGTACTTTAATGCTGACTAAACGCAAGGTATCCTTAAATACTCAATCTCTCGGTTAAATTTGAGTATAATCGTGTGTTAGTGATTTGGACTATTGTCTTACGGTTATAGCGAAATTAATTGTTTAGTTATTAATAATTTAATATTAATCTTCTTTTGAAAACCTCATGCCATAATGTTCAATGGTAAATAAAAATTTTCTTTCACGCATAAGGACGAAGTAAGTTTATAAAGCTTCACTATTTGACAAGACAGATCTGAATACCTTTCTAAAATTTGATTCGTGCTTGAAGGATTGTACGACAGTGTCTACTACACGATACATTACGTTAGATCTACTAATGGGTAACTTTTTTTGCATATACGATCATAATGCATTATATATATATATATATATATATATATATATATATATATATATATATCACGTTGTCACATTGTTATTTGTCCAGCTAAAAACAGATAAATTTACTACACTGCAAGAGTGGCATTCCTTGCATTTCTCAATACTTGAAATAATCGTTCCATATAATTATTAAAAATACGTGTACGTTTGCAATACACTTACTATTAATCCTAACATTAAAGAAAGACATTAGTTGAATTCTTCACGGGATACTTTACATTAGAACGTTTGAGGCAATTTGGGTAGAACTTGGGGTAGAGTTTAATGCGATTTGTGGAAAACAGATTACTTCTGGGAACATACTATGGCTGTATTCAGATCCTTTTCAGAGAAAATTTTACTTGCCTTTAGGTTCAAATTAATGAAGTTCATTGCAAAACGAAATCTTAAAACGATTATATCATTACCTCTAAATTTGATAAGCTGAATCTCTGAACACATTTGGCTTTTGCAAGAAATAATGCTTTGAGATTAGCTATACTTGCTGAATTAAATCTTTCTTAAGAATCAGACGGTTTAAAAACTGTTGTAGCCAACCACTATGGAAAGGTAGCTTGCCAAGAAATCATAACTAAACGTTTTAACACGTATGCATAACAAAAACTGAAGCTCCTCACACAGGAAATGTGTGACCTCGAACTATAATGATATGACTTGTATCTCACGTCCTAATTGATCGTTTCTCATCATTCCCTATTCAAAGATTGTAGAAGACAAACACGTTTTGATAATTACAGAATAGGACTGATTTATTTTATGTACCTAATCAATGCCAATATAAAGGTGACTTTATTAAAACTTAGAATTGTAAATAAGGATTTCTTGGTTTACCCTATAATGCACAAGTTCGATAAATGCTTTTAGCAGTATGGGCCTAGGAGGCCCGTTCCTATTAGTAAATGTAATGTGAACAATATTTGCATTTGAATTGTTGTTTATTGACTTAGTTTTACAAGAATATTTAAAACAAACTGAAAAAATGCTGAAAGCGTGAAAAAATTAGTTTTGGTTGCATATTCTAACATGTGCTCAATACTGCTTTTGTATGTTTTACAAATCAGGATGCTTTAATGGTCAGTGCGGATTGAACCTAATAAACATCTCCTTCTCTTGAAGTCAGTTACTTGATGGTCCCTCTCTACCGGCCACAAATGACAATAAAATGCTTACTTACTGTTCCGTTCTTATGTAAACATTTAAAACTAAAATTTATTATTACATTGAGCTTGTTGGTTATTTTAAATTCGCCCCGGTAGATTTAAATTTGTTGGTGCAAAATCCCTATGTGTTTACTAAGCACGCTAACCTGTTCCGTGAATGGTGAATGTTGTGTTAGTGCGCGGCTACAAACAATATCGATTGGAATGTCCACAAAGCCAGCAGAGTAGAAGTCTCGCTCTAGTCGTCGAATACACCGCATAGAGATTGCACTAATTAGATGAACCGCTTTGTTACCCGCCTCCGCTATTTTATAATAATTATTACACTTATGAACCGCTTGTTTGTAGAAAACCGCTGTTGTTTAATGTGCTTTGATCCATCCGCCAAAGAGAAGAGTAGATGCTACATCGTTGTTTGCACGGCGGCATCATTAGCAAGGTAGTTGCTAAAGTAAACGCTTTTGCTTTGATTTGTTTAAGAACGTTTTAATTATTTGTTGCTTGTTAAATATTATATAAATTTATATACAGTCCATTTATCTCTCCTTTTTAGCTATTCAAAATTACCGCAATTAATTTACATTTTGGTCCATCGAGCCGGATTTAGAATGAATAACAAGCTCATAATTAATTATACCGCTCGTCAAAGCAGTGACCGCCAGTTAGCATAATTTGTATTGTTAAGATATTTACGAGTTTTCTTATCTCCCGTGCATTAGGTTTACGTTTGTTAATTGCCGCTAAGCTTTATAAATTGTCAGGTTTTCGTTCTTTATCTTATCCGCGTTTGTTTTGTATTTATATTTAACCGTGGCGGAAAAGCTAAAACGTAATTGTTTCCTTTGTGACATCGCAATTAATTCCCTAGAAGAAATGTTTGAGGTTGCTCAAAAATCTACAGTCGAACCCGCTTTTTTAGATTTATTTCGCGCTCAATACAAATCGTTTGAAAGCGTCAAACACGCTTTCTTCACACATCATAATTGGATTGTGGGTGCAGTTTTCTCAGCCGGTGACGCGGATGAAAAATTTGAACTAGAAGACGTCGTCCGTAAACGTTTTGACCACAACTATTTTCAAATAAAAGCCCTATATTTTAAGCTGTTTACCAGCCAATATTCATCTCAGGTTGAGGTGTCCCCGCCGCCGCTAGATAACTTAAGGTCAAACGTATTATTACCCCCGCGGACCCTGCCTACATTTGATGGGGAAACCACTGTGTTTGAAAGCTTTATCGATCGTTTTGATGGTCTCGTTCATTTTAATAACAATTTGTCTGACATAGATAAATTTTCATATCTTCAATCTTCACTAAAAGTTCCGCATTCCTAATGATTAATAACTTTAATCTCACCGCAGCCAATTATGCTCTTGCATACACAAAACTTCGTAAAAATATTGTAATATTCGTCACATTACCTCTGCTCTATGGAACAATATTGATAAATTTCTTAAATTTAACTCAGATAACCCCGTCGGTTTGCAAAAATTAGTTGATATTTTTGTGGATAATTTGCAAGCGCTTAAAAAATTTGATTTGCCCGTAGAGCATTGGGATTTCATTCTTGTACAAATAATATTAAACCGCTTGGATGTACACACTGCTCGTAGTTTTGAAATGCACCAAGATCCTACCGCAATCCCATCTTATAAAAAGTTAATTGCTTATCTGGAAAATACGTGTAAATCCTTATCGAATTTATCGTTAAATCATAAAACTGATTTAAACAAAGTTCTTCATTTTAGCAATCCGTCTAAGCCACGAACCGCCGTTTCTATGTTAGTTCAAACAAAAACTAATTCTAATAAATGTTCGCTTTGCAACCAAGACCACAATCTTTATCGCTGTAGTGATTTCGTTAAACTTTAGTCGCAAGATCGCTACAACTTTGCAACAAACCAACATCTGTGTATTAATTGCCTTAGTAATTCTCACATTTTAAATAAATGTAAGTCTACTTTTTCACGCCGCCAATACAATAACCGTCATCATTCGTTATTGCACTTCGATCGCGTTTTCGTTTTCGCTGCTAATATCCAGGCTCGCTGAGCCCGGTCACCGCCACCTCTAAGGTATCACCGCGCACTTCTCCCGCTATTCAAGACCACTACAAGCCTTTTGCACCTCGTGTCTCTGAGGAATCATCAACTTCGTTCAGCTGTAGTGCTCCGTCAACTTCGAACGTCGTTTTATTTAATTCTTTAGCTAAACCTTCAGTTGTATTACTTTCCACCGTTCAAGTGGAAATTGCTAATTGCTCTGGTTCTTTCCAGCAATTTCGCGGTTTACTCGATTCGGGAACTATGACTTCTTTTATTTCGCAAAGTAGTGTGAAACGTTTCGCTCAAACCAATAGGTGTTTCTTCGCCGATTATAAATTTTCAAGCTGTAGTACTTCACAAAATTTGTGACAATCTACCTACTTCCAATATTTCTTTGCAACATTTCAATCATCTGGCTAACCTCAAGCTAGCTGATCCTCTCTTCGCTCAATCTGGATCCATTGATTTTTTACTTGGCGCGTATATTTTCCCCCAAGTGTTATTAGACGGTCGCATCCAGGGTGATAGCGATCAACCTGTTGCTATTAATACCATTTTTGGTTATGTTTTAATAGGAAACATACTTTTCTCGCCCGCTTCTGAAATAACTAACTTGTTTTGTATGACAGATTCAACTTCCCCACTGGAAGATATCATATCTAAATTCTGGGAAGTCGAAGCTGTCCCCGCCGTTCACCCTTTCACCCCTGAAGAAACTCTGGTTGAAAAACATTTTGTCGACACATTTCGCCGCAATGAACAAGGTCGCTATATCGTCACACTGCCGTTTAGAGATCATGAACCACTTTTTCCAGGTAGTCGTGATCTTGCCTTACAACGGTTTGCCGCTTTAGAAAATCGTCTACTCAAGCAACCTCGTGCTTATAATACGTTTCGTTTATGCGTGAATATCTTAATTCTCAACATATGCAGTCTGTTGTTATCTAAATCAAAATTCCATAATTTAGAAGGATTCACATATAAATAAACTTTATCAATTTATATAGAATAATACATTTTTAATTTGGATCGTACAAATTTCTTTAGCTCATTCTATTTAATTCACTAATGTTGCAAGATTACCACTACTGAAGCAAATATTCCCAAAAGCTAACGTTGCATGCTTATATAAAAGCTTACCCGTTTCGTAGAAAAGTAAGTGAAAATTTGTATCACTCCTATACCATATGGTAGCAAGTTGCTGTCTCATATACCAGCAAACAACACAAAAACAAAGTTACATCTGGACATGAGTCGGGGATTTGGTCGATCCGAGGTCCTCCTCCTCACTACTCCTTCTTTCTCATCCTTCTTCCCCTTCCTTCTCCGCTAATAGTTTTTTAATTGGTTTTCTCATTAAAAACCCATTAGCATTAATTGTTTTTCTAATGGTTTTTCTCATTAAAAACCCATTAGCCCTAAGCGCTTTTTAATGGGTTTCTAAATAAAAACTCATTAACACTAATCGTTTTTAATTGGAAAACTCATTAACACTAATTGCTTTTTAATGGGAAAACTCATTAGCGTGTTATCATTTTTTCTTACGTCACATCTGTCATTACCATCACAGCACCACCACCACCGCATTCTAACCCTGTTTGAATTTTTTTAAATCGTCCCACCGGAAGGAGGGATTTCCTCCTTGCTCGTTCCTTGCTCGGACGCCCCCAATACATGGACAGCGACGCCTCCGCCTAAATGTTTGCAACTCATTGCACACTCACTACGTCACAAGCGCAATCCTAATCACTTTTTCACTGGGTGATCTGTTAATTGTACCTGAACCCTAATTTTCCGGGTAATCTAACCCCATTACAAAGTTACACCCTGTTAAAGCCTCGTATCCCAAGTTTTTGCTCTTTGATTTCATATCTAACCTAGGTAAAAGTTTTCTTCGACTAATCACTTTAACCTGATGTAAAATTTTCTGGACAATCTAACGCTGTTTGAATTTTTAAAATCGGACTATCCTTTACAAGATTACACCCTGTTAAAGCCTCGTACCTTTGAATTTTTGTTTATTTAATTTTAACTCGATCTTTAAATCCTTTTTGGTCACCCGAGATATACACCTTAATCCAAAATTTTCTGACTACCCTCTACCTTAATACAAACCCTCCACCCAAATTTTTAGCAAATGTACTTATAGAAATGTTATAACGTGGTCTATAATTTACCGCAATATGCAAACCATTCAATTATTTTAAGAGTAGCACCAAAACTTTAAAACCAACTTAGAACGTTTTTAATTTTTTTCTGCGGGATAATTCTAAGAAACCTATTGCATTTTTAAAATAAAGTCAACTCTAAAAAGCTCTATAGACAATTAATTATACATAGATTTCTCGCATACTTTAAAAACTAATTTAGGTTTTTGTAAATCAATTTAAACCTTTTGAAGGGAAACTTAATAAAAATTTTAAACCTTTACTAAGGGTATATCATAATTATTGTCTACAGGATAGTTATGAATAAAATAATTAAATTTTAAATAAATTCTACGTTATATTTTTGGAAATAGCGGGCATAGTTATTTTCTAAACAAATCACCGAGCGAAAGTATATGCATTGTTATTGAATTAAGAAATTTTTATATCATTTGCGAATGCAATTAGAAGCTTATTAACATTATTCACTAACCTAGGAATAATTACTCATACGGGGTCAGGCCAGTCGATTTCTTTGAAAGTGAAACTTCTTTTTCCTCATAGAAGTAACCTTTCATGAGGTACCATTAACTGCATATTTGGCGACGCTAAAAGGAATGCAATTATCGGTTACAGTTTTAGTATATAGTCAAAGAAAAACACGCGTTTCTGCTCATTTATATTTAACTCCATCTTTAAAACCTCCTTTGGACATTTACTTTAATCTAGACAATAAAAAAACTTAGAGGCGCTACCACTTTAAGCCTAAGAATAAAAAAACAAGATAGTTTAATACGTCGATTATTAATTTTTGCTGATGTTGGCAATACAAATAAGTAAAACAAACTCTATCAAGAACTATTATGTTTTTAATAAAATATATACATGTATTGATAACATCTATAAACAGTGGTGATAACCAGAGTCTAGTGAATCTGGGATAGCTAAATCTCTAAACATGCGTAAGCGATCGCCTCGCAGTCGCCTCTTCTAAGTACTGGATGGGGTAACATTTAATTATTTCCAACACTGTCAAGTAATTTGAATTGTTGCAATCATTAAACAGAGAAATACTCGCACCTGACCTCGTATGATAATTATTCGTAGGTTAGTAAACAATGTTAATAAGCTTATAATTGTATTTGCAAATGAAATACAAATTCTTTAATTTAATAACAATGCATGTACTTTCGTTCGGTGATTCATTTAGAAAATATATAACCTGCGATTCCCATAAATATGACGTAGACTTTATTTAAAATTTAATTATTTTATTCGTAACTATCCTGTAGACAATAAGCATGATATACCGTTAATAAACGATTAAAGTGTTTTATTAAGTTTTCCTTCAAAAGGTTTTAGTTGAATTACAAAAATCTAAATTGATTTTTAAGGTATGAGAGAAATCTATGTATAATTGGTTATCTATGAAGCTTACTAGAGTTGATTTTATTTTGAAAATTCATTGTTTCTTAAAATTATCCCACAGAAAAGAATTAAAAATGTCACATGTTGGTTTCAAAGTTTTGGTGTTATTCTTAAAATAATTGAATGGTTTGCATAATGCAGTAAATTATAGACCACGTTATAGCATTACTATAAATACATTAGCTAAAAATTTGGATGGTGAGTATGTGTTAAGGTAGGGAGTAGTCGGGAAATGCCAGATTAAAGCGTATATCACGGGTGATCAAACAGGATTTAAAGAACGAGTTAAAATTAAATAAACAAAAAGTTAAAGGGACGAGGATTTAACAGGGTGTAACTTTGTAAGTGATAGTCCGATTTTAAAAATTTAAATAGGATTAGATTGTCTTGAAAATTCTACATCAGGCTAAAGTGATTAGTCGAAAAAAACTCTTACCTAGGTTAGATATGAAATCAAAGAGCATAAACTTGGGATACGAGGCTTCAACAGGGTGTAACTTTGTATGGGATAGTTCGATTTTAAAAATTCTAACGGTGTTAGATTGCACGGTAAATTAGGGTTCAGGTCCAATTAACAGATTACCCATTCTAAAAGTGATTTGGATAGCGCTTGTGACGTAGTGAGTGTGCAATGAGTTGCAAACATTTAGGTGGCGGCGTCGCTGTCCATGTATAGGGGGCGTCCGAGCAAGAAGAAATTCCCTCCCTTCGGTGGGGCGATTTAAAAAAATTCAAACAGGGTTAGATTGCGGTGGCGGAGGCGCTGTGGTGGTAATGACAGATGTGAGGTAAGAAAAAATGATAACATCGTTATCGAGTTTTCCCATTGAAAGTGATTAGTGTTATGAGTTTTCCAATTAAAAGACGATTAGTGTTAATATGTTTTAATGAGAAAACCTATTAAAAAGCGCTTAGTGCTAATGGGCTTTTAATGAGAAAACCCATTAAAAACGATTAGTGCTAATGGGTATTTAATGAGAAAACACATTAGAAACTATTAGCGGAGAAAGAAAATGGGGGAGGAGAAGTGAGGAGGAGGTCCTAGAATCGGCCAATTCCCCTACTGACATGGAACCATAGTTACTCCAAAATGATTGATTTTACCAACCGTACGAATTTTGTCAAACGCTATCGTCTACTTACGAAATTACGTAGATTTTCTGATGGACGCCATCCTAATCGTGCGCTTCAAACTATGTTAAATTTACTTTCCAATAGAAGTCGTTTATTATGACATTGAAAATCGATTACATCAACGACCGAGCATCATGAAGATCCATAGTTTACTAAGTAAGCTTGTTAAAAAAATTACGAAATGCAAAAACCCGATATTAATAATTGTATACTGACCGTATAGCGCCTAAAATGCCACATCACATGCGGCTTAGGTGTGTAGAAAATGTTGCATAAACAAAATCAATCCTCCAAGACAATTACAAAACCCCTATTACGATTATTTAATTCTCAACACACCTCAGACTTAAGAGAGTTTGTGAAATAAGTAAAGGGTATACGACGTCAACACTATCCGTTCAGGTATCACAAATAATTTCTGATAGAATATAGCCTCACATACTCTTCTCTCACTACTACCGTTTACCTGAAAGGTAGCGCTAATATCGTAACTCGTAGATGGCACCGATTCTTCAGTAACATATTTGAAAATAGCAGCCTTCCCTCTTTCTGTTGCTTGTTCTCTAGTCACTCTTTTCTTTTTGTATTGAGAGGTGGAGAATTTTTACGCTTTATCATTTTTATAAGCTAAAATATTCTCTTAGCTCAATACTATAGCGCCTGCGTAATTTCAATTTAACAATATCTTCTTAATTTATTTAACGTAATTAATATTTACACTTATAATTATACAACACTTAATTTCTATAATTTATAATCCACTACAAGAAATTTATATCGACCAACAAGTAACAACTAAATTTATTTTTAATGTACACGCGACTTACTATCGAAACCGACTTCCGTTTTCACCACTTCGTGCGTTCTTATATTACTTACGATAGCTTCTAGAAAGATCTTGAGACTGGAAGTCTACCAACAATTGATAAGTACAGACGGCTTCTTCTAACGGCGGTATATGATAGCTGCACCTTTGTCAGTTAATAGGGGTTGGGATTTTCCAGACGCGCGGCGTCTGAAAATTGATGTAATGTGCTAAAAGTAACTAAAGCACGGTATGGAGGTTTGGATACAGTATCTTATACCGTTTAAACAAAGAAGTTATAATCGTACTTTGCACAACCCACATGCACTAATTGATTTCTTATTCTTTTACTTTTGTTGTATTTGCAATAGTGGAAACAGCTCCATCTATAGCAGGCATAAATTTCTATTAAAAACCACCTTTCCAGCCACTCCACTTACCAAATATTGCTACTTTTCTGATGTACATCCTGTGTTCAGTGAACACACTTGCTACTAGTGTGGCGCGACCCTGCTTAGCAGTAGCAGAAAAAAAACTTGATCCATAATCTTAAATTATAAAACTGATAAATATAAACCATTCCGTTCAATTGTATATACGTGTTCCTACCAGCGTATCTAACGTTATATTTAGCAATAAATCAACGTCACACTTTGTCTTATATATTATTTTAATGGTATTAACATGCATGATTATTAACGGCCAAACCTTTTGAAAGTTATTTTACAGAAACATTGTTTTTGCGTTAATAAATCAGAAATAACTTTTAATGAGTATCATAATTGTTAAACTGTAGCTAATGAATTCTTAGACCTTGTACAAAACATCACGCTTGAAGGGCTGAATTAAATTAACGATAGCTACTTTGTAAATGAGTCTTCAGTTTCAAACAACTATGAAACCGTGCTACTCGGGAAATAACTTCTGAATAGAGTTCAATTAAAAAGTTTATGAACTATGTTATATTTAATATGTAGTTTCTGTACACGTTGTCAAGTTATAAATGCAAGCGGATGAATTCCACAATGGATTTCCAATCAGATGTAGCTCTTAGAACAATAAACAGAAAGTTTGTTTTTTAATCAAATGCAATATCCTACACAGGTGATTAAAAATTGCTTCCTGTAACCTGTGGAGGAGAACAAGCTTTATTTTAATAGAAATTAGTTACAGACGGTTGCCATTTACCAAAAAATGATACATTTAATTTTTATGTGTTATCCATATTCAAAAGAAGAACGATTCATAACGAAATTGCACCCTTGGAATTAGAACATAAAATGAATAAAATAATTGTATATTTGACCATCTTTAAACAGCACAAAATCATTTGAATTCACACATTTCACTCATTGTACGCAGATTTAAAAAAGCATGCAATACAATAAAAAGTTCAGTGAAGCTCTGAGAAATTGATTGAAATCGGTTCAGAGAACGGTTTTATTAAATTGCTGATGAAAACGAATTCCATCTATATATGAAAATAAAATTGCTAAAGGGCAACATTCGTTTCATATTATTGATAAATGCCTCTATTGGTATAAAAATTATTATTTTGTAACAGAGACAGCCATGTTTACGTTCCCACTTTGTTTACTTTTCATGGTTCATATCTTTACTATTAGTAACTGGAAAGTTATCATTTTGGTAGTAGGCTATAAAATTTTTCCTCCCTTAACTGAAAAGGCCTGTTATTAAATAGAAAATCTATTCGAGATTTATAGATTGAATAATGATAACTAGCACAGCGAGTCTTGGCTAGACATCATCCTTTTACGGTCAATCAAGTAGCAGATAATAAAAATACATAATGAAGAATATGTTGCGAATATATGGCAGGGTGTAGATAAAAGTGAAACTATATTTTGAGGCATAAACATACGTCTATTTTGTAACCAGGTACATCCACGTTGAATATATTTTTTTTTGTATTTTGGTAATTTGAACACATACTTACTATACCCTTAATGTATTTGCACTTATTAATACAAAAAAATAGAGTAAAACCCAAAGATGAACGTGTCTGCACTGGGACTAAAAATAGAGATACGTTTATGCCTCAAAACCAGTACCGTAACTACACCCCGCAAGCTTGCGCAAGGGGGTGGGGGTGGTGGTTGGGGGAAATAAGTGCAAACAGGCCCAAATGATAAGAAATTAAAATTAAAATTTATCAACAGTATTATACAGTTCTAAGAATATTTAGTACGACCCAATCTACAGTTTTGCAAACACAATAACAGGCTTAATATTGTATCTAACTTTAGCTGTTAACACTGCAAATGCAGAGAGATCTTTCTCAAAATTATTAAAAATTACCTTAAGTATCGCTCTTCACAAGACATGTTAGATGAGTTGTCCCGCTTGACAATAGAGCATGACACTGCTAAAAACATCGATGATGCAATAACTGAATGTGCACGGAAACAAGCAAGAAACAGGATCTTTCAATTAGATTTTGAGTGTCAGGTATGTAATAGGTTTTTTTGCTGTGTCAAATTTTGAGATGTATGTTATTTTGTACGTTATATAAATACACTGTAGTTTGAAGATCAATTAATAAGTATTCAGTGTATGTAATTTGATGATATAATAAAGCTAAAATGTAACTTACTGGTTGTTTACTAGTTAGGGGTTATTTTTATATCCCCAAATGTGACCAGTTAACTTTAAGGAAGGATTTCCTTAGAATGATGGAACGCAAATATCTTCCGACTATGCTAGGGGTCTATTCCTTGGGCAGAGCTTATGAGGATTAGTCGTGGTTCTTTTTGCAAAGCATTATTTTCTTACTAGGGTTTGATTCTTAACAAAACAGGGGTTTAAGTAGGGCGCCATCAAGTCATTCATTTTTAAACACAGGGTTTCCCTAAGGGGAACTTGGGAGTCCTTAGAGAGGAATCTCGTATTAACTGCTAACGCAGAAGCTGTAAAGAAAATTTAATTAAATTAACAAAAGTGAGGACACAAGAGGTATTCTCTTGTTACCTCATATAAAAACAGAAAAGATTAATCAGGCAAACAATATTATGAACACAGATTTTATGCTTCAAATTCTGAAAAGGTTATTAAAGCTTCTTGTTAAATAGGGGTTACCACTTTATGCTATTTGTTTATATACCTGGTTACTCTATTTATGAACCTACTTGTTCAGAATAAAACAATTAATTAAGAAAATTGAATGTTGATTCTTTAATTAAGAGTTGTTCCTTCATAAAAAATGTATGTATAAAATTTATGTTTAAGAAGAGATAATACAAATTTTATCTACCCTGAGGTAGGATTATGAATTCAAAAGAAATATCAAAAACTTTAAGTGTCGCTTTCGTTACAAAATTTAACTTTAATTTATACCAAAAATATCAGATCTGTTATTCGGTTTACATATATATATATATATATATATATATATATATATATATATATAATTATCTAAATTGTCTATTAATCTAACGTTCAGAAACAGTAAGTGAAATTATGCATAAATGAAACTTTAATAAGAACTCACTGCAATTATATTTGCAATAAAAATTTATCAAAGTCCTTTTTAGTTTGTTAAATAGATTAATGGTAATAAGTGATCACAAAGTTATTTTCTGAAGCAGCCTTGTATCAAAGATCGCCAATTGTAGACGTGATGTAAGAATAATACTAATCTCTTACCTCGTTTCAACAGATGTTGTTTACGTGAAGGTGTTACAGTATGTTAGAACAGGTGTTAATACATACGTTCCCCGGCAAACAATTGACGTAGGCTCCACATGTTGTACAGCACACAATCAGCTGCGTGATTCTTGGACCGGACCATATGAACTTAAAGCGTTTTTCTGATACGCACAAACGGGACCAACCAAAATCCAATACAAAACTTAGACGTTCCACTATGCGTAGATCGTTACCAAAATAATTACCATCATGTAGTTGTCCTCCTAATTACTTGTAATTTTACATTTGCAACTTCAAAAAGACCATTTCAATTAATTATCGGACTTTAGTTCCAAACCATAAAAATTTCTACGTACTTTGTAGAACGTTTCTCTAAGATCAAAACATATTGTTTCCTCGCAGAACATTTCATTAAATCCAACTATCCTAGTAAGGTTGAAGGACGGTCATATTAGATCGATATTTTCTTATCGCAACGTTGACGTGAATGAACTATAGCTTGGTTCTCGTAGATGCGAAAATAGAATTAATATCATATTGAAACACAACATTTAGACAGCCTTATTTTTATAAAACCAGATAAGGCGGAATCATTCTAACAAATGAAAATACGAAGAAGCCTTACAATTGATGTACAAAATAATTCCTTAAAAAATTTTCCTCTACATTTGTAGGAGAATTATAAAATAAATATTTAATTGAAGTTGACGGAGCATTTTAAGAAGTATTTAATTGAAAATTTTTTAACGCAGTGTTGTAAGAAATATTTAATTGAAACTTTTACGAAGTTATTTAAAGAACTATTTTGAGAGATACCGAAAGAGATATCGAAAGAGCGCTACAACAAAATTATTTACTTTGTCTAGTAAATTATTTTTAACTGCTTACCATTATTAAAACACTGAGCCTAGTGTTCACTACACCAGGGCTCTACTACGGCACAAGGCCACACGCAAATTACTTGCTAGAACCCTTTGGATTTCCATGTTAATTCTTGACGAAAGTTCTAGCTAAAGTGAGCGCTGATGCAATATGCATGAAACAGGAAAGCTGTTCGGCCTTGATAATATTCATACTAACATTGAACGCCTGATGTTAGCAACCAAATTAGCATTTCTGTATGGCGGTTAGACCTCATGATACCAATACAGATATTTATTTACTTAAAAGTTGGTTACGTGATATAATTGACTAGACAAAAGGTTTGTGAAACTAAAAGTTTATTGACGTTCTGCAGTGGTCAAAAAAACTGTTACAAAGCACTTTATTAATGCACAATGTGTTAGTTCTTCTCCATAGGTACTGTAATGCGAAAATACGGAAAAGCGTAGGCAAATAATAAATTTTAAGAGAGCTCATATAAAAATTTCCAGGGCCTCAGAAATTGTAGCTACGTTATTGCTCAAAACAGAAATTTACTGCCATATATAATGAAAAGGATTTCTAAACACAAAGTAAGGAAAGTTCAATGAAAAGTTGACAGGATAATAAGATAATCGTTGTTCCGCCAAAGTACTAGTGATTAAATATAAAAACTTGTAAAAAAATTTATAAATAAGTGGAAACGAGTAGAAAATTAATTTTTAAGATTATGTGAGAATTTTCTATGGATGTATTGAACCCACGGTAAAAGAATGATAACAAAAGGCTCTAGAAAAAAGAAAACCTCCAAGGTATGACACCCAACCGAATAATTAAACTCCGCGGGAGCATGAGACAGACTTTAGTCTAAAAAGCAGAACGGATAGCGTTACCGCATCTAGTTAAATAACCGAAATAAGAAATTATTCCAAGGGAGGACATGGAAACCCTTCGAACGTAATAAAATCAATAGATAAACAATACGCAAAGTTGATCTACAATACCCTACTTGCTTTGAACCCATGGAACCTCTCTTCTAAAATAGCTTTATTAGACTACCTGAAAACAGATTTATCAACATAAAACCTCATAAATAGGGGACAATTTTTGTGCCTCACCATAAAGAGTATAAGCTTTTAACAGATGATCTCGAACCTAATAATAACCAACATAAACAACCTTTGTCTTAATTGGATGCTGCATCCTCCATTAATTCTTACTTTACAGCTTCAAAAGTGAGGAATATTATGGCATGAGTCACCTTAAATTAAACACAAATAAGTTCAGAATATTTTATTCGTCTTTTCACATTTTTCTTGCAATTTTGTAAGGAATAAGTTTTTGACTACAGGATTTGCAATTTTATGTACGTTATAAGCAAAATTATCTTCATTTGCCTACATTTTAATCTTTGAGCAAAGTTAAAAGTCCAACAAAACTAATCTGTCTATTTATGACACTGTAAATACGTGCTCTTTCACATTAATTTATATGTTAAATATCAAAGATTTTATTGAGATTTTGATTTCCTTAACGATTTCGGGACTTTAGATAAAACGTTATACATAACGCTTCATGAAAGTTATTCTACCTGGTTGTAAATTTGAGAAGACTAGCTCTTACGTTATCATACTTTCAACATGCACCATTGTCCTGTAAATAATGTCTTTCACGGCTTTATATGTATAACTATTTCAACTTGTAATATCGTTTAGCACTATGCTAATGCGTTTTCTTTTTGTTTTAGGTGTGACAAGCGGACATGTTTAGGAAAAAATGGATATGCTGTGGCAGTATTGGATGACGAAATGTTTAATAATTTTTATATTTGCTTCCTCGCACCTTATTTGCTTAGTTCAGTTATGTGCCAATATAGACAGTAATAAATTTAGCTTCGTAGATAGAGAACTAAAGACTTATATAGATGAATTAGCGAGTGTAAGCAATTATAAGATTATCCCAGGAGTTTATATAGAACCTAACTCAAATGTTTCGGTAGCTATTGAAGAAGAAAATTGTGAAAGTTCGAGATCCCTAGATACGTTGGAAGACTACTTTAATACACGATTTGAGAAGTATGCCCAAAATCATCATATTGCTGTTAATATTCCAGAAACAGCTAGGTTTTTTAATCGTAAGTAGTTTGTGATGCAGAACTTAATTATACGATGTTCAAATTTTAAGTGATAGATTTAATTTTTAATTCTTGTTGTAGAAGGGTAATATGAAAATAATTTCCGTTTCTTACTAAAAATTCTTCCTGTTCGTATAGCTTTAACTTGTTAATTTTGTTATGCAGGTTGCACTAAATCTGTTTTGTAGAAATATTAATTATGCTGCTTGTATAAGAAAGAATTTAACTTAAACGATTACAGTAGTTTTTCAGATAAAAATTCGATATGCTCCATCTCACTTAGAGAATTTAAAATGTAACTGGAAATAAAAAGCTTTCCTTTGAACAAAACTAAATTTTACTTAGTGGTTGATCGAAGTTTAGGTAGATCAAGAAATCTTCAGTCTTGGAGAGTATCTCTAATTAAAGACTTATTCTCTTAAACAGATCCTAGAATCCGTTCAACTTTAGTACCTACATTGGCCAATTATTTGTTTTTAATACAACATGTGGTTGTTTACACGACACCAAATCGCTTTGCAGAATTGCAACAAATTTTGTATGTTCAAGCAATTTCAAATTCTCACTTTCGGCTGCGTTATATAACATTTAAAATCCTTATTGCGGCGTGGAGTCTTGTTCCACGCTTTGTCTTGGAATAATCTAAACATAACGCAATTCAACTAATTTGATTGAAAGCACAAGCGACCAATTGATTGATCTTAATAAATCTTGACATAACCATTACTAATAATTTATTACAATAATTAACAGCAATAAGGGCGTGGGTTAGTGTTTCGCAGTTTTCTATTTTAACGGTTCTCAACCTCGGGAACACTCCGGGAGGGGGGGGGGTCCAGGGAAGGCGTCAGCAAATTAAAAAAAATTAAAATTAAATTAATTTGTAGTTTTTTCATGGATATTTACAAACAAAAATTGAATTTGTCATACTGAACAAAAACACACGAGTATTGAAATTGCTTTATAGTGCATACGCATGAGTTTGTGAGCGTCCAGCAATGCGGGAGAAACTAGCTGACTCAGAATCCTAGTCCTTTGTTTATCTGTGGCGCGACGTTCTGCGCATATCTGCCACAGTGCCACTGTTCACTAACAGTGCCACTAGTTACACAGTAATCAGTCGCGCATTTGCCTTTGCCTGTGAATGTTGTTGATTGTAAACGCTATAACAGTGACAAATATTGTGTGTTTTAGTGGTTAGTTGTTATTAAAAATGGCTAAATCACTGCCGAAGAAAAGACTATAATAACGACTATATTAAATACGGGTTTACATTTATTGAGAAAAACGGTAGATATCCCAGTGCATAATTTGCCATTTAGTTCTGAGTAATGATGCAATGCGACCTGGACGTTTGGAACACCATTTGACTACTAATCATGCTGCCCTGAAAGACAAACCTACTGAATTTTTTGTTTCTAAGACAAGTCGCCTTAAGCGAATAAAACTTGATTCCAGTAGAAATTTTCGAATGGAAAATGAAAAGGCTGTTGAGACTTCTTACAAAATTGCCTTGTTGTAACAAAAGACAAGAAACCCTACACAATCGGTGAGTCACTGATAAAACCTTGTTTGTTTACTGCTTGTAGTATTGTACTCGGTAAACAGCTACAATAATGTTGCCAAAATTACTTTATCAAACGATACAGTCATACGTAAAATTGATGACATGGCTATTGATTTGAAAAATCAATTGTTGCAAAAGCTAAAGAACTCCCCATCCTTTGCATTGCAATGCGATGAAACAACAGACATTTCAAAACAATCGCAGTTGTTGTTTTACTGTATGTATATATATATATATATATATATATATATATATATATATGAAAAGAAATTCCTTGAAGAAATACTGTTTTCAAAAAATCTTGAAACAACAACTACAGCAGTCGATATATTTTCGCTCTTCAAACATTTTTAGAAGCTAATGACTTTCCCTGGGAGAAAGAGTTATTGGAATATGTATTGATGGAGCTCAAGCAATGACAGGATGCCGATCAGGATTTATTGAATTGGCTAAGGAAAAGAACCATAGAATAATTGGATCCCATTGTATCATCCACAGACAAGCTTTGGCTTGCCAGACTCACCCTGAATCACTCAACATTACTTTGAACCTAGCAGTTAAAGTAGTTAATCATGTAAAATCCAGTGCTTTGAACATCAGACGTTTTCTAATGTTGTGTCAAGAACTGAACTGTGATCAAGAAACACTTCTCTTCCACACCGAAATTCGTTGGTTGTCCAATGGTAATATCCTTGCAAGATTGTTCAACTTAAAATCAGAAGCTAAAATTTTTTTGATGAGTCCAAATGAAGAACTGTACAAGAAATTTATATATGTCAATTTTATCTTCTACCTGGCATATTTGTCAGACCGTTGCGAAGCAATAAATCTTCTGAACCTAAAGCTACAAGGACAGAAAACTACTTTGAAGAACTATGATTTAATTAAGAGTTTTGCTGAGAAGATTGCTCTTTGGCAACGCCGCCTTCAGAATTTGGAGCCAAACTTTTCTGCTTTTCCAAAAATAAACTACCTCCTTGATGATACCCAAAGTCTTCCAAAAGACCTGGTAAATGAAATGAAGGAACTCATATCTGAGCATTTGGTATCTCTGAAGAACAAAATCGGAGTCTATTTCCCAGATATAAGCTCAGAAAACTGGGAATTCAGGTTAACAAATATGTTGATATACTTCCTGATCATATTCAAGAACAAACAATTAACTTGCAATGTGATTCCAAAGCTAAAATAAATTTTCCAAACATGGATCTCGAAGACTTCTGTCTCCTATATCTTCCCGTTTACCCAGAAGTAGCAGTGGAAGCAGCCAAGTTACTTGTACAATTTTCATCAACTTCTCTATGCGAGTCAGGATTTTCAGACTTGGCTAATACAAAATCTAAATATCGAGCCAGATTAGATGTGTAAAGTGGCATGCGGTGTTCTTTGTTAGAATTGCAACCAAACATACAAAAAATAGTTGACGAGAAACAGTGTCAGCCCTCACACTAGTACTACAAAGGTAACGGACATTTTAATGATTACATTATTGACGTTTTGTTGTAATTTTTTCGATGATTTGTGTAATTAAAATTTTTTTGAACAAATATGATTTTATATTTCTTACCAGAGTATGTCTAGTCTAAGTTCAAAGTCATTTTACCCAAACATAATGTAAATAAAATTATCATATATGAGTCTAAATTAACTTATTCCATAAAGGGAGGCGTGACCTCACACTAAAGTATGAAGGGGACTCAGAGCCTGAAAGGTTGAGAACCCCTGTTCTACTTGATCTCGAACGGTGCAGTTCAATTCTCGGTTTTGCGGCGGCGCTGTCTTTTCAGTTGACTGCGTTATTTCCGCCACAATTTTGTGTGTGGGGACTGGAATCGACGAGCACGCGCTGCTGTTTCCGTTACACTCTCCCCCTCCAGTCAACGATGACGTCCATGTCACAAAAAAAGCCGCATGGAAGGTACTCCTCCATAACAAGAAATGGCTATAAATTAGCACCTTCCTATGGATGGGCGCCCAACTAAAGTTCAAGCGGGAAAATTTGAAATAACCTTTTATCAATTCTTGAATACTGATTTGTAGAATATGAATATATTTATAGAATTAAAATGCTAGTTTTGATACAAATTTACCTTTCTCTATATGAACATATTTGTGATATGTACGAAGTAAATAAATACATGGTGTAGACATGTTTTACCTTCAATATATGCATACTAATATGTTATAAAATTTCTTTAGTTGCTCTATCTTTGCTTTTAATGAAAGACTATAACCCTATTTATTCCTACTTGACAAATGAGTTCATTACAAGGTAAAGTATTTTACGCGCACCATCCTACAAGATTCTCAATAATCAATTACACAAAATTACCGAATTTTTACAACTTTTAATCAAGGAACAACTTCTGTTGCTTTCAAACAAAACAAAGGTATACGACAGCCAAACTTTTCTATGCTTTCTATTCCTTTGTTTGAAGGATTGAACACTAGCTCCATTACCAGCTTTAGGAAACCATACTTTATAGTGACCTCCAACGGATGAGCGTCTAAATATAATTTATTGCTGATCCCTTTTCATTCAAGAGTTTTTTCTACGTTTTACTATGGTCCATGTAGGCGGGTTAGATTTGGGGCGTATATATCTGCAAGTCGATACTATCGCTATTTTCTTGATTATGTGAAGGCCGACCTCTACGTCGTATAGGATTTACTGGACTTAAGGAATCCGATGCACCCTGATTTATGTGATATTTTCATAGTATTCTATTCGGAGTTGCAGCATTTACAGTTTCGCCGGCCTTTATCAGTTTATTAATCACATAAAGACTATCTCGTATATCGACCAACTAAGAGTTTTCTTTTTTGGTATCCCTTAACACATGAACTTTTACTAAAACTAAGTCGCCCACATTGAACTGTAATACTGTGCACCTACGATTATTTGCGGCTTCAGTTCTAATATTGTGAGCGTGTTCACCAATTTCTCGAAGTTCCATCAGGGTCGAAGCTAAACGTGTTAAATACGGTGTCATCTCCGCAACTGAGTCTTATGTTTGCAGTAAATCGTGATGCACATCGTCTGAAGAACGTAATGCAAACATTAAAAATGAGAGTGTATTTTGTTTACTCACACATCACTGTATTGACTGAGAAGCTGATCGCTGGTAATTTGCGATACCACTCGCAGTGGTTTTTTCCAACACAAACTGGAAGGATCGTTTTTGGATCGTGGTTTTGCCACATTCTACCAGATTTGCTTGCCCATGGCAAAATGGAAATATTGTCGTATAATGCCTAAGCAAAACAAAACTTTTATATTGCACTCGTAATATACTGAATTCCTTCGCCGGAAATTGCTTTACGCGGCATTCCATATCGTAAAAAGACTTTTCATTTATTAATACAGTAGCACAAGCCTCACTGGTTACTTTTTTCAGGGAAAATAATTATATCCACTACCTACATGCATTGCTAATAATTAGGAACTATTGATTGCCATTATCAACTTCTGGGAGCGGGCCAAACTGATCTACAGATACAACTTCAAATCGTTGATTTTGTGCTGGTGTTTGCAATAGACCTGCATGTCTCAAATTTGAAGATTTATAGCGCTGGCATTCAACACAATATTTTATGTAGCCTGTTATGTATCGGCGCATAACTAACCAAAAATAACGAGCGGGTATCCTGGACATGGTGCAATCTGCACTATAATGTCTAGCCGTCGGAGGGTCTACTATCCGTTTTCGATCCGAATTAGACACAATCACATGTGCTTCTTTAGAATAGTCTTCAGCAACGTGTCGGTAAAAGTGCTTTTCTTTATTAGATATCCACGGTCACTGTATTTATTCTGGTCTTGCGTAACTGTAGGATTTTCGAAAGCGCTTACTGAAAGCGTTTTACTGTTCGTTTGGAACTTCCACGATACAACGAGTAGGTATTTCTGAAACAAACCCACATGCCAAACGTATTTGTGTTTTCGCCTGAACACGTTGGTCGTGAAAGAGCATTTGCTCTAACGTTCATGTTACTTGGTGTATGAAAAGTGTTAAGATCGTAGGCGGCAACTTTGATTCGGCTTCTCTTGAGGTATCCTCAAAAGTATTCTAAAGTCTTAACTACGACTAGGGTTTTCCGCTTGGTTATAGACAAATTGCATTCCTCAGAGTTTAACGATCGACTTACATATTTGTCGGATATTTCGTTGGATATCTTTCCCTGCTGTAGCTGGGAGTATTTCGTCCGCTTGACGTAGAATCGGTGTCGTAGTCAGCAGTGCTTTAAGCTGCTTGAAGAATTTTTCTTGTCGTTCGCTCCAGGTTCACCCGGAGTACAGTATTGCAAGAACCCTTAAAGACTTGGCAATTTTTGCAAACTTGGGAATGAAGCTACGATATCAGGAGCACATTTGAACGAAAGGTTTTAATGTTACACAGATTTTGATTAGGCCATTTTGGAAATATTTACAAGTTTAGCGGGATCCACTGAAATTCCTTTGCGTGTTATAATGTGTCCAAGAAATATAACATTGTCGTGCTCGAAAACACATGTTTGACGTTTAGCACGTAACTTGAACCGTTTTAAGCGATTAAAAACTCATTTCAAGTCGTTGATGTGTTGAGACATATCCGGCGATAGCACAACTAAATCGTCGATGCAGGGTTTTTTAACAGAAGAAGCTTTGTAAAAAAAATATAGTTTTGATTGTAGACCCACACCTGTAGTCTCTACGTCCAGCAGGAATGGACACCGCGTTAGTTCGGAAGATATTCCCTTTTTCTGAGCTTCCACTTCAAGGGTAGAATTCAGTTCAAATGACGATCCAGGTAATTGGCAAGAGACAGTTTGATATGCAGAAAGAAAACTTTTGATAGAAAATGGTTCTATTTAATTTAAAAGATACACATATCCAAGAAAGAGAAGAAAAATTTTATGATTATTTTTATTTACGTACTATAGTAAACAGTGAAACATGCAAAGGGAAGTGACTTTTGTATTCAGTGTCTAAAGATGGTGTATTTTGCTTTTTTATTGCAAGTTATTTACTGTAAAAAACAATACCTTCGCGGAACCTGGTACAGATGACTGGCAACACTTATCTTTCCTGTTATCGCGCCATGATTAAAGCGAAATCCACAATAATAGTCTTAAAACATTTGCAAATCTGGCCTTAAAAAAAAATCATTCATAATCAAGGGCAAGAAATATTTGATCAGGAAAAAGGCACTGGTATGATGCAATACTGTGAATTGTGTATGTAATACAATTTATAGTTAGCTTTTTATGGAGGATCAAATCAGCTATTTGAACAAGGCAGCGGAAATCTTTTGAAAGCATTAGAAACGATCTAAAATTTTGATGCGACATTATATGAAGACATTCATAGAACTCAAAAGTATATCGAAACGAACAAATACATGCCTACATATTTAGGTAACAAAATTTAAAAAATGAGATTAAAGTTTTGCTAGCAAATGGAATTAAAAGGCATATACTAAAGTCACCAGCAGATGCTAAATATTACTCAATAACTTTAGACTGCACACAAGACAAAGATAACCAGTAACAATTATCAGCTTTGGTACGTTTTGTTGATTTGAATTTGAAACAGAAATTATAGAAATTCGTGATCATTGCCTAGGGTTTTACCAATTATTTAGCTCAATATCTGAAAATCTATATCAAGAGCTTTATGAACATTAAGAATCTCTAAATTTATATGGAATAAATATTCGTCGTCAGGGATATGACGGTGGGTCAAACATGAAAGGAAAACACAATGAACTGCAAATAAAAGATTTTAGATACAAACCCTTGATCGTTTTCTCTTCCATGCGCATCTCCCTTTAAATTTGGTCGAAATGATTTAGCTAGTATAATTTCGAGTTGCTGACTTTTTTGGTTGGAATGCTTTGAAGAAATATATCAATAACTTAAGATTTAAATCATTATGCGAAAATGATGGGAACGAGGGAGAGATTCGATGCGACCCCTGAGGTACAATTTAGGAGCAATATGTGAAGCACCAATCACAATCTCAGATGACATCGGTAAAGACGTTAAAACTGTAATAAAAAATTATTTCTAACTTTTTTTTTATTATATCCTCGTGACTATCAGCTAAAAAATTATACCTTTAAATTTCCTAAACCCTAACCTGATATCACAAGGTCGAGAATTTCTTCTTATTAATGTAAGCCCAAGGTAAAGTTGGATGGAGAATGGCTTGAGGTAAAGAAAAACTCTTAAGACATAAACGGCTAGTCGAGTGTTAGCTCTGGGTAGATCATGAGCTTGGATCATGGGTTGTCAAAAGACCAAAAATATATTTAATGAGCGCCACCGTATTTTTCAATACAATAACCAACCAAATTTAACTGTGCTTGTATTAGGGGAATGCGGAAACCTTATGTCAACACCACTAACATAGCCATAAAACCTGAATTTCACTCTTTTAAACACACTTACCAAGACCTCAAACACCAGATGTCATACAGATGTCTCGGCTTGACCTGTGAACAAACAAAGGTACGACCTGGACACCATTTGTGTCCTCAAAAATATTTGCCAAAAATAAAATAATAGAATTTAGGTTTCTAAAATATACACCCAGGGAATTTGTTTTCATTACACACAATGTCTAATCAGGGATGACTTGTAATTTTTTTTTACTTGAATTTTAAATAATAAAAAGTCATTCAAAAACAAAATAGATTCTATTTGAATAAGTTTCTGGATTCATGTAACTATAATATTTAAATTCGTATCTTTATAAAATTTTCTCTTAATAATTTTTATGAAACAGAAATATACTAGTAAAGAATTGCATTTAATAATCTAAAGATCTCTGAATGGATCTTTCTACAAAATTTAAATATGCTGACTTGAAATTTTCTAAGTTATTCATAACACATAATTTTCTTTAAGCCAATGAAGTACTTCCTCGACCTTCACAGTAAAATTTAATTATCAAAGCGTTGTTGAAATATTATATAGTTATTCTAAGTTACATTTATTTAACAGTTAATACTCGAATTCCACATGTCGATGAAAAATGAAAGTTCATGACCTCAAAATATTCAAACATACTTTAAATTAACGTAAGACGACATGTGAGGTCTAAATAGGACAACTGAATCTATGTTTTTTATATATCTGACATAAAATGTCATTTACAACTTTTTAAATGTACACTTTGTGTGCACGTGCAACATTCTGATAAACAATAGGTTAGTTATTTAATTTGCTGTTTTCTTAAAAGGTTTTTACGTTACGAAATTTTTAATGTTTTACTTTCTTATTGCAACTTAACTTACTTAACTTAACTTGCAACAGCTGTATGGAAATTTCCTTAACCATCGATTATCAAAGTTCTTCTGAATACAACTATTATTTGATGAAACTAACTTCTGCTTGACTGAATTTAATATTCCAACAAAATTTAGAACCTATATAAAATTGCCTTCCATGATACTGCATGAAGATATTATATAATATGTAGCCATTTATGATATTGCTTCAAGATGTTATATAAGATATTGGATTAGGATATTATATAAGATATTGCATGTATTAATGCTGTAAAGGGGCTTCCATCTCCTTAGGCCTGCAGGGATCAACTGAACCGCTCTAGGTGGGACTTATAGAAAGACATGCTCACGCTATAGCTGTTAGGTTCGACCTCCAGACACCAAGAATCAATCAATTATAAATTCTTTTTCTGATTCTGTTAGAGGCCACGTGCCTACACACGACCATCTTGACTCCACTATCTTGTAGAGCAGCTTGCCAGTTCGACCGCTGATAATGAAGTGTCCAAATTGACAACTCTACGAAGCATAGTAACGAATCTTAGACCATAAAGGTAAAGGAGTCTATAGGTTATTATTAATTTTATGTATTAGTTTCTATTGGACGGAAATTCACAAATTAAATATTTTAAATTATAGCTGTTTTATTTTTTATGTTAAAGAACGAAGTGTAACTAGAAAAAAAAACGTTACAAAACTAGTTACCAGTCAGCATGTCTGTTGCAAATTAATATAGTAAGCCGTTTCAAAAAATATCTAATAATATTACGGAGTATTTGGAACTGTTGAATAAAATCGTAGAGTATTTCAAGTGAAAATGAACAGATGACAGCTTTGAAGAGTTTGTTCAGGAAACTATAAAAACTGTCAAACTTCTTGAAACAGAAGTCCATTTTGTTTACCGAAAACTGTTAGACGTCGAAGGAAAAGGGTCCATTTTGATTATCAATTAGAAGATGAAGTGGAACGTGGCCCAAAGCAGAATTCTAAACGGAATTATTATTTCGCTATTTTAGACACGAACGATTTGCACTATTGGATGAGCATTCTAATTACTTTGATTTTTGTCCACCACACAAGTAAAATAAAAATGCTGAATCAGACTTGAGGATACACTGCCTAGACACAGGAACAATATTAACTGACAATAATGAGAAAAATATCGATGGAATAAAATTATTCAAAGAAACAGTTACCCTTTTTAATGGTAGTTTAGAAAGTAGCAATATCCCCTTTGAAGTTTTACATTATTTGGACAAAATGATCTACAACGTTATTTTCCTAATAAACTAATTGCACTAAGAATAATTTTGATGCCGCCTGTTCCAGTTGCTTCAACTGAGAAATTGATCTCTAAACTTAGTTCGATAAATATTCATAGTATTGTCCTAAAGTTTTCTAAAATTAAAGCTCGGGGTGAAAAATTTTTATAAATAGTGTTTCTCATTTCAATAAAAAATTATTGGTCTTCCTTAGGTTAATGTTTATTTAATTGTCAATTAGCGTTTAATTTGTAGAAATGGTTCTGTTACTATATTTACTATTATTACAATTAATTTATATTAACCGTCTGTATGCTTGGTGCGGGCGGCACAATACATTTTAAACACAGGCTGTCTAAGCTCACGGCGTGGCCCTGCTTCAATGTAGACAATTTTTTTGATGTTACCGCATCCAGCACGAAAATGGTCAATTAACAGACGAACGGTGCCTGGAGCATTTTTCAAACTAAATTTTACTTGCGTATTCCGAGAGATATCAAATGGTGTTATCGCGATCCTCTTGACGAATTTTCACCTGGTATTACCCATAACGCATATCGACGGTAGACATACAAGCGATTTTTTTGGCGTTGTGCAGGATGCCGTCGAATCACGGAAGTGGGTATTTATCGGATACGGTTATTGAAATAATCAACACAGACTAGCAGCGAAATCTTTTTTGGTACTAATATTACAGGTGCGGTCCATCGAAATTCGCATTCGTCGATGATGCGTTCTTCGAGTAGTCGTTAATGTTAATGCGTAGCAGGTTCCTTTTTGCAGATGACAGCTTATATGATGGTATAAAAATTGGTTGGTGGTCACTTGTTTTGATCGTGTGTTCTGCGTATTTCGTCAGATCACCTGTCATGGTAATACTCTTGAGCGTTGTAACAATAGGGCGTTAAACTGTTTTTTCTTGTTGGGATAAATATGACCCTTTGCCGTCACATAGATTTAGATCAAGGCTATGTAACCTAATAATAGGTATATTTCAGTAATACGCTAATAAATAACACTTATTCGCGTCAGTGAATGAATAAAACCACTTTGAAAATCTAATACGAGATTTGCTGCGTAAATAAGATTGATACTTAAAAGGGTGGGGTTGTTTATTGCATTAGATGGCATCATAAATGTCCTACAAATTTCACGATTATTTAACTTTACCTTGACTTTGGTTATTAACAGGTTTGTTTCTTGCTTGACCATCAGCAAATGTTAGAATCAGTTGTCGTTTATGGAACTGTTGATCCTGTTGTTTCATTCTTTGGTACAGGCTAAAACACTTGGTTTAACTATGTATCTGCTAAGGCTATTCCTGATACTCCGGAATTAGCACTAGTAACGCAGGGCGTGTGTATTGCGTAATCGGTATTTCATTAGAAACTGAACAAAACTGGAGGTTGTCTTCCGTATATGAAGTATTTTTTGTTTTATATTTATCACAAATGCTTCTTAGAACGGTGGATGTTTCATTTCCATAGCAACGTATGTCGGTACGTGAATTTGACGACTGTTTTGTTTTGTTTGATTGTTGTGAATTAAGCAACTCCAATTTTCGACAATTTTTTTTGTGTGGCCGTAATTTTTGCTGAATGCTCATCCTGTATTTGGCTTCTTATTAGCTGCAATAGATACTGTCAAATATGTTTTATTGTCGACTGGGGGTTAGTTTTACTTTGCGACAAGTCACTTCGACTGAGCTTGCCTTTTCCAACAGCTTTCGGATGTAGGAATACCTGTACGAACAATGAGTTCGCGGATATTTACCTTTAGAAGTAAGTATAGTACATTTGATTTGATTTCCCAAATTTTAATTTTTGCCGAACCCTTGTTGTTCAAATCAAGGTAGGAATCTTTAACTCGTGACAACATTCACACCGTGACCTCCATTTTACCTCCCATCCGAATTTATAAAAAATGCTACCTTAACATTTTTCTAGCGGACCTTGTCGGGATTCGAACCCGGGACCTTGGGCATAGTAGTCACACGCATTCCAACTGCGCGACTGAGCCGACAGAAAGTAAGTACACCATATCCAACTGAACACTTTCTAGAAGGGCCGGGTTATTTATTTTTGCCAAAAGAGCTGCTTATGGATACTATACGTTGGAATGTTCACACTTTGTTTTTTACGAACAGACAGTGGTAGAGCTGGTGTATGGGAATACCTCTGTCAAAAGCATGATGTGAATTTATGTATAAGATTTAAGAATAAGTTATGGTATATAAAGTATTTGATATTATATATGAGGTAAAAGGGTTTGTTTAAGATATTTCTGTGCAGAAAATTGCACTAAAGGTCCAGGTTTTACTATGAGAGCGTATTGAAACAAAAATAGAGTACGAAATATGTGTTGAAGCCCTATTACTATCTTTCAATTAATACAGTATATTATCATGTGTAAGTATTGGTCTTGGAAAGTTACGGTTAAGGGAGTATGTAAAAAGGCGAATGTATATAACTTGTAAATGAGGTATCAAAAGAAGACTGCTTTGAGTTTGGCTTGTATATTAATTTCATTTGGAGTGTAAATAAATGTTGTCTATTTACCTTAGCAGGATTTTTCGTGTTGATGGTATATTTTCAGAAAAGTGAGCAGAGCAGCCGTGGCAAATTTTTAAGCGGTAGTAGTACTATAGAAAGAGGTTGTAGCATATAAATAGGCACCACAACGAAGGAGTGTGAGGCCGTAGCAATTAAATGACGCCCAGAACGAGATACACCAGAGTGTGGCATCAATTTTATGACCAATAAGATAAACAAAAATTATTAATAAACCAGGTGTCTAAAGTAAACAGTTTAGTTACAAACGGAGATGCAAGAAAAGCATTAAAATTGTTTTAAAACCACTGCATTATTGACTAGGTCACATATATCATACACAATTACATCATACTTTAAAGTTGACCAATTAAGTTGTGACCTTCAGCAAACTTAAATTAGTGAGAGTGCATTTTTGCTTCCAAACGAAGCAACTCAAGGCACTTTAAAAATTAGTTTAAATTTTTGCTACAATTCACATGCTTAGATGATAATCACAACAAAGATAGTATTTCATAATGCCGATGTAGTCGACTGTATTGGGTGTCTGATGTAATTTTGCGTTGATACAATTCAGCGTTTACGCAGAATGCGATATTCTACTTTAAGTTAATTGTCCTTTTCATTATAACGCTCGTTACCGGGGTTAGATGTAAGTGTGTGTTGGTGTTGCGTATTTCATCTGTGTGCTTATGTAAAAGCACTTAAACGCGGTGTTGTGACTTAATTGCAATTGAATCTAGGTAATTGGAGTTTCTGTCGCGTTAGTAGCTTAATAAGTTATTTTTTGAAAATACGAAAACCCGAGAATTATACCAACAACAAAATTGCAGATGCGGTGGAAATTTCGAAAACGTATTGTAAAATCATTTCAGTGCGTTATGTGATTCAGGATAGCACTTGCACATTAAGTTGTTTCTTATAAAACATATGACAAAACAGCAGTCCTAAAATTTTCACTTAGGTTGACCTATGTCGGGAATTTAAAAAGGGGTGCAAGTTTAAAATGCCTTATAGATTTTTGTTTAGCTAGAATCTCTATCACCTTCTAAATTTAACGACATAAAACTAATGCCACCATGTATATAGCACAAACGCATAACAATCGTCTTAGGGCATTAAAATAACATAAATATTTGCAGGATTAACACGAGTGCGTGTTAATGTGCAAAATAAGAACACATTTACAATTATTACTCATATCTGTCGAGTAATTAATAAAATACGGATAGTATTTACATGATTAACACGAGTGCAGGTTAATGTGCATAACCAAGAGCAGCGTTTAGATATTCCTATATACAGGGAAGCAAAAAGAACGCATAACAACCGTCTTAAAACAGAATATAGCACAATTAATTACGGGATTGACAAGAGTGCGTGTTTTAATATGTACAAACAAATGCTATGCTAATGCAATATGCACTCCGATTCAGGTAAGTTAGTTTAAGTCACATAGAATATGACTACATGTGTTAATAAGTACAACACGAGCAGCGGAAAATAGATGTGAAGTCTATTTCGCTTAACCTATGGAGAAGTTATTGTGTGCCACGAGAATACGAATTACTAGTTGTGTAACGATAAGTAAAGGGTGCAACTGGGATAAATATCACCAGCGTTCTAATTAGAGATATTTGTATTTACCTGGATAAAAGCCATTGGTCGGTGTACTGCGGTTTAACTATTGCGACTTGTACCGTGATACTAGTGCTTGAATAAAAATTACAATCGTGCTAGTGGAGTTTGGTTTCCTGAATAAGAAATGACTATGACTGATTTCTGGTCGAATTGCAGCTGTTTATAAAATCTTTTCCCCATCTGATTGCACGTGCTGTTGTGTTCGAGGCAAAATGAATTACGTTGTCTAGATTTTTACGACTCTAAACAACTTTTTAACGTATGGTAACAACCTCCATAGTTTGATATTGTTACAAGAGGCTCTTTAATGTAGATTTCTATAACAAAGATCGGTAAACTGTGTATCTGGCTTAAAATAGTCAGAACCCTTTGAGCATTGATCTCAAATCTCTGCTTGTTATGAACCCTCAAATACCTAATAATTACATAACGTACATAAATAGGACATTTGTTACATCTTCTTAGAAGGTCCGCCAGTGTTAAGTAGGTAACGGGTCATTTGTTTATTTCTATAGGACATTTATATTTCTTCTGTTTCTTCATTAGTTAATACCCCAACTTCCAGCATCAACAGTTGGCTGAACAGAATATTAAGTCAGTTCGAACCTCGCTGAAACCTGTTCTATTAAGAATTTTTTACATCCTATGCATAAATTGAATAATGTAACTCACTATTTATAGCAAAACCTTGTAAACAGGTCAATCAATAAATTGATATTTTCGTATATTTATTGACTTCCGGTGTGAAACCAACTACGGAGCCCATCATAGATGATCGTACTATTCTAGTAAAATCATTTACAGCATTCATAGGTTGAACTTGGACGGGCTGAAATTATACCAGTTGCCGTATTGAAAAAATTCCATCATTTGCTAGCAACCCAGAAGGTTTAAGATTAAGTACATAATGTTTGCGTTGTTTCTAATCGATATAACTCTAGTATATATTTTAGGATTTACTAAATTTATTAGTATAGGAAGCTTTTACCTATTAAATTTTTTAACCATTGTGTTTTATTTCAGCCATAGAATCCGCAAAAAGTTCGTTTATGGCTGGTTTTGGAGTGGGATTCCTAGCCTTTGCTCTCAAGAAACTTCTTCTTCCCGTATTTATTGGAGTTCAACTAGTTAAATCTGTACTCATTGCACTCTTTCTACCTTCCATACTAGGACACGTCGGTAAAGTACTTGGAAAAGGCTTATCTAATGTTTCTGGAATTTCGGGCTTGTCAGGTGGATTTGGAGGGCAAGGAACGGAACAAGTAAATGACTTCGACTTCAAAGATTCTGCTGCGTTAGCCAATGAAGTTGATGCTCAAACGGATGACGGCATGAAACTTAATGTTCTTTCGCCAAAAGATAAAGATAACATTAACAGGTAATATGGTTCTAAATTCTGTTGAAGTATTATCTCAATTTTGCAAACCGCGATTATTTTTAAGAAATAGGTGTTTAATTACACCATTTCAATGTATCATAAGATAGATTTACAAGTTAATGTTAAATATTTAGTTTAGTTTTGAACTTTTGGCAGGAATCTTGCCTGCTATAAAATTTATTGCTTGCCAAACAGGTTTATTAAATAATTATTTGGATGTATGCGGCATTCACGTATAGTTAGCATATACTATCGCAGATGCACTGAAATTTCTTAAGAAATAGTCAATTATCCTGTCACAACTGGTCTTTAATAGTAGAATACAAAAAATTTATTTTCCGCAAATCGTTCAGAATTTTGATATTTCTGATCAAATTTTTAAAAAAAAGGTGTATATTTTTACATGTCTGGTTGTTGCCACGCATCGAAAAATAACTGTATGAAATGTTCATTTTTGTATTGTAAGGAAACTATTTGCGCACTCGCATTTTTGTTCTTACAATAGTCCAAAAAGCGATTGTATGCATATTCGTATTTCTCTCCTAATCTTTTTGATAGTAAATCTAATGCGACAGTATTTACTGTCTCTGCTAGTTCAAGAGGAGTTCCAGAATGGGTTAACACATAATCGCTCGTACTGGTACTTTCAATTCTTTCAAAAATACCAGCAATTAAATTTCAAAACGTTTAGTTTGACAATTAAATATGATGATACATTTCTATAGTTACAAGAACACATTTTGCAAAGAAATTCACGGCATCATTTATTTAGAAATAAAATTATTCATTCTTTTTAAAATTAAACAATGTTTTAATTTCTGCCGTTCTTTAACGATTTGCGGAAAAATAGTATGTATACCTAGTGGGAAAAGAAATATTCCCGGACTACGTGTTCAGGTCGTATGAGAATGTTAAATTGCACTTATAACAAGTGTGGTCTATGGCATCGATATATTCTTGTACGATAATTACTTAAGATCTCCGAGATTTGGAAGGTTATGGACTCATTTTCTGAATTCTAACTTATACGATACTGTATAGCAAAAAATTCAATAAAACTACTTGCCATAGTATAGTAGGAAGGCGTAGAAGGGACACAAAAAAAATCGCTCTACTTATTTTAGTTAAATTTCAACTTTGATGTCAAAATTTAGTTAAATTTCGACTTCGATCTCGAAATTTAGTTAAATTTCGACTTCGATATCGAAATTTATTAAATTGCGACTTCGATGTCGAAATTTAGTTAAATTTCGACTTCCATCTCGAAATTTACTTAAATTTCGACTTCGATGTCGAAATTTATTAAATTTTGGAGCATTTTTCCTCAACGATCTTTGATAATAATATTGCAAATCGATATTGTACCCAAATACAGGGCCGACTCCATATTGACTCCGCTCGATTATTTTCTTTTGGGTTATTTACTTAACCGATAAACTGTTAACGCGTTAAGAGAACACTGTGCAAGAAGTACGACGTATACCTGTGGACGTTATTGATGAAGTTCAAAAAGAGTTCATATACCGCCTTGGTCATTGTTAGGCCGTCAACAGCTTCCAATTCGAAAATTTTCTGTAATTATTGATATTTGTTTAGTAGATGTTTGTGTATGGTATAAATTCTATTTTATGGAAATTTTCATTATGTAGCCCTTATTCATATTTACTTCAATGTAAGTAGAAAAAAATAGTCTTCTCAAAACCATAATAAAAATGGTGGTTGCTCTTTAAGAAAAATATAGATGACGTCATAACTCTCTCAAATATGACCGGAACATTGAAGTAACATCAATAAATGACAATCTCTATAAATCGTTTGACATGTCTTTGTAATTTTTTAATAATTTTTAGGGTTCCGTGCGTTATAAGATATAACGGAACCTTTATAAGATCACTCTCGTGTCTGTCCGTTCGTCTGCCACAGAGGTTTTTCTCGAAAACTATGTAACGTAGGAATTTGAAATTTGGCACAGTGCTAGGTCATTATGGCGCGCACATATAAATAAAAAAAAATTTTAAGTTAAAATGGCGGGGGTTATTTCGGTCAAAAGAAAAGAAGTTTCAATAAATATACCGTGTGAGGTATCATTTGAAAGAGGATTATAAAAGGTTTCTCGGTCCAGTAATCTTCATGATATAGCTCAAAATGTGTCAAGAATGACCGTTCCGTCGCCCCCCCCCCCCGTTCTCCTACAATTCCAAAGCTAAAATTATGATTTTAATAGGGATAGTAGCTATTGAGTCATAGATTATCGGAAAACTGCAGGTTTTTTTGACAGTGTAATAGTTGCTGGGAAATTTTTTTTCAAAAACAGTAATAGATAACGTATTTACTAATGTACCAGTACTATGTGGGACAAAATATTCATTTTTCAGTTATCACAATCCAATTTGGATAAGATTTAAGTATACATAAAAAATAAAAACAGCTTAATTTGGTTTATTGATTGTTCACTGTAGTATTGGTATTTTAGTTTTGTTTCCATTTATTATACTTTAAAGGTTTTTGTGATTTTAATTGGTATAATTTAAAATTGTATGTTGTTGTTGTTATGTGGTTACCAGTTTTTTGTTATGATAAGGAAATACATCTGCTAAGGCTGCTTTTGTGATTGCATATTGAAATGTAACTAGTTCATTATGTAAAATAATAGAAACCTCAATATTTTGGTCATTTGCAAGAATAATTCCATCATGTGCTATATGAGTAAAATCGGCAAAACAAAAGCTATTAAACAGGTCGATGGGCAAAACTATGCCTTCCATTTAAAAAATTTGAGGTGATGTACATATCTATGAAGCTAAAAAAATAATTTTTCTAGTCACTCGTTCTTATTCAGCATAAAAATATCTACAAGTTTTGTATCTACATTATATCTCTAATGTCAATAATAAAGTCTACAGATGGATTTGAAAAAAATTGCAATACTTAGTTTTTAAAAATATCTAGAAAGATATCCGTGAAATTTTTCTAAATCAGAAAAGCACATGCGAAATCACCATACAAAACTGCATTACTTTTCCCATTTGAGTGTCTCGCTATCTTTAACAGCTTCTAAGATGCCCATAGTAAAAATGAAAAAAAAACTCCCCCTGTATAGCACATACTTGATTTCAAATTAACGTAATTTTAAACGGATTAATTTAAAAGATCAATATTTTAAAAGGACGAGTTTATTAGAAATAAATATCAAGATTTCTTGTCCATCCCATTTTTTAGAACTCTTGTGTTTATTTCACATGAGCGTTGTTTAAGGGTGGTTCAAGGAGTCCATATTGCTTTAAAAATTGCAATGCAAAAATTATTTAATATAGAACAAAAACACGCTTCAGGTATTTATTTAATGGTTGCAGATATGTACCATTTTTCTGTCGACTATTTTTTTACTTTCTTGTTCGTTTTAATTGGGATGCGGATAACAACAAAACAAATTAATTATGGAAGACATTTTCATATCGCATAATACGTGTTTTCTGTGTTAGTATAGCCAACCGTTTAGATTGGTGGTTGCATTCAAACGCAACCATTGCACCTTTAATACGTCAAATATTAATATGTGATTATACAGTAGTGCTTTGCGAAATAACGGATAAATTCCATAAACTAAATAAAAAAGCTACCCAAAAGCGAGTCGAGCTCGCACTATTAGGGTTCCGTACCAATACTACAGTGAGCAATCAATAAACCAAATTAAGCTGTTTCTATTTTTTATGTACATTTAAATCTTATCCAAATTTGATCGTGTTAACTGAAAAATAAATATATTGTCCCACATTGTAATGGTACATTAGTAAATACGTTGTCTACTACTGTGTTTAAAAAAATTTTCCCAGCAACTATTACACTGTCAAAAAAACTTGCAGTTTTCCGATATTCTATGACTCAATAGCTTCTATCCCTATTAAAATCAAAATTTTAGCTTTGGAAATGTAAGAGAATAAAGGGGTGGCGGAACGATCATTTTTGGCACATTTTGAGTTATATCATAAAGACTACTGGACAGAAAATTATAAAAAAAATATTTTTAGAAGCCTTTTAGAATCCTCTATCAAAGATACCTCATACGATATAATTATTAAAACTTTTTTTCTTTTGACCGAATTGACCCCCGTCATTTTAATCCAAAAAAAAATTTTCTTCTATTTTTTGACTGTCGATATATGTGCGCGCCATAAAGACTTAGCATTGTGCCAAATTTCAAATTCCTACGTTACATAGCTTTCGAGAAAAACCTCTGTGACAGACGGACGTACAGACACGAGAGCGATCTTTTAAAGGTTCCGTTATATCTTATAACGTACGGAACCCTAAAAATTATTAAAAAATTACAAAGACATGTCAAACGATTTATAGAGATTGTCATTTATTGATGTTATTTTATTGTTTCGGTCATATTTGAGAGAGTTATGACGTCTTCTATATTTTTCTTAAATAGCAACGTCCATTTTTAATATGGATTTGAAAAGACTATTTTTTCTACTTACCATGAAGTAAATATGAATATGGGCTACATAATGAAAATTTCCACAAAAAAGAATTTATACTATACACAAACATCTACTAAAAATTGAAAACAAATTTCAAATAATTACAGAAAATGTTTGAATTGGGAGCCGTTGACGGCCTAACAATGACCAAGGTGGTCTATGAACTCTTTTTGATCTTCATCAATAACGTCCACAATTATACGTCGTTCTTGCACATTGTTTTTTTAACTCGTGTAAATTTATCGGTTAAATAAATAACTCAATAGAAAATAATCGAGCGGAGTCAATATGGTGTCGGCCATGTATTGGGGTACAATATCGATTTATAATATTATTATCTAAAACTGTTAAGGAAAAATGCTCCAAAATTTAACTAAATTTCGACATCGAAGTCAAAATTTAATAAATTTCGAAATCAAATTCGAAATTTAACTAAATTTCAAGATAGAAGTCAAAATTTAACTATATTTCGAGATCGAAGTCAAAATTGTACCACATTTTGAAATCGAAATCGAAATTTAACTAAATTTCGACATCGAAGTCGAAATTAACATAAATTTAAAGATCGAAGTCGAAATTTAATAAATTTTGACATCGAAGTCGAAATTTAACTAAAATAAGTAGGGAGATTTTTTTGTGGCCCTTCTACGCCTTCGTAGTGTAGTCAACAATATAAACTAAGTTTTGTTTCCAAAGGTAACTGGATATTACTCTGTTTGCATTTTATTTAAGGTCACTGAATTATTCCTAATACGTTTAGAACACGCACACGTTTTACTGTAATTTACCTACTATCAAAATGTTGTTAAAAATCTAGTAAAAGGTCTACCAATTTTAGTCGAGTTTACTATAAATTTAGTATGAGGTTATTGTTAACATACTAATCAAATTAAAACATGACTATCCATAGCTTCTTTAAAATTGATTCCAGATCAATAAATCATTCTAGTTGTTTCATTCAAATTATAAGTGTGGTGTTTATTATCAGCTTAGAAGTAAAGTACCTGAGATTGTACGTTTTAGGAACAAGACAGAAAAACAAACTATGGGAAAGTTGCAGAATACATAATTGCAGCTTTGATATTATAGTTCCTATACCATTTTTCTTCACAATCGTAATCACAACTTTCAAATCTTATACATATTACACAAAGCTCTTCTAAATCCAAATAAATCCAATTTTCTGAAAGATGTCCCTTTCTAAATATCTAAAATACTTCTTCATATCTAATTTACGTTACGCTATAATTTTTAAACAAAATTGTGTAATTTCTTAGAACGGATAAAGTAAATGTAGAGATAAAGTTTTAGCTTAATAAATAACTGCCATCATGGTTATAGTAGAATTATGTTATTAGGTGCAAGAATTTGCAGGCATGCGGTTGCTTGCACAACGTTAATACTATTTATATGTAGGAAACATTTTGTAGAGATGTTGCTGCAATATTAGACAAGGTCGTATTACCTGGTTGTATTTTGAGGCTAAAGTAATTGACCCTGAAAATGTGATTAAATCGCCGACTAGCTCGTAAACACATTACATAATTCAGTTTGTAGCTATTCCACTTGCCGTAGATATACAGTTATGTAGCTATCAGCAAAGTATGCTTATGGTTTATTTAAATCTGACATCTACCTATAACACGCAAACCAGTTACATTTTGTCTTTCAAAAATTACATCTATCATCTTCAATTACGCAGTGTTATTGCTTTGCTCCTGACCCTTGTAGACCATTGTTCTGATCGTAATGGATCTATTAGTCTAGCATTATGACTTGCGCGAAACTATTTCTTTGTTCCAATACCAAGAGATGAAGCTTACTCGAATTAGTTTAGATGCGTATCTTTTAAATCCTACTAGGTGTAAATTACTAAATATTCCTGTAAATTATATGTAAAGTTACGAGCTACTATTAGGCAACCCGTCAAACACACAAGCGCCGTAAGCACTGTAGATTTTCCAGGAACCTAGGATGTTCGAGCACATACCAGAGAATGAATCATCTATTTTAATTCAGGGTATATATAAAACCGCTGATAAAATGTAAGAGTTTAGTCTATATCAGAATGTTGAATATAAATTATATCGTGTAAAGCTAAATAGTTAAGCTTTTGGAAGTCCAAGAGTAAACATAAATCTGTATTATGTAAAAGTGAATATTGTACCGAAAGCTTGTCGAATTCATAAATAGACAAAAGTGAAATAAATAAATAGTAGTGTTAGGGTTGTTAATACAACTATGGTTAAAAATTTAGTTTAAGAAGATATTAGTAATTGTAAATTAATTAGTATGATAGTGCTTCATTGTAATTGGACAGAAAACATCTATAAATAAGGCATATACTGTTAATTGGACTTATGAACAGTGAGTAATAAAGACTTTTGTTATTACTTGTTTTAAATTAGTGAAACGCGGTAGTAGTAGCCCGCTACACTGGTGTCAGGTGTGGGGTACATAGCAATTAATTTAAAAGGAAAAACACACAAGTCTAAAGACATTTAAGTAGTTTGTATATGCCTGCTACAAGAAGGCAAAGTAAAATGGACGCAGAAACTTTAATGAATTTCCTTAAGGATTTTATATCCAGTATGGAGGAAAGGTTTAGTGAAAATGCTGAGAAAATGGAGCAGAGGTCGACTAAACTGGAAGTGACACTCAGTGAAAACTTAGTGAGGTCAGTTGAACTAGAATCAAACCTTAAAGAAAAGTTAAGTGAAAATGCTGAGAAAATAAAAAAGTTATGTGAAAATACAGCCACGTTAGAACAAAGATTAATGAAAAGCTCCATTTCATTGAAAGAAGATTTCACTGAACAGGTAAAAACAGTTGTGCAAAAGTTGGACAGTGAATTGGTAAAAATGGAAGAAGATGTGATGAGGCTGCAAGAACAAATGATTTCACTAACTACACGGCCACTTGAATTAGTAAACCAAGTTGTAAATCAGAACATTCCAGAAATAGGAAGCATGGAAAGAAGTGAGTCAATACCGTCTAAAGTTAAAGTGAAACCACCTACATTTGATGGTAAAACACCTTGGCCTACATATTTGAAACAATTTGAAGCTGCTGCAATAGCCAACGGTTGGTGCAACAAAGAGAAAGCCATCTCCTTAATAGTGGCCTTACGGGGGAAGCTCTTAACATCTTGCAAACGATTCCCGATCACCAGCAGAATGATTACGGTCTCTTAACATCGAAGCTTGAGATGAGATATGGAAACGCTCACCTTCAACAGGTTTACCATGCACAAGTTAAGAACCGCTCGCAGAAGACAAAAAAAAGTCTGCAAGAATTCGAAGCTGGCATCGCCAGATTAGTTAGATTGGCATCCCAACGGCACATAGCTTCCTCGAACAACTGGCTGTTCAAACATTTGTGGATGGCGTTTAAGACGGCGATATCCAGCAACCGCTAAGATTAGCACGGCCAAAAATGTTAGATGACGCACTTGCCCATGCGCTTAAATTTGAAGCAGCTGAGCAGACATTACACAGTGTGAGTAACAAAGTTCGGTCTGTAATAGAAGAACCTGGTCAATTGCAGAACAGCATGGAAGAAATAATCAACCGTGTGGCGGAGAGGCTGGAAAGACAACGACCGTTCATTTACATTTCCAATGCTCCACCCGAAGGTACTACATTGACCAGGAGGCGAGTTTTTTGTTGCCTGGAAATTTAGAATTTTGCCGAACCCTTGCCATTCCAGGCAAGGTAGGGATCTTTAAGGTGCGTGACAACACTCACACCCGGGACCTCCATTTAACCTCTCATCCGAACGAGGGCGTAATATTTGTGAAAAATGCTCACCTGCCATTTTTCAAGCAGTCGGCCGTGTCGGGATTTGAACCCGGGACCTTGGGATCCGTAGTTTTACGCTTACTACATTGATCCACGGCGACGCCTAAAAAAAGACAACGACCGCGGAGAAGGCGTCTGCGATGCTGGAGCTACGGTGAAGTTGGTCATATACAGAGACGCTGCACTCAACCGGCAAAACAACCGGTTGAGCAGCAGGAAAACTAGAGCAAGTCGACGTGAGGTGGCGAACGTCGACGGCACAACGTAGTGCCCCGGAGATTATCATCCGTGCTGCACAGTTGATGGGAAGTCTGGACAGCATTTATATCGATGGTGGAATTAATGGTAGGGTTGTCCGATTACTTATGGATACAGGAGCAACAAGGACTATTGTGAGACCAAATTTGGTTGGTCGTGGAAAAGTGCTACCTGCATCGGTATGTCTTCGAACGGCAAGTGGTGAGAAAATTTGTACTCACGGAGAGACTGCCATTACGTTGGCAATTGGGGACAAACTAACTAATCATTGGGTGTTGGTAGCTGAAATTACAGAAGAAGTGATCTTGGGAATGGATCTCATGATAGAATATGGGTTTCATGTAAACATGAAAGAAAATGTGCTTCGGATAGATTATGATGAGATTCCATTTCAAGGGACGAGTAACCAGACGATGCAAGTTCGAATTACCACATCTGACAGGAATATAATCCTGAAATTTTGTGCGATTCCTTTTATGTGATTTTGGACGACCCCTTGTTAGATTTTATGTTTGTATTAAGAATCGCGGTTGCACCTTAGTTGTAGTAAAACAAACCTATTCCAAATGCTGCTTCTTGCTTCTATAGTCATTTTTCAATTAGCATTCCTAAGATGTTATGACTATTAAATTTTTAAGTGGGTGTGGTATTAATCACATAATAGTACTAGTTTTCACACAGTGATAATGTTATTGGTTTGGAGATCGTCCAAGAGCTTTCTCATTCAACTTCATCAGTAAGTTGTTCGCCATTAACTCATTCTTATTAGCATTTCACTACTACAATGTACATGCTTAGAGTATCATCATATTCTTTAACATAGTAATATGTATTTATTCTTCTACTTTCGCTTTTGTCCAAAAAGTGAGATTTCGATTACCAAACCACCTCATATTCGATCCATCAACTTTGGTCTGTATAATTAATTTTTGATTAACGATTTACACGTGCTATATTGATCAAAACTAATTTTGGGGTGTCTTGTTGCCAAACAAACTACTACGGCGTAAATAAACTTCAAGCTAAAGGCTGTGGTGTCAACACTTTGTATATGTTCGAATCATGTTATTCTTATAAAAATGGTTTGGTGGTTACGAACTAACATAGCAGAGGGCGCGATGTGTACACAGATTTTACAAAAGCCACTAAATATAATTTGCTTTTCAAAGTAAACAATATAAATTAATTAAATAACACTGCTTACCTTATTTAATATACTTGCAAATTATCAACTCTGTATCAGCTAATTATTTTTTATCTCAAGGTGTTCGCCATGGGTTAAAAATACGACGGATTTATTCCAAATTCTTGTGACAAGGTTATCTTGATAACTTTCCTAAAACCCTGGACAGAAGCACAGGACAAAAGCACAATATTAAGGAGCGGGTAAGAAATTGACAAGCAAAACTTCACCACATTCTGTAATGCACTCCATATCAGTAGTTAAAGACGGAACGTCAAATCAACAATAAATCATGGCGGCTGCATTCTAAATGTCGACCTTCTCTTCCACATGCCCTGATTGAACGGAGAACGTTATGTGTCTATTTCACAACTGACAAATATTTTTAACACTCCATTTCCACAATATAAAAAACTGTTACTAAGAAAACACAAAAGTAATTTACCCAATCCTATTTTCTAACTCTATATTACACAAACATGTGTGATAACCTAAATTAATGATTACAACAATCCCCTAAAATTAATTATTGTCTGAAATAGAGGTACTACAAATAGAAGTCCAACCTTTTTTAGAATGCACTCTACGGAGCAGACTAAGGCTTAAATATCAAAATAGGATTACTAATTATACAACAAATATCTAAACTTACTTTCATTTCTTGCAATTTTGTCTATGGAATATCGTACTGCCCAGGACCTGAATTATTCTGAAAATAAAAAAAATTGTTAATGCAAAATCGAGGAAGGTGGCAATTTAGGCTTTTCAGTTAATCTTTATTGTTTCATTTGATTCAGTTTTAAATTAATTTGCCATGTAAATTTGACATGACCAGTGAGAGCTGTCTGCGTCATAATAGTTTAAATAAAACTTTTCAAACAAACATTCTTCCTTTTTACTGTTATTGTTTCTCATCTATACTATTACTACACTAATCCTTCGTAGGTATGTGTTATTAATCCTTAAAGATGTAACAAATATATGTTATCTTCAGTCTCTATGCTCAATCACAAGTTAGAGACTCCATTTGTCATACAATGCTAGCAGTAAAACTAAGATTCAGCAGACCACTATCTATAGTATCTTGTATTGTGGCTGTAAGCACACCTACATTTTGCTTGAAGTTCTATACTTGGACACCGACAATTTATAGATGTCTTTGAATGAAAGCACACGGGTATTAGGGCAGATACTTTATTGCGACTCACCTAACAAAACCAAGTGCATGTTAGGTAAAGGTATGACCTAGTATATATATATATATATATATACACCTATATATATATACATATATATATATATATATATATATATGTGTGTGTGTGTGTGTGTGTCTGTGCCTGTGTCTGTGTGTGTGTGTGTGTGTGTGTGTGTGTGTGTGTGTGTGTGTGTGTGTGTGTGTGTGTGTGTGTGTGTGTGTGTGTGTGTGTGTGTGTGTGTGTGTGTGTGTGTGTGTGTGTGTGTGTGTATGTGTGTATTTATATATATATATATATAACACTTCTTCTTTGTAGGTTTTTTAGGTCTACTGCATTTAAATAAATACTCTTTTATATGGCCTAAATTTTCGCATATATTTTTTATGCTTGATCACAGGCTACAACTGTATTAACGTTTTACAAATGATTAACAAAGATAAGAAGAACTTACAGTGAGGATGGTTAAAATTGACATCAATATTTTGAAGGAGTTAAAATTTTTTATAGAATAAATATTTATGTAAATAGTGAAAGTAAAATGTCATTTTTGATAAAAGTTTATATTTTGTTTTTAACGACAGTGTTGGTTGGTGAGTGTATGTGCATGTAGGTGTGTGTGAGTGTGAGGGTGATATATATATATATATATATATATATATATATATATATATATATGTATAATTTATTGCATAAGGAATGTCAATAAATACTAACGTATAATATGAAATAATAATGTAGACTTTTATGCAAAACCCCAAAGATCATTTCAAATCGAGCTAGTGATTGAAAGATGGAAAATATAAGTTCCAAACAGGACTAGAACCTGTATCTTAGCCTTTCGCGGACCATGCCTTTCCCACGAGCTATCACAGTACACAATTACTCCTTGTCCCTCCATATCTGCAACCATTTTCTCAGTCTCCTCGCGTTTGACCGAAAGGAGTTTCTCGGCTGCTATATTATTGGCTAGGTGTACAGATACTCCGTTTATGTTCTGCTGTACTATTCTGATCAAGGGTAGTTTAAGCGATGCCGCGTTACAATACTGTTGTAAGCTCAAATGCGTTCAAACAATAAACTTTGCTTGTGTTTTATAGTAATTAGTAGTGAAAATACGTTTAATGATGAATTTGTTATTCATTTTAAAGTTGAATGGATTTTTTTGTCTACAAATAGTAACAGTACTCGAACTAAGATAACAAATTCTAATCAAAGCATATTTCGTAAGCAATGGTGTGCAACTAAAATATATTGTGATTATTATTCCGACAAAAATAAAGCTGTGTTTGACATAAATTTGTTGGTGTAAGATATAGTTTTACAGGTTTAAGCATTTCGTTGTAATATTCGTAAAATATTAATGCTAAGCTGGTCTTCTATCGATTATCTATTTGCACCATCGGTATGAGTTAAAATTTCGGTTGATGATACTTTCTTCCAACAGTCTCGTGTGCCGCATTGTGAATCGCTAGAAGTGTAAGCAAAGTTCCCTGCTCATTTGTTCGCTCTAGAGATATTGGCTAACTTAGTAAAATAGTGTATAAACGATTTCAAATCTTATGAAAGCTTCTTCTCAATTTTTTCAAATATATGTTATGCTTGCAGCATCCTCGTATTCAACTGGACATCAATTTACAGCGATACGCTGGTCTCTTATGTTGCAAGCTCTGGCTTTTCGTTTTACGTTTTCTGAATTTTTTATACAGTGGGAGAAAGCTTGATTAACGAGTCCGACTGCAAACTTTTTGTGGACATAATCACCATCTTCTAAAGGTTCCGTAATACCTACTAACCTCCTACTGCAAAAACTCCTTTACCAGGTTTAAAAACGCTGGCGTTGTCTTGAGTAACTGAGTCGAACTAAAATCCGCTACATTTACTAGACTGTTTTGTTTCATATCACAACCTTGAGCAAAGGGTGAAGTTAAAATTCTCGATCCTGAACTAGTCGGCGCGCATCTACATCTCGGAAAGTATAAACTGGTCAACCGTCAATTGGCATTTTAAAAATTTACCATTCATGGTTTTGTTATTGTATTAAACCGGTAGCGTAACCACGAGCCCCTCCCTTCCAACAGCCCTCTTGCGTAAAAATTTTTGCAGGAACAAATTACTTTTGGATTTTATTTTTCCGTATTTTCTAATGACAGTGTCTATACAGAAGAATGCGT